>JAULJL010000018.1:26271523-26601523 GCA_030761205.1 Fremontodendron californicum
TTGCTCGTGACCGATAGCCGGTGTGCATGACATACCGTTTTGACGAGATGATCCGTAGCTTGATAGAGGAGTCGTTCATAGTCACCTAGGGATGTCATATGTTATTTTGTCTAAGTATGTTGTATTATGTGTCATGCAGTTATCCAATATGAGACCAAGATTGTTGTGTATATTTTTGGCATTATATATATATATATGTACATTATGGTTCACTTCGTGTGTCTGCTGCGGGACATCTCGGTTGCTCCCTAGTTGGAGGTGTCCTAACTGGATGTCATGTGTTATTATTATTGTGTTGCATCTTATGCAGGTTCGGTAAACCCCCCTTATCGGGCGAGGTCATGCCGAAATGTTTATAGGTAGATGAATGTTTAGGGCTTCGGAGGCAAGGGTACATACTTGTCTATGGCCAATCACACTGCCAGAGTTGGGATGTAACAGTACGGATGCGGAATATGAGGACCGTCCTGTCAATAATTATGAAATTGATTTTGAAAGACCCATTTGCACGGGTGATTTCGACGTCAACGAAGACGCTGTGATTATGATCTACCCCCAGATCTTTTAAGAAAAATAGAATAAGAAGAGAAGCAAGTATTGCCTCATAAGGAGCTGCTAGAAATGATAAACCTTGGAACTGGAGAAGAAATGAAGGAGGTCAAAATTGGGACCTCATTGCCACCATCAACAAAGTGTGAACTGATTGCTTTGCTCCGGGAATTTGTTGATGTATTTGCATGGTCATACCAAGACATGCCAGGGTTGGATCCTGATATTGTGGTTCATAAGCTCCCTCTAAGGCCAGATTGCAAACCAATTCAGTAGAAATTGAGAAGAATAAGGCCTGACATGCTATTGAAAATAAAAGAAGAGGTGAAAAAGTAGCTCGACGCCGGGTTCTTGGAAGTGGCAAAATATCCAGAATAGGTAGCAAATATTGTCCCAGTTTCGAAAAAGGATGGGAAAGTACGGATGTGTGTTGATTATTGGGATCTGAATAGGGCCATTCCTAAAGATAATTTCCCTTTTCCTCAATTGATACCTTGGTGGATAATACGGCAAAGAGCTCTTTGTTTTCCTTCATGGACGGTTTCTCAGGGTACAATCAGATTAAGATGGCATCGGAGGATATGGAGAAAACCAGGTTTGTGACGATGTGGGGAACATTTTGCTATAAGGTGATGCCGTTTGGATTGAAAAATGTTACGGCAACATACCAAAGAGCCATGGTAACTTTGTTTCATGATATGATGCATAAGCAAATTGAAGTCTATGTTGATGACATAATCGCAAAGTCACAAGGAGATGCAAAGTCACAAGGAGAAGATGAGCATGTTATGAATCTTAAGAAGCTCTTCAAAAGATTAAGAAAGTTTCGACTCAAACTAAACCCGGCAAAATGCACTTTTGGAGTAACTTCAGGGAAGTTGTTAGATTTATCGTCAGTAAGAGGGGAATCGAGATTGATTCAGATAAAGTAAAGGCCATCCAAAACTTGTCACCGCCTCGTACTCAAAAGGAAGTAAAAAGCTTTCTAGGAAGATTGAATTACATTGCTCGGTTTATTTCTCAACTAATTGGAAAATGTGATCCAATTAAGCTACTTTAGAAGCGTGATCCGGAAGAATGGGATGAAGGGTGTCAAATCGCCTTTGATAAAGTTAAGCACTATCTATCCAACCCCCTAGTGCTAATACCGCCTGTTTCGGAGAAACAAATGATACTGTATTTATCAGTATTTGAGAGATCTATGGTCTGTGTATTGGGGCAGCATAATGAAACCGGGAAGAAAGAACAAGTGATTTATTACCTCAGCAAGAAGTTCACAGAGTATGAGCTGAAGTATTCCTTAGTAGAAAAGCTTTTTTGTGCCTTAGCTTGGACTACTCGAAAGCTTAGACAATACATGTTGTACCACACAATGTGGTTGATTGCCAAGCTAGATCCCATCAAGTATATGTTGGAAGCGCCCTCCCTGTCAGGAAGAACGGCAAGATGGCAGGTTTTGTTGTCAGAGTACGACATTGTGTATGTGAGTTAGAAAGCTATAAAGGGCAGCACAGTAGCCAAGTTCTTAGCAAGTTTAGGCGGTTGAAAATTATGAACCTTTGAACTTTGATTTCCCTGATGAAGACTTGATGTGTGTCTCGCAAGAAGATGGGATTCCCCCTGAGAAGAAAATGTGAAAAATGTACTTTGATGGCGCATCAAATGCCATGGGCCACGAGATCGGCACAGTGCTCATATCCCCAGAGGAAGATTATTATCTTTTCACTGACAGATTGGATTTTGATTGTACGAACAATACTGCTGAATATGAGGCATGTACTATGGGTCTTCGTGCTGTCGTAGACAGGAAGATCAAAACACTGGAAGTTTTCGGAGATTCAGCCCTAGTAATATACCAACTACGGGGAGAATGGGAAACCCGAGATGCAAAGTTAATCTGATACCGAGAGCTCATACTGAGTCTGATAGAGGAATTCGAAGAAGTGAGTTTCAACAACTTCCCCCGAGAAGAAAATCGAATGGCAGATGCTTTAGCCACTTTATCGTCAATGTTTAAAGTAAATGAAGGCTCTGAAGTTGTGCCGATAAAGATGAGCATATACGAGTCTCCTGCCCACTGCTTGAGTATCGAAGAAGAAGCGGATGGCCTCCCTTGGTATTACGACATCTTGCAATACATCGAGAGTCAATGGTATCCTGAACAAGCAACATAAAATGATAAGAGGAATCTGAGAAAATTGGCAACGAGTTTTGTCCTAGATGGTGAGATTTTCTACAAGAAAAGGAAATACCAAGTTCTATTGAGGTGTGTCGGGTTTGTCGAAGCTCGGAGAATCATTGAAGAAGTCCACGAAGGGATATGTGGCACTTATGCCAATCGTCACATGCTTGCTAAACAGATTATGAGGGCGGGGTATTATTAGCTAAGATGGAGGGAGATTACATTAGTTATTCCCGGAAGTGCCATAAATGTCAGATATATGCAGATAAGATTCATGTGTCTCCATCACCATTGCATGTCCTGACTGCACCATGGCCATTTTCGATGTGGGGAATGGATATGATCAGGCCTATTACCTCGAAAGCTTCAAATGGACACCGTTTCATCCTAGTGGCCATAGATTACTTCACAAAGTGGGTGGAAGCCGCTTCTTATGCGAATGTAATGAGTCAGTAGTATACAAATTCTTTAAGAAGGAAATTATATGCCGGTATGGATTGCCAGAGAGAATCATTTCAGACGATGCTCTCAATCTGAACAATAAGATGATGAGAGAAGTGTGTACTCAGTTCAAGATCACGTATCATAATTCAACACCTTATCATCCGAAGATGAATGGGGCAGTAGAAGCAACCAATAAAAACATCAAGAATATCGTGGAAAAGATGACTGATGTGTACAAAGATTGGCATAAGATCTTGCCTTTTGCTCTTCACGCATATCATACATC
Source organism: Fremontodendron californicum (assembly GCA_030761205.1). NCBI lineage: Eukaryota > Viridiplantae > Streptophyta > Magnoliopsida > Malvales > Malvaceae > Fremontodendron > Fremontodendron californicum. The sequence goes on from JAULJL010000018.1 coordinate 26,274,985, forward strand.
AGCCCGCACATCTAGGGGTGCCACGCCATTTTCTTTGGTAGATGAAATGGAGGCAGTGTTATCTATTAAGGTTGAAATCCCCTCCCTTCGTGTTTTGATGGAGGTTGGTTTAGAAGGGGCAGAGTGGGTTAGAGCTCGCTATGAATAGTTGAATCTTATCGAAGTGAAAAGGATGAAATCAATTTGCCATGGGCAGATGTATCAGAAAAGGATGATTCGAGCCCACAACAAGAAGGTTCGTCACAGGCAGTTCTGAGAAGGGGAGTTGGTACTAAGGAAAGTTCTCCCTATAGTGAAGGATCCGCGAGGGAAATGGGCTCCAAATTGGGAAGGGCCCTACGTGGTAAAGAGAGATTTTTTTGGAGGAGCATTGATTCTGACTCGGATGGACGGGGATGGCTTGAGAAATCCCGTGAATGCTGACGAATTGAAGAAGTACTGTGCTTCAAGGAGAAAAAGAATAAAAAAAGAAAAAGAAAAGAAAAGTGTGATATTGTGCACATGGAAATTCGAATGATTCCAAATTAAAAATGAAAATACTATATATCAATTTCCCGTGAGGATTGCTTTTCAATCATAATATTCGTGCTTGATATGATGAATGGCCATCTTTCATATTCCTTTCACTAAGAAGGAATTATCCTTAGTCACCCCTTTGAGCCATAAGAATTCTTTCTTCCTTTTGAACCTAGATCAAGGATCACCCTCTACACTGGAGAGCAGATGTGAGGAAAGATAACCTCTCAAAAATCATGGCGAAAAGAGCCATCGAATAAAAAAAAAGTTTGAAATCAAAGAATGGCAAATGAAAGCCAAGAATGAAAGAAACAGATTCCAAAAAAGAAGAGGAAAGTCCAAAAAGGACGAATGTTTCAAGAATGAATCCTCCTCATGAAATGATCCTTGATCCAAACACCCTTAAACACATTTTGGGCCTATTTACCCTTCTTTCTAAACCCAAACCTTGGCCTACGTTACATGCTTTTAAAAGTCCATTTTGATCAAGCAAGGATATTTAATTTTAAGAACTTTTTTTCTCAGAATTCATCCCATCTTTTGAATTGACATTTTTACCTTGGAAGCATTTAGAATTCTCAGATCCATGGTAGAAAACAAAAAAAAAATGTAAAAGGAGAGGTTTATGCCGAAAACCCGCAAAGGGCGACTTAATACCGAATGGGGGACACTTGGGTTGAAAACCCACAAAGGGCGACTCAAGTACTGATTAAGGATTGAATCAATGCTCCATGTAAAGGAGGAGAAAGTATTAGAAAATCAGAGGAAGGGGAAAAAACTCAGTCTGACTTAACTACGGAAGCCAAGAGATTACCCAAGTAAATTGTTCATTCAAAAGAAATTTCAGATAAATTGAGAAAGAAAGGGTCGAAGATATTTTGCATCTGGGGCATATACAACCTACAACTCTACATTTCTTTCTTTTATCCTTTATATTCACCTCTGTCATTTTGATTATCCTTTTTTATGACATTTGGTTGTTTTATACCTTCTTTCATACATTTTGTGATGCATTTTGATTGTTATTAAATTGAATGAAGTTTAGTAAACATAAAAATCCTTAAACAAAAGGATTTCAGTGTATTACTAAGGAGTAGATTTAAATTTTAGGAGAGGTTTCGAAACCACTAAAATTTGGAAACACAATAGCACATCGTAATGGAAAATTCACCAAATAGAGGTAAACAGTGAATGTGTTGGAGACTCTGTCATGAAGTTAGAAAATTTGTGAATTTCAGTGAAGTCATAAACTAGGACTGTTTGACAATTTATCTTGATTGAAGGCTCCTCAAGTAGGGCATCAGTGAAAAGATGAAGACTCCTTCATGAAGTTAGATAGTCTGTGAACCTCAAAGAAACCATGGATTAGAAATCATGACACAATCATTTGATTGCATTCATCCTTAGAAATCATACAAACATTTGCAAAACATGTCATTTTCATCACTGCATTCGGCTAACATTGCAGGAATCATGGAAAATTTTTTTTCTCCAGATCGAACTTGTTTTGCTTCTCAAATGAGTTGATCCCCAAGACCACCGTCAAGGTATTTTCCTTTTGTTTTTAAATCGAACTTGTTCTGTTTCTCAAAGGAATCGAGCCTTGAGACTACCATCGATGTATTTTCCTTTTGTTTTTAAATCGAACTCGTTTTGCTTCCCAAATGAGTTGAGCCCCTAGACCACCATCGAGGTATTTTCCTTTTGTTTTCAAATCGAACTTGTTTTCTAAATGAGTCAAACCCAGGATCATTGTTAAGGCATTCCTTTTGTTTTATATCGAACTTGTTCTGCTTCTCAAATGAGTTGCGCCCCGAGACCACCGTCGAGGTATTTTCTGTTTAAACTCAAGACATTCCAATTTTTGGCTTCATCCAGCTAACTTTTTGACTTTTGGTTCCACCAAGTCATCTCTTTGAAAACTTATCTACGGTTTCTCCTAGATAAATTTTTCGATTTTGGTTCCACCCAAGTCATCTCTTTAAAAATTATCTATGTTTTCGCCTAGATAACTTTTCGACTTCTGGTTTTGACCAAGTCATCTGATTTGAAAATTATCTATGGTTTCGCCTAGATAACTTTTAGACTTTTGGTTTCACCCAAAGTCATCTCATTTGAAAATTATCTATGGTTTCACCTAGATAACTTTGCGACTTCTGGTTTCGCCCAAGTCATCTCATTTGAAAATTATCTATGGTTTCTCCTAGATAACTTTTCGACTTCTGGTTTCGCCCAAGTCATCTCATTTGAAAATTATCTATGGTTTCTCCTAGATAACTTTTCGACTTCTGGTTCTGCCCAAGTCATCTCATTGGAAAATTATCTATGGTTTCGCCTAGATAACTTTTCGACTTCTGGTTTCACCTAAGTCATCTCATTTGAAAATTATCTATGGTTTCGCCTAGATAACTTTTTGACTTCTAGTTTCGCCCAAGTCATCTCATTTGAATATTATATATGGCTTCGCCTAGATAACTTTTCGATCTATGGGTTTGCCCAGGTCTTTTTAATTTCTGATTTCGCCAATAAGACTTCACCAAAATAGGATAAGGCCCCGAGACCACCGTCGAGGTATTTTCTTCTCTTGCAAATCGAACTCGTTTCCTTAAGACGGGTCGAGCCTTGATTAGTCAGGGAACTCAATTTAAGGACCAAATCTTCTATTTATAGCTTTTGTCGAAAAAGAAATGAAAAAATGAAAATGAAGAATAAAGAGAACTTTCTTACATGTGATTTCACTAACATGACAAAATTATTGTCTATTTATCTTTGCCTGATTACTGATTCTCAGCAATAGCCAAAGAGGGGCAGCTGTAGACACCTAATTTTCTTCGGGCTCCTAAACTAGGTAAATTCTTCCTTGTGCCTTTTTAGAAAGCAAAAAATCTCTTCTCGTCCTGCAGATGGTACTCCAAGACTTTGTTTAGGAGGTCAGCATGAAAAGTCAATCAGAAAAAGTCAACCCCAAAAATGTCAACCCCAAAAAGCCAACAACTAAAAATGTCAACCCTCAGTCAAAATCAAGATTCAAAGTTTAGTTGAACAATGGAGAAAGAATTTTGATAATCCGAGCTCTACAACAAGATATATAGAGTTCGGAAGATAGGTTAGGAAAATTCAGTGAAAAGGAAACCCTAATTCGTAAATTTGGGGAAAAGTGTTTAAACGATCAAATTGTTCAAAATTGGAGGTTCCAAATGGAAGATAATCAATGACTACGGGTATTGGATAGGCCAACTGGAAGCAGAACCAAAGGAAGAGTCAATTTGGATGTAAAATTAGAAATTAGGGTTTTTGGTAATTTTTGCAAAATTGGGGAAAACTGCAGAGATGGCTCGATTCGGTAAAATTGAAGGCCCTAATTGATGAAGAATGAGTAAACAAAGATAGCCCAAGGATCAATTTGAAGTGAATCCAAAAGAAAAGCCGATTGGAGCAAAAACGGAAAAACGAGAAAATTCTTGAGTTTGAAAAATGGAAAAATCAAATCGGATGCGAATTTGATCGTAAAAATTGGGGGTTTTCGGACCAAATCCAATTCAATATATATAAAAAGCCATGAAAAAAGAAAATCTGGAAATCGGACTCGTTTTGAGTAAAACTAAGCTTTCGGGGGTTAAAGGTCAATATTGGAAAATCCAGGAAAAATAGGAAACGAGCTCAAAAAATTACGAAAACCTCCAGATCTGAGTTTTATATTATTTGGAAGATATTGGTGAAGAAAAATTCAGAATCGAAGCTCAAATGGAAAATGACAAAGTTTGGGTGTACTAGTCCGAAATTCCAAAAGAAAATTCCGGAAAAAATAGGAAATAAGCTTGGAAAATTATAAAAACTTCTAGATCTCAATTTTATATTATTTTAAAGGTATTGGTGAAGAAAAATCTGGAATATGAGCTCAATTGAAAAAAGGCTAAATTTGGGAGGCACCAAACTGAAACTTTTAAAGAAAAATCCGAGAAAAATAGGAAACGGGCTCGAAAAATTATGAAAACTTCCAGAACTTAGTTTTATATTGATTAGGAGGTATTGGAAAGTAAAAATCTCAAATTGGAGCTGATTTGAAAAAAGGCAAAGTTCGGGGAGGCCTAATCTGCAATTTTAATGAAAAATCCAAGAAAATAGAAAAAAGAGTTCCAAAAGTTATGAAAATATTCAGAACTGAGTTTTATACTTATTTGGAATGATTGGAAAAAGAAAATCCAGATTTGGGGTCCGTTGGCAATTTAATTAAGTTTAGGGGCTAAAGTGTTATTTTATCGAAAAAACTGAAAAGGGCCATTTTGCAATTTGAAAAAACAAAGAAGTTGCTAGAAACTTGATAACTCGTATAATTATATAGTTTTAGTTATGTTTTATTATTGTTTTGTGTCAAATACGAGTTATTATTGTTTAGTCTAATTGTGTTTATGATCTTTTATATTTTTATGTAATTTGGTGTTTTTCACAAGTTTCTTTGAGTGATTTCAGATTACTAAAATTAAGGGCAAATCCAGTTCAGTTCCAGTTCCGACACCTTTTGCCATATCAGCTATATCTGGAGTTTCACTGAAGCAATAAGGCTGAAATTTTAACCGTGCAAAGTTAAGAAGCATATCTATCTTTTTCATGTTTTACACTTCCTGAAACGGAGTCGTTTTCCCTAGCGAAATCAACCATCAATTTGGCTGATGTGCAATAACGTCTGTCCTGAGCAGTTTTCGCATTTTGATCATATCGTCCGATACACATCAGCAAATGAGCTGATTCCAACGGCTATGGATCACTAACTGATAGGGGAACATTTTTCTAGAATACCATGTGATCAGATCAAGCTTCCAATATTGAAGAAACCGACCATCAAGTTGGCTGATGTGCAATGACGTCTGTGCTGACCTGTTTTCGTATTTTGCCCATATCTTCTTCTCCACATCAGCAAATGAGCTGATTCCAACGGATATGAATCAGTAACTCATAGGGGAACATTTTTCTAGAAGATCATATGATCAGATTAGGCCTCCAATATTGACAAAAGCGACCATCAAGTTGGCTGATCAAAATGGTCATACAATATGACGAAAATTGTTAGAAAAATGCACCCACCTATTATACCTACCTTTGAAATTTGTAAAGCTTGTCTCTTGTCATTTAGCCCTCCAAAATGTGTATAAATAGAGGGCCTTGGATGATTGTATAGGATCATATTGTACATTGGTAGGATATTAGCCATTGTAATAAAATTCTCTAAGTTTTCTTCTTCTTTATTTTCTCTAGTTTTCTTTTTCTTTAGAAAGAGCAAGAGGTTGGACAATTAATATTCTTCTTCTTCTTCTTTCTTTCTTTCCTTTTCTTCTTAGATTCTCTTTAATTTTATGTTTATGTTTACAATGCCTATGCTAGGCTAAACTTCTATTTGGTTAAGGGTGATTTCAAAGCCCTAGACATGTTTTATAATTGATTTTCAGATTCTATCTATCATTAATTTTCTATCAAAGTTGCTTATGTTCTTCTACAAGAATTGTTCATGATGTTGTCTTGATTTGTTTAGGTGTACAACTAGATAGATCTTGATAATTATCTATTGCTAGTTTAGGAGTCTTGATCCGTGTAATTGTCTTGATTTCCTATTCATAAGTGGCAATTTGTGATTAATGATTATGGTCAAGTTTTCAATAATTGCAAAGTGGAACATAACCTAAGTTGAACAATCCGAGCTTATGTGTTTGTTGCTTAGATCAACCTATCTTTCTCATCATAAAGCTGCCATTAAATTGAATCTAGAGAGCTTATTCTAGGTTGTTTGATGGTTAGAGATTAAATAGAGAGCTTGTTCTATTTAACGACAAACTAAGGAAAGATTGGGGTAACAGAGGTTGTTGTTATCTACGGTTGTTAACTTTGATAGTTGGTTGATATTGATAGATCTGAAATTGATTCTTAATGATGTCTAGTGGTGGAGAATGAAACCTTAACCATATTTTTCATATTTGATTCTTCTTACTTACTTGTTTTCTTACTTTTAGTTTGCTTATTTAGTATATATATTTTTATTGGCTGGTTATACCGCCTAATTTAGTATATATATATTTTTATTGGCTGGTTATACCGCCTTGCATCTTATTCTTATTATTTACTTTAGTTTAAATCTGGCTTCAAAAACCCCTTTTCTTTTATTGTTCTTGAATTTAAGTTTTAAACTATTAACTTATAAACTAAAACCCAATCCCTGAGGACTCGACCCTTGCTAACTACTATACTTACAATTTATCTTTTTAGTGCAAGGTTAAATAAGATACACTCTTTTGGGTGCATCAAATTTTTGGCGCCGTTGCCGGGGATTGCTTTCTTTAGTTTATTTGTTACTTGGTTTATTCTTATTTTCAGTTCTAATTAGTTTTATTTTCTTGTACATACAAGTTTTTCTTTTCAAATTAAAAAAAAAAAAAAAAACAATGGAATTGAGCAATCTGACACTTGAAGAGTTGGTGGCATACATGAACATGGAGAATCAACAAGCCAATCTCACCTCCCCAGTTCAACAATTGGCCATGGGAGGATGTCAAGGCCATCAAGGGTTCCAAGACCAACAGTATGATCGTTACTCAAACACTTACCATGAGGGATGGTGGGATCATACTAATTATGGCTACTCGAAAAATTACCAAGAAGTAGATCCTTATGCCAATTACACTCATCCATCTAGCTTCAATCAATCATGGTCCCAAGAACCAGATCTTTTTCAACCACCACATATGACTCAAAACTCAGGTACTTCTTTAGAAGATCTTGTCTATTCTCTTGTTACTGATACTTTGCAATTTCAACAGGAAACAAGGGCAAGTATCCAGAGTTTGGAAAGGCAAATGAGCCTATTGGCTAGTAGTATGGTGGTATGGGTAGCACAAAGATCTGAAGAACTCCCTGCCCAAACGATGATTAACCCAAAGGAGAATGCTACTATTGTGACCTTGAGGAATGAGGAACAAGATGAGGATGAGACAAAATTAGAGATGAATTCTATTCTTGAGGATAATGAAACCAATGATCCAAATAAGAGTATTTCGGCACCTGAGGTAACGTTTGAGATTCCAATTTTTACTAATGTTTCTTCTCCACCTTTTCCTAGTAGATTCGCAAAGTTCAAGGAGGATGAACATGAACAAGACACGCTGGAAACCTTAAACAGTTTGTTTGTGGATGTCATTCAACAAGTACCAAAATATGCTCCATTCCTCGATGAGATATGCACCACAAAGGATGATGGAATAATACTTGTAATGGAGAATGCATCCACTGTTGTGCAAAGAAAGCTTCCTCTCAAACGCATAAATTTGGAAAATTTCATGTATGAGCCTGACAAGCCTAAAAAGCCAAGAAGGGGTGTTGGTTAGGTTCAAAACACTAACTCAAGTGTTAATTGGGAAGGCAACCCAATTAAAGAAGAAATTGCCAACCTTCCATATTCAGATTTGCTTTCTCTTTCTCTTTCTCTTTCTTTTCCTTTTTCTTTTATTATTTTTATTTTTATTGTTTTTATTTTTATTTTTTATGTTTACTTGTTAATTTTTGTTTAGTATTTTAGGATTATTTAGGTTGCATGAGTTTCTTTTGTTTTGAGTCTTAGTTATTTCTATTCTTATGTTATTAGTTCTTTTCTCTTACACATGATTCTTTCATTTGGGTTAATAGACTTACATTGAGGACAATGTAAGAATTAAGTGTGGGGGGAATGATTTAGGATTTCTTTTATTTTTGTCTACTATTTTTTTTTAGTCTTTATTATTATTATTTTTAGTGTGTTTTAGTTCCTTTTTAATACAATGATGAGATACGAATTGCATAGGTCTAAACTGGTTACTAGTGAGAAGATTTTCATGAGAATTAAGCTTGATACTAATTTTTATGAGCCAATGTTAATATGATATGTTGATTGAGAAAGAAGCATGTTTAGACTTAATCTGACTTGTATAATCATTCTTGTGAGTTTTTGAGCCTATAATGATTGATGCATTATACAAATCAATCTAATTTCTTTCTTGAGTGCTCTTATGATTACATGATTCTCTAGAACTTGCTTTAAACCATTTGAGACTATATTGATGCATGTAACAACATGAATATGATAGAGGCATTAGGACTTTTTAACTAGGGCCAAACAGCCATCCCTTATTGATGTTCCAAGAGAACATCCCTCTAGTGAACCAATTTGAGCCTACAGTGAATAAGCTATTTATTTGGTAACCACATCTTACACCTAGCCTAAACACATTTATATCTTTACCCTTGTTCTAAAGATGGACTAGAATGTTTGAGACATATTGCAAAAACAAGGGATACTTTTTGAAAATTTGGGTTAGAACAAAAGATAAGTGTGGGGGAGGAGAAAGGCAAAAGTCAAGAGAAAAATAGAGGCAATATTACCAAATACATTCCCATGTGAAAAAAAAAACAATTTTTGAATAATCTCTTGAACTTCTAGTTAAAGAAAAGAAAAAGATGTTCGAAAGTTGGTTAGAATGAAGTAAAGGCTCAACATGAAATATTCAGCCTATGTGATTATGTACTTCTAAAGAATATTGAGAAAGTTTTATTTGCAAAATCTTATTTTGTCTCTAAATTCTATGAAGTCTTTGGAATGTTTGTGATATCTTTTCCTTTTTATTCTTTAACCACATTATTACCTCTTGGCCCCATTACAACCTTGATTAAAGACCTCTTCATTTATGAAGTTGCATGATCTTTTAGTGGAGAATAGGTAGACAAGCAAGCATATGGTAGAACTATTTTCATGAGATTGATTGAGTGTAAACACTTTACCACTACTTTAAAGAGTGAAAATCATGAGAGTATCCCATGTGAGAAGTTGAGATTAAGTTTGAATGTGCACTATTTTGATTGAAATATGTTATGTTAATATTGGCTTAACTCAAACAATTTACATTCAAGCATGATTTTTTGTGAAATTCTTTAAGCTATTGATTAGTTTATAAGACTTGTTCAAAGATTGTCTCTAATTTATATCGAAAGGAATAGGAGTAAATATTTTCAGTATATGTAGTTTATTTATATTTTAGTTTTTCAATGTTTGTGGGTATCGTTCTAGTAAACCCTCACGAGACTAAACTCGTCCACTAGGGACACCTAGGGGTTTAAAGGCTTGTGTCACATGCTAAGTGCCACCGTGATTTCCTACGAAAATGGATTAGATTAGATTTTCTTATTTTATTTTTATTGAGTCGTTGCTAGGGACTAGCAACAATCTAAGTGTGGGGGTGTGATAACTCGTATAATTATATAGTTTTAGTTATGTTTTATTATTGTTTTGTGTCAAATACGAGTTATTATTGTTTAGTCTAATTGTGTTTATGATCTTTTATATTTTTATGTAATTTGGTGTTTTTCACAAGTTTCTTTGAGTGATTTCAGATTACTAAAATTAAGGGCAAATCCAGTTCAGTTCCAGTTCCGACACCTTTTGCCATATCAGCTATATCTGGAGTTTCACTGAAGCAATAAGGCTGAAATATTAACCGTGCAAAGTTAAGAAGCATATCTATCTTTTTCATGTTTTACACTTCCTGAAACGGAGTCGTTTTCCCTAGCGAAATCAACCATCAAGTTGGCTGATGTGCAATAACGTCTGTCCTGAGCAGTTTTCGCATTTTGACCATATCGTCCGATACACATCAGCAAATGAGCTGATTCCAACGGCTATGGATCACTAACTGATAGGGGAACATTTTTCTAGAATACCATGTGATCAGATCAAGCTTCCAATATTGAAGAAATCGACCATCAAGTTGGCTGATGTGCAATGACGTCTGTGCTGACCTGTTTTCGTATTTTGCCCATATCTTCTTCTCCACATCAGCAAATGAGCTGATTTCAACGGCTATGAATCCGTAACTCATAGGGGAACATTTTTCTAGAAGATCATATGATCAGATCAGGCCTCCAATATTGACAAAATCGACCATCAAGTTGGCTGATCAAAATGGTCATACAATATGACGAAAATTGTTAGAAAAATGCACCCACCTATTATACCTACCTTTGAAATTTGTAAAGCTTGTCTCTTGTCATTTAGCCCTCCAAAATGTGTATAAATAGAGGGCCTTGGATGATTGTAGAGGATCATATTGTACATTGGTAGGATATTAGCCATTGTAATAAAATTCTCTAAGTTTTCTTCTTCTTTATTTTCTCTAGTTTTCTTTTTCTTTAGAAAGAGCAAGAGGTTGGACAATTAATATTCTTCTTCTTCTTCTTTCTTTCTTTCCTTTTCTTCTTAGATTCTCTTTAATTTTATGTTTATGTTTACAATGCCTATGCTAGGCTAAACTTCTATTTGGTTAAGGGTGATTTCAAAGCCCTAGACATGTTTTATAATTGATTTTCAGATTCTATCTATCATTAATTTTCTATCAAAGTTGCTTATGTTCTTCTACAAGAATTGTTCATGATGTTGTCTTGATTTGTTTAGGTGTACAACCAGATAGATCTTGATAATTATCTATTGCTAGTTTAGGAGTCTTGATCCGTGTAATTGTCTTGATTTCCTATTCATAAGTGGCAATTTGTGATTAATGATTATGGTCAAGTTTTCAATAATTGCAAAGTGGAACATAACCTAAGTTGAACAATCCGAGCTTATGTGTTTGTTGCTTAGATCAACCTATCTTTCTCATCATAAAGCTGCCATTAAATTGAATCTAGAGAGCTTATTCTAGGTTGTTTGATGGTTAGAGATTAAATAGAGAGCTTGTTCTATTTAACGACAAACTAAGGAAAGATTGGGGTAACAGAGGTTGTTGTTATCTACGGTTGTTAACTTTGATAGTTGGTTGATATTGATAGATCTGAAATTGATTCTTAATGATGTCTAGTGGTGGAGAATGAAACCTTAACCATATTTTTCATATTTGATTCTTCTTACTTACTTGTTTTCTTACTTTTAGTTTGCTTATTTAGTATATATATTTTTATTGGCTGGTTATACCGCCTAATTTAGTATATATATATTTTTATTGGCTGGTTATACCGCCTTGCATCTTATTCTTATTATTTACTTTAGTTTAAATCTGGCTTCAAAAACCCCTTTTCTTTTATTGTTCTTGAATTTAAGTTTTAAACTATTAACTTATAAACTAAAACCCAATCCCTGAGGACTCGACCCTTGCTAACTACTATACTTACAATTTATCTTTTTAGTGCAAGGTTAAATAAGATACACTCTTTTGGGTGCATCAAAACTTCAAGGCCATTCGGCCAGCCCATGAAGATGGGAAGGAATGGCTGATTATCTCATCCAATAGCCAAAATTTGATAGCAAGGTGACATTTTTATTTGATTGAGCCCTTGTGATCATGCCAAGTGCCAAGGTGATGAAGAGAAAAGATTAGCACATTCTTGTTAGGATTTTAGGCCAGCTGGTTATGGTTAGGGGCTGATCAGTTCATCCTATGGTTGCAAGTTCACATTTTTATCATTGTTGATTAGTAGCCTTTGGATCTTGCTAGATAGGAAAAAAGATGACAACATCCTTACAACATTTCTTCCATTCGGTCAGCCTATGAATAAGGGAGGATTTTTAGATTTTGGGAGGTTTTGGGGTCTAATTTATTTCATGTATGAGCAGTAGCTAAAGTGGTAGAAAAGCAAATAAATTTTTTGAAGAGAAGCAAGCTTGAAAGATAGCTTTGAAAGGTAGCCTTTGGCACCAATCTCTTGCATTTTTCTTTCCTTTTCTATGCTGATTTTCTTACTTTTCTTATGATTTCTTGTTCTTTCCTTATAAAATAAAGGTTTTTAAAGCTTTCTTTTAAGGTTCCTATCTTTTGTTTTCATCAAAGATATCAAAAACATTTTTTACAACATTTTTTTTCTATGGCCGAATGCTTCCCATTACTATGATTATCTTGTGTTTGATTTTATTCCTATGTTGGTTGTGGTAGGTTAGTTTGTTTTGATGATTTAGCTTTCTAAAATAATTAAAATATGGAGCAAATTTCTATTTTCTTTACTTACTTTTAATTTTCTGTTTTTATCATTCATTTTTATGTCTACTTTCTTTATTTACTAATTTAATTTTTTTTTTTATTATATCAAGTCATTCATGCTTTTTCATTATTGACCATGCCATATGTTTGCGTATTTGCTTAGCCATATCTTTGCATTTTCGTCATGATTATTTGGCTACCATGCTTTCATTCATGTTTGCATATTTGCCATACCATATGTTTGTGTATTTGCTTTGCCATATTCTTACATCTTCAGCATTGTCATTTCGGCTGCCATGCTTCATTCTTGCCTTGTGTATTTGCATTTTCATCATGATTATTTGGCTACCATGCTTTCATTCATGCTTTGCATCATTATGCCATGTGATTGTGTATTTTCTTTGCCATATTCTTGCATTGTTATTATGTTCATTCGGTCATTATATGTTCATGTTGCTTCCATGCATATTTTCATGTCATATTATTGCATTAGGTCATCTTATATTGCCATGCATATCTTTTATCTCATATTCGATATTAGGTTATCATTTTATGCCATGCATATTTTCATGTCACATTATTGCATTAGGTCATCTTATTTGCCATGCATATCTTCTATCTCATATTAGGTATTAGGATTTTATGCCATGCATATTTCTATGTCATATTAGGCATTAGGTCATCATTTATTGCCATCCATATTTCCATGTCATATTAGACATTAGGTCATCTTTTATGCAAGTACATTTTCATGTCATATTAGGCATTAGGTCATGTTTTATGCCATGCATATTTTCTATGTCATTTAGGCATTAGGTCATGCATTTCATTCATTTAACTTGTTATTTGTTCATGCATTTCATTTCATCCCCACTTGATTTTTTGATTTAAGCCAATCAATTGATCAAAGCCAAGCTCTCATGAGCATGCTTGTGGAAAATTAAGATTTGTACAAGTTGGATTTTCTAACTTTGTGATTTTTTTTTTCTAATTAGGAAACCCTTATCCAAATTTTTATAAATTTTTAACACTGGTTATAGGACCTTAGAGGAGTCTTTAATATTTTTATCCTGATTTTTGGACGTTTTTTTCAAAGCTTTAAAAATGTTTTTTAGTTAAGCAGTTTTTCACCCAGTGTTCTGTCTTTCATAAATTTTTGGGTTGGTCATCCTTAGTCTAAAAATTAAGCTGATTTTTGACCATAGAGTTCCACATGACTAAGTCTCTCATAATTTTTTAAGATTTTTTTGAAATTTTTTAGAAGGGTAAAAAAATCTTTTTTTTTTTAAGATTGTGTGTGAGAGTCAAAGTTGTTTTCTTGAATTCGTAGCTTTTTGTTTTGGTTAATTCGGTCATAGTTCCCTTAGTCTAAAAATTAAGCTGATTTTTTCCCATATAGATCGACATGTTCTAATTCTTCCATAATTTTTTCAGATTTGTTTGAAATTTTTTAGATGGGTCAAAAATTAGGTTTCAAAACTAGTTTGAAAAATCATATTTGTTTTCAAGAAAGAAATAATTTTCTGTTTTGGTTAGGATATTAATTGAAGGCTGATTTGGAACATTAGCTACTGTCTTAGGTTAACTTCTAAGTGATTTTAATCATAAAATTTGATTTTATAAAAGTCGGTTCAAGGGTGGTCAAACCCGGGTTTTCAAAGTTAGGAAAATAGAGCCTTTTTAAAGGGGGTTTCGACCATGGTGTCATTTTCATTAAAAAGTTTTCAAATTATTTTTAATTCAATCACAAACTATTTTTGATTTAGAAAATCTGATTTAAAGTCTTTTCCTAAGGCAGTCGAATATCTTTTAGGTATACGGATGTCCTTATTTAAAGGAAAAAATACACCCTCATGCATTGTATTTTTCATGTTCCTGCATATTCTATGATATATGATTTTTGCTATGAATATTCTATAGTGATGTTATTGTTTTGATTTAGATTTCTTGGTGTTTTCATGGTGGTTATATGGTTATGGATATTCTATGTTATTCTATGCTTTTTGTTTAGTCATTAATTATTTTGCCATATATTTAGGGTTTATTATGTTCATACATTGTTTTTTCATTTACATACATATTTTATGATAATATTATTTTATGTTTCATATCATATCATATCATGTCATGTTATTAATTATATTGCCATGTCATTTTAAGTTATGACATGTTATCAAGATTATGCCATGTCATCTAGATGTTACCATGTCATTTAAATTATGCAATGTCATTTAGATTATACTATGTCATCTAGATTTTGCTATATCATCTTTTCCCATGTCATTAGTAGTGGTTTGCATATCCATAACCATTTTTTAAAAAATGATTTTAATAAAGGTCATGTTTTTTTAAAAAAAAAAAAGGATATTCCCGAGTTAAAATAATTCATGAGTTCTCTGCCGGGATTGCTGGGGACAATATCATCAATTATCATTAATAAAAGAATATCTTTCTTTCAAAAATGAAAATGACTCGGAGATTTTTCAAATAAATAAAAATTTCTATATTTTACCCGGTTTGCTGGAGAATGTAGGGAAATTTTGAATTAATAAATTCCGGATCATTTTCAAATTAAAATGGGATTATTTTTCTTTAAATTAGGAATTATTCTAAAATGCCAAATCTAAAACCAACTTTTACCGAGATTCAAGATAACACACCGTTTTATACGGGCGTTGTGGGGGTGCTAATCCTTCCCTGCACGTAACTGACTTCCGAACCCGCTTCTTTGATTTCTATGGTTTAAAAGCGCAGACTTCAAAATGGTTTTTTAAAAATATTTTAATTAATTTTAAAATGTTTTACAAAACCAGTTTTAATAGGTGGCCGATCACACCTAGCCAAAAATGATTTGTGGAAACTCCATTTCTTTTTCAAGGTTGTTTTCAAACCCTCATTTTATTTCAAAAGGAATTAGGTCATCTTTTCCTCTGTTTCCTCAATGTTACACTTAACGAGTAATGTCTCGCGATGAGACTTGTTATTTTTTAGGTTGTAACAGACTACTTACGCCTTTGTGGGATGATAACCTCCGTATATGCCTGGGAAATACACTCTAACAAATTGAAGCAGCTTTTATCGGGGTGCCTTACTAGCCTTCACCAGCGATAGTGAGGAGCAATTTGGAGCCTTTTTAGAACCTAATGCAACCACATATAGTGAACCTGGGCGAAGCCATGCCGGATATTCTTTAGAGGTACTGAAGCTAAGGACACTAGGAAGAACCTTTCTCACCTTCAGCTATTTATTTCAATATCGCATTGATTTGATCATTATACCCTTGTACTAACTCGTTTCCCTTTGTTTTGTTTGTTTGTTTTGTTTTGTTTTTATTGCATGCATCATGGTCACTTAGGAGTGTTTGCCTTAAGCCAGATTCCAATCAGAGGGGTTTTTGTTACGATCATGGAGCACCGAGATTTTGCGCAAGTGTTAATTACTTCCAAGACATATTGAGAAGTCTGAACAGAGTTAGAGAAGCATCAGGTTGACAGGGGAGACTGCTTGGCTAGAAGCTTCATGTCTGTTCTTCCCGAGTCGGTTCATTTAGATCTGAGTCAGAATGATTTGATAGAATTAAAAGAGATTTGGGGTAGATGGGTAACTGTAAGAAAAACGAGTTCACTAAGAAGTACGGCGACATAGCATTACTTCTCCCAATCCAGATAGATGAGCAGTTGATCAGGGCAGTGGTACAGTTTTGGTATCCCTCCAACCGATGCTTCACATTCAACCGGGAAGATATGACACCCACCATTGAGGAGTACTCAATCTTGCTCCGTATCGAGCCATCCACCCCAGATAAGATATATTGCAAGCAGCAAAATACAGTTAGCTTTCGGAAGAAGCTATCCGACATATTGGGTATGGAAATCCTGATCGACCCACCAGATATTAAGAAGAAGGGTTCGAGTATTTGTATCCCATGGGTGTTCTTGCGAGATTATTGTAGACACCTAATTTTGTCCAGACCACTAAATCAGGTATTTTTCTTCCTAAAATGATGTTTTAGAATGCAAAAAGTATTTTCTCACCCTGCAGGTGGTACTCCCAGACTTTGTTTAAGAAAGCGAGCATAAAAAGTCAATCTTGAAAAAAGTCAACCTCGAAAAAGTCAACTTCAAAAAGTCAACCACTAAAAAGTCAACCCATTTTCAAAATCAAGATTCAAAGTTTAATTGAACAATGGTGAAAGAATTTTGATAATCCGAGGTCTACAATGAAAGATATGGAGTTCAAAATTTGGGTTACAAAGATTCAGTAGAAAGGAAACCCTTGTTCGAAAAATTTGGGGAAAAGTGCTTAAACGATCAAATTGGTCGAAATTGGAGGTTCCAAATGGAAGATAAGTAATGACTACGGATAATGGGGAGGCCATTTGGAGGCAAAACTGAAGGAAAAGTCAATTTGGAAGAAAACCGAGAAATAGAGTTATTAGTGGATTTTGGTAAAATTGGGGAAAATTGCAAAAATTGCCCGATTCGATAAAACTAAAGCCCCTAACTGATGAGGAGTAAGTAAACAAGGATATCCCAAGGCTCAATTTGATGTAATTCTGAGAAAAGAGCCGATTGGAGGAAAAATGGAAAAACGAGGAAATTCTCGATACTGAAAAAAGGAAAAATCAAATCGGAGGGGAATTTGATCGTAAAAATTAGGCGTTTTCAGACCAACTCCAATTCAATATATAACAAAGACACAGAAAAAGAAAACCTGGAAATCGGACTTGTTTTGAGTAAAATCGGAGGGCAAATTTGGAAAATTAGGGAAAAATAGCAAATGAGCTTCAAAAATTACAAAAACCTCCAGATCTCAATCTTAAATAATTTCGAAGAGATTGGCCAAGAAAAATCCATATTCGGAGCTCGTTTGCACAATGGAAAATTTCGGGCCCACTAAGTTGAAATTCCAAAAGATAAATCCCGAAAAAATAGCAATTGAGCTCGGGAAATTACCAAAACTTCCCGACCTCAATCTTAAATTATTTGGAAGAGATTGGTGAAGAAAAAATCCAGATTCGGAGCTCGTTTGCAAAATGGCAAATTTTGGGCCCATTAAGCTAAAATTCCAGAAGATAAATCCTGAAAAAATAGCAAATGAGGTTGGAAAATTTTGAAAACTTTCATATCTCAATTTTAAATTATTTGGAAGATATTGGTGAAGAAACATCCAGATTCGAAACTCGTTTGAAAAATGTTAAAAGTTCGGGTGCACTATGGGGCAATTTTGGAAGAAAAATCCTTGAAAAATACCAAATGAGCTCAGAAAATTATGAAAACTTCCAGAATTAAATTTTTTATTATTTAGGAAGTATTGAATAAAGAAAATTTGGATTTGGAGTCCGTTTGCTATTTAATTAGGTTCGAGGGCTAAAAATGTCGATTAAGAAACTGAAGAGGGATTTTCTTTCAATTAAAAAATGGAGATTGGGCTGGAATTTAAAGAGTCAGCCGGCCAAGCCTGTAATGGAGAATGATTTTGCTAGGTTCTTGCATCCAAAGGCCAAGAGTGGATGGTAAGATAGTTATTTTTTTTGATTAAGCCTTTGAAATTATGCCACATGGACCAATGCATGAGGAGGGAGAATGTCAACATAATGGTAACAGATTTTTGAATAGATGTATGTGTGAAGGGATGATCACTTAATCTAAGATGGTAATTTCACATAAAAAAACATCTTGAATTATTGGCCTTTGGATCAAAATTGGCTAGAGAAAAATAATAACATCCTACACTATTTAGATGCCATTTGTCCAAGCTTATCAAGGGAGAGGGTTTTCATTTTTGCTAAGTTCTAGGGCCTGATGATGCAAGGGAAGTAGCTATTTCTTAAGAAAAAGAAAGGGAAAAATGAGAGAGAAAGAAAAAAGAAAGGATTTGCTTACTACTCTTTGATTTGGAAAGCTAAAGCAAGGTAGCTATTTCCTTTCATGCTCTCCTTCGTGCTTTGTTGATATGATTTTGCTATTTTTATTTTATTTTCTTTCATGATATAAACTTCTTTTTCAAAATAAGTTCTAAAAGTTTTCTACATTGTATTCTCATAAGAAATCAAGAAAACAAATTTTTACTACATTTTTATACAATGGCCGAATGGTATTTTTTGATTAGGATGATCTTGTGTTTGATTTTGTTCATGTGATTGGTTGTGGTTGGGTAGCTTACTTGTGGTAGGTTAGCTTGATTGTGGTAGGTTAGCTCTACATCTATACCATGCCATGTGTTTGTGATATTGCCATGCCATGTTCATACACTACCATTCGGCCATATGTGATTTTTCCTTATGTGTTTGCATTTTTATCATGTTTACTTATCTAACATACTTCCATTTATGTTCATACATCTATATCATGCCATGTTTTTGTTATATTGTCATGCCATATTCATAACTTATATTCGGCCATACATCATTTTGGTTACCATGTTTGCATTTTTATCATGTTTATTAGTTTAACATGCTTCCATTTAGGTTTTGCATATTTAGGTTGCCATGTGTTTGTTTTATTGCCTAGCTAGGATTTCACATGTTTGTTTAGAGATCCATTCAATTTCCATGCTTAAGTTTGCCTTGTGTGTGTGCATTTTCATTTTGTATAGTTTTCATGCTTTCATTTCATGCTATACATGTTCTTATGACATTTAGAATATTAGGGGTCATTCGGCCATATATGTAGTCTAGGTCATTTTAGGTCTTCATTTGGTTTTCATGCACACCTTGTATGACATTTTAGGCATTAGGTTTCAATGTTTTCATTTCATGCATATTTTGTATGTCATTTTAGGAATTAGGTTTCCATGCTTTCATTTCATGCCATACATGTTTCTCATGACAATTAGAACATTAGGACCATTCGACCATACATATAGTCTAGGTCATTTTAGAGGTCTTCATTTGGTTTTCATGCATATCTTGTATGACATGTTAGGCATTAAGTTGCTATGTCTTCATTTCATTCATATCTTGTATACCATTTTAGGCATTAGGTTATCCATGCATGTCATGTATTTTTCATCTCCCATATTAGATTTTAGGTCATTATGATTCTTATGTCATATTGGTCTAGGCAATTGTATTTCATGCCATGCATATTTTTCTATGACATATTAGGCATTAGGACATCCTTGTATTGCCATGCATTTTCATGACACTTTAGGTCTAGGTTATATTTGCGTTGCCATGCATCTCATGCATAATTAGGTCTAGGTTGCATTAATTAACATGCAAGTTCATGTTAGGCATTAGGTCATTTTGAATTGCCATGCATTTTCTATGTCATTTAGGCCTTAGATCATGCATTTCATGCATTTAACTTGTTGTTTGTTCTTGCATTTCATATCATACCACTTGGTTTTTTACATAAGCCAATCAATGGCTTACGGTCAAGCTCACATGAGCATGCTTGTGGAAAATTGAGAAGTTGTCAAGTTGAAATTTCTACCTTTGTGACTTTTTTATTTAGGCAATTCTGTTCCAAATTTTTAGAAATTTTAGCTACTGTTTGTAGGTCCTTAGAAGAGTCTCCAATATTTTTACTTTGGTTTTTGAATGATTTTATCAAAGGCATAAAAATATGTTCTGGAAAAACAGCTTTTCACCCAGTGTTCTGACTTTCGTGATTTTTCTGGTAGGTCATCCTTAGTCTAAAAAATAAGCCTATTTTTTCCCATAGAGTTTGATATGTTCTAAGTCTCCCATAATTTTTCAGATTTTTTTGAAATTCTAAAAATAGGTTAAAATCACGCTTTAAAACTGTTCATTAGAGTCAGATTTGAATTCAAAGGAAAAATAATTTTCTGTTTTGGCTAAGGCATTTAGAGGGGGCTGATTAGGAACCTTAGCTACTGTCCTAGGTTTATTTCTAAGCCATTTTAATCTTTAAAAATGATTTTAGAAAGCTCGGATCAAGGGTGGTCAAGTTCGGGTTTTCAAAGTTAGGGAAATAGAGCCATTTTAAATGGGAATTTCGGCCATGATCATTTTTCTATCCAAGATTTTCAAAATTTTTTTTAAACCAATCACAAAGTATTTTTTATTTTAGAAAATTTAATTTGTTGTCTTTTCCTAAGGTAGTCGGATATCTTTTTAGGTATACGGATTTTTTTATTTAAAGGAAAAAAATACACTTTCATGCATTGCATTTTCCATGTCCATGCATATTATATGATTTTTTTGCTATGAATTTTTCTATGGTAATGTTATTATTTTGTTTTATGTTTTATGGTGTTATATTGTTTGTTATATGTCTGTGAATATTCTATGTTATCCTATGCTTTTTATTTAGTCATTTATTTTTGTCACATCATTTAGCATTTACTATGGTCATGCATCATTATTTTTTATTTTCATGCATATTTCATGATAATATTATTTTATGTTTCATAATCATTTCATGTCATTTAGAATATTATGTCATTTAGATTTGCCATGTCATTTAAATTATATTAGGTCATTTAGAATATATTATGACACTTAGATTATATCATTTCATCTAAGATTATTTCATGTCATTTAGATTATACTATGTCACACATATTCATATTCGTATATTTTAAAAATGTTTTGAAAAGATAATGGTTTCAAATAAAATAAAGTTATTCCAGAGTTAAAATAATTCATGAGTTCTCTTCCGGGTTGCCGGGGAGGATATTCTCAATTCTCATTAATAACGGAATATCTTCTTTAAAACGAGAATGTTTCGGAAATTTTTTTAAATAAATAAAAATTTCTCTATTTTCTCGCGCTTGTCAGGGAATATAGGAAAATTTTGAATTAATAAATTTCGGATCATTTTCAATTTAAAAAGGAATTATTTTTCTTAAAATTGGGAATTAATTTGAAATACTAAATTTAAAACCGAATTTTTACCGAGACTTGAGATAACACACAATTAATAAGGTACCGTTTTATACGAGCGTTATGGGGGTGCTAATCCTTCCCCACACGTAACCGAGTCCTGAACCCGCTTCTTTGATTTCTCTGGTTTAAAACGCAGACTTGAAATTGGTTTTAAAAAATGTTTTAACTAATTTTAAAATGTTTTACAAAACCGGTTTTAATAGGTGGCCGATCACACCTAGCCAAAAAATATTGGTGGCGACTCTATGGCTTTTTCAAGGTGGTTTTCGAAACCTCATTATATTTCAAGAGGAATTAAGTCATCTTTTCCTCTGTTATCCAATGTCACGCTTAACGAATAAAAAGTCTCACGGTGAGACTTGTTATTTTTTAGGTTGCGACAGCTTGGCGACTCCACTGGGGATTTTTAGAGAGTCAGGCCTAGAATTAGTCTTGTATTATTGAAAGTCTCGATTTTGTCGGGTTTAATTGGTATTTAATTTTAATTCCCACATTTTTTAAATATAATAAGGAGAATTTTGAAAATAATAAAATGTTTTATGTTCATATTCATTCACATGCATTTTATTATTGTTTTCTAGTTATTTAATGTTGTATATTATAATTGCTTGTTCGTTAATGCATTCACTATTCTTGAATGTTGTTTTAATAAATTGTTGGGGCATTTAGAATAAGGATTGTAGAATAGATGGTGAAAGGTTTGTTTGTTCCTCCTCACACACGACACTTGCATTTTGCATAAGATGAGCTCTATGTCCGAGTTTCGTCCCTTTAAGTGGAAGTAAAGTACCTACGCTTCGTGTGGCAATAGCCTCCGCATAAGCTAGTGAAATACTTTCGGAGTATCAGATTACCTACGCTTCATGTGGAAATAGCCTTCGCATAAGCCGGGGAAATGAACTCTAATGAATTGAATCTGCTTTTATCGGGGTGCTTTACTAGCCTTTACCGGCGACAGTGAGGAACAATTCGAGGCCTTTGAACCAATTCACCCTCATATAGTGAATCTACAAGAAGCCATGCCGGATTTCCATTAGATACCCGAAGTTAGAATACATGGCGGAACATTTCTAACCCTTTATCCCCTAATTCTACATTTCGAATAAATTTCATAAACCGGGCAAAGATGAACGTACATCCCCCGCAATAAGTTTAATACCCCATCTCGAAGGCATCGTGATGCCTAAGTGAGTCGATACTGTTGGGGCAAGTGTTCACTAACTCTTAAATTGGAAATAAAAATTCTTTTTTTCAAGCACTTTTTCATTTTTGCATGTTTCATGCATATGTGAATAGAGCATGTACATTTATGATTGTATTTTTGATCTTAGTCTTTTCAAATAAACGGAGGGTGGTAATAATTTCATTTGATGATTTCATAAACATTCATTGTTTGAATAAGGATTATAGACCGGTAGTGTTGAATGAACATTTGGATATTGTACCATAGTAGGATCCACTACCCCAAAATTCTTTTGAAAAATAATATGTTGATTTTTCATGGGGAAAACATGTCTAAAAAACTCATAGATTAATTTGGAGGCAAATCTTGCATAATGAGATTTTGAATAATCAAGATTTGGTCCCACCAATTTCGTGTAATCATTGATTAATTTTTTTGTATATACCTTTGTATTAATTCATTTATTCATTACATATATAATTTTGACATCATGTTACAGTCATAGCATGCATGGTCATTTATTGTAGAATACGTTTATGACATGCATGGTCATTATTTGTATATACCTGTGTATCAATTTATTCATTCTTTAAAAGCATCATGTAGGCATTAGATTGCAACCATGGCATACATAGTCATCATAATTTCTCTGTATAGGCTCATGCATTAATCGTCAGTATATTCATGCATATAGAATAGAGCATGTACATTCATAAATAGTATTCTTGATCTCATGATAATAATGTCAATTTCATTTGCATGAAAGGGGTTCGAGATATAAGGAACGATTGTGTGTTTTAGAACGCAATCAAGAGGAGTTTGGTCATTAAATCCGGGAGGTGAAAGAATAGCTCACCAAATTAATGAAAATGGTTGAGGATATGGGCAAGAGTAAGAGGTAATTTTCTCAGGGTTCTTCATCATTTTTTGATCAACCAAAACCATCAGGTCTAGAGCGTACAATCCTTGCTGGATCCTGCGCTTGTCAATGCCACAAAGGTTTTAACCCTGATGAACTTGTGGACAAAATCGTGAAAATGATTAAACCAGAGAGCCTGATAGCAAGGACAAAAACCTCAGATCCCAAACAGTCCCTACAATTGGTCCTAGGTCCAAACCAGTATCCTCACTCAACTATGATCCAGTCATCCACTGGGATGACCGCTACGGGATTCCTAGGTCATACTCAACCACCACCAATTGGCGGTTCGTACTCCTTCCTTCAACAAGCACCTTATCAAGCATCCGGAATAGGAACCTCAAACTATGTACAACCTTTAAGGGTCCTATGTCCAAATCCATACCCTTATCATACTATTTCGCCACCTATCCATGTAAACACTTCGGTTCGAGCACAGTGCCACCGTCAAGAGCCCTAACCCCTAGGCCATGCGTGACCAAGAAACAATCCATGAATAGGACTCAAGAGCAGTATGATCCCATTCCAATAAGCTACCAAGAGCTTATCCCTATATTGGTACAAGATCACATGATTGCCTGTGTCCCGTTGAAACCCTTGTTACCACCGTATCCCAAGTGGTATAACACAAGTGGAAGATGTGATTATCACTGCGAAATTGTTGGGCATAGCATTGAAGACTGTATAGCCTTCAAAAGGAAAGCGCAATCTCTTATAGATGTCAAGTAGATCGATCCAACGACACTGATTGATAGAAGGCTGGGAAAGGGTAATTAGGAGTGGGAGATTTACGGCAATGATGTAGAAAGACTTAAGTCTGATATGATGTAGTAGGATTTCACTTTCTTAGTAGCTGGCTCTTATAGCCTTAGGATGCTAGGAAAAATAAGGTGCTTGTAAAGACAGTTTTAACCACTGCTCAGATTTTGTAAACATGGTTTATACCATTGTGAACGTTGATATGGGAATGAATTGGTTATGCTTCAAATTTATGAGATGTTGATGATTAAGTTCCTCCGATTCTTATTTCCTCCGTGATTCTTCCCCTTTGCATTTTGCATCCGATCAATTATTTGTCATACCTTACATTCATACATGCATCTTGGTAGCATCAGGTGGTATTCATGACAAACATAGTCAGCAAGATTTATTTGTATATGTTCATGCACTAATTTGCTCATTACATACATCATGTTAGCATCATGTTGCATTCAATGACACACATGGTCAGCATGATTTTCTTTATATATACTTTGTGTTAATCATTCATTGTTTACATGCATCATAATTGACATCGTGTTGCATTCATAGTGTATATGATCATTCATTGGGAAATACATCTGAAATATACATGGTCATTCATTGCATATATCCATGCGTTGATTTGTTTATTGTTTGCTTGTATCATGTTGGCATCCTGATTGCATTTATTACATACATGGTCAGCATGTTTCTACTGTATATGTCCATACATCACTTTGTTTATTCTTCACATACATCAAATGACAATCATGGCTCATTCATCATGACAAGTATTTGGGGGAATAAAACAGAAATTAGCTAGGCTTTAAAAGTCTTTGAAAGAATTTCCATTTCAAATCAGAGGTATAAGAAGTACTGAGTACCTTTTTAATATAGGCTAGAGCTATGGAAAATGAACAAGCTACCCGAATGGAAAGAATGGAAAGGGCATAGAAAGAATTGCGAGAAAAGTTGGAAAATCTAAAGTAGAATCTAGAGATCAGATGACTAAATTGATGGAGCTGATGTCCGTCGTAATCAAGGGAAAATGATACACTGAAAACTTGACCGCCAAAAAAGGGCCAGAGGCACAAAAGGGTCAGATTGAGGTCATGATGTTGGATGGCCAGAACGTAGTTAACCCCTGCAAACCCTGAACTTAGACGATCTAGCTGAACAGGAAAAGTTGAAAATGGTTGAGTCAAATAAGGCTGAGTTGACAGATTCCCAAGGGAAATATCAATTGTTAGATGAAAGGCTCCGGGTAGTGGAAGGTACAGATGTATTTGGGAGTGTAGATGCAAAATAACGTTGATTGGACCTCAATTTAGTCATTCCTCCTAAATTCAAGATTCCCAACTTTGAGAAATATGATGGGACAATCGATACGTCAACCCACATCACTATATTCTGCCGGAAGATGACGAGTCATGTAGATAATGATAAGCTTTTGATTCACTGCTTTTAGGATGGCCTTAGCGGGTCTACAATTAGGTGGTATAGCCAGTTGAGTAAGGATCAGATTCGCTATTGGAATGATCTGGCTAAGGCTTTTCTAAGCCAGTACAAGCATATGACCGATATGGCGCCTGAACGTCTCATCTTGCAAAATATGGAGAAAACTGAGAGTTTCAAAGAATATGCTCAGCTGTGGATGGACAAGGCTGCCCAAGTATGACCACCTTTGACACAAAAGGAAATCACCGTCCTTTTTGTGAATACACTACGGACCCCATACTATGATAAACTCGTCGGAAATGCCTCAAAGAATTTTACGGATATGGTAATCTCAGGGGAGATGATTGAGAATGCTATCAAAGATGGGAAACTTGAAGGAGAAGGAACATCCAATGCCGAGAGAAATGGGGCACCTAGAAAGAAAGAGGAAGATGTCCAAGCTATGGGAGATTTCATCCCATATTCCCAATTCCCCTCATACCAATCATGTTACCCTACTAAGGTATCTCCAAGCCTTTATCCTTACCTACCAATCCAAGCACCTCATCCTATACCAATCCTCGCAACAAGGCCTGCTTCCAAAAACGATCGCGGGACAACTAACAAAGAATTCCATTCCCCATCCCTGACCTGCTGCCATTACTAATAAAGAATCAGTACCTTACCCCTGTACCTTTGAAAATTGCTCTGAATCTATTAGCAAGGAGTTGTGACCCTGACAACAAGTGTGATTATCACATGCGGGTAGTTGGGCATTCAACAGAAAATGCAGACAACTAAGGGAAAAGATTGAAGGTCTTATCCGCGATGGCATTTTGAGATCGGAGCTTATCAATCAGTGGAAGTCCGCTACGCCGTAAATCAGTTTCTTTCGAGGTTTTAAAAGGGGAATTACTACCTTTGAAGGATGTCAATAGGAGCATTTTGATGCATGTAGTTTTAGACCTCATGATGAAAACACTTGTCTCATGTCGACATTCATATGAATTAAATGAATTTTGAATTTTAAATGCTTTGTGTTTGTTGTGTTTTAACATTAATTTGAATATACAAAAAGAAGCATTAAGGAAGTTCTAATAATGGACAGTCTCGAGAATATTGATGATCATGTTAGAAATGACCCAATACACTCTCCCCTCTCTTTTGGGTTTTCCTATGCCTAAACCCCTTGAATCGAGACCACTTGGAAAACCTAATGCTTCAAGGAATATGAATGATTGAACTTTCTAAACCATTGTCATTGCAGAATAAGCAAAGATGTAGATTTTAGTCTAGGCTATGAACAAAGGAACAGACTTTTTGAAAAAATTTTGAACTCCTTGAAATTCAAACAAATGAGACATTCTTTTAAAAATTTAGATCATGGCAATTTGGTGTGTGTCAAGGTTGTGCCAAAACCATTCATGTCATTTCCAACAACCATAAAACATTAATTGCCCATACTAGATTAACACCCTGGGGCACAATGATTAAACTAGATTATCCCATGTCCCAGAGAAAACCCATTTTTTGGGTCATATTTTCCTTGTCTCTTCAAAGAACTCAGAATTGAAACTTAGCCTTTTCAGTGTAAACCTAGACTTGCAATGTTCCTCGTAATGATACAAATTCTCATGGTTAATCAAATTGGGGCATAATATGTGAAAATGATGGATACATGGTGAAAAAGGATGGGACTAACGCATGCATTAGTGGGGCATGCGACAAAAAAGAAAAAAAAATGTGATATCATGCATATGAGAATTCAGGTGATTCCAAAGTGCAAAATGAAATTTTGATTTTCTATTCCCCCTGGATTGCTTTTCAGTGAGAATATTTGTGCTTGATATGAGAAATCGCCATCTTTCATGTCCCTGTCACAAAAAAAAATTATCCATAGTCACCCCTTTTGAGCCGAAAGAATTCCTTCTTCTTTAAACCCTGATCAAGGATCACCCTCTACATTAGAGGGCAAATGCGAGGAAGGATCACTAAGTAATGAGTCCTAACTCAAAGACAGATACAAAGCAAATCGAGCTCCCAAATAAATATAGGTTCACTCTGTCGAAATAAAGATGCAAGAGAAAAAGAAAAAAGAAAAAATGTGAAAAAGAATGGCCAATGAAAGCCAAAAACAAAGAAGAAAAATAGCAAAGTCAAGTAAAAAGAAAAGAAAAGTCCAAAAGGGACAAATGCTTCAAAAGGAATCTTTCTCAAAAAATGATCCTTGATCTGATTACCCTTAAACACATATTTTGGGCCCATTTATCCTTTTTTTTTAACCTCGAACCATGGCCTACATTACGTGCTTTAAAAGTCCATTTTGATTAAGCATAAGTATTTAATTTGAGGGGTTTTTCTTAAGATTTTATCCCATCTCATCTAATTATCATTTCACTATGGAAGAATTTAGAATTCTCAAGTGCATGGTAAAACACCAACAAAAAAAAGAGAAAGAAATATGGAAAGAATGGGACTCTAGGGCGAAAACCCGAAAATGGGCGGTCTAAAGTAAAATAGAAATTTTTGATGCCATCTATGTCAATACCAATGCCACAACAAAAGAAGTGATCATCGAGGAACATCTAGGAATTCCTGAACCTCCTAAAATGTCAACTCTCATTTGGAGGATTTCAAAAACTGAGACTTTTTCCCTCCAAAGTCAACTTTCCAGTTTAAACATCTTGGCCAATCTCGAACGCTTGTCAAAATGCCTTAATATGGAAACTAAAAGAATGTTGAAATTGTTTGGTTCTCAAATGAATTCATGATTTATAAAACCTGTTCCATTTGTGAGCCTACAAGGGACATACATTTTTGTTGTGAAGTTTTCTTCGATCAACCAAAATCTTGTTATACCAAGCCTTACCAATTCAAGTTGAAAAATTCATACTGACACTTAGGAAATTTCTAAGAGTGATCACCAGTCTTCAAAGATTCGTACATCACATACTATGGGGTTAATATTTTTTGATCAAAAGTTTTCATTAAATGAGTAAGATTGTTTTTCAAAAAAGGGAAAACAAAAATATTTTTGAAATACCCATTTTTGATGTTGACATGAGATAAGGGTTTTTCTAACCCAAAGGTGTGGAACTACTAGGGTTAACCTTGACTTCCACATATGAGAAGAAGAAATAGAACTCGGTAAGCAGACTTTTGTCAATAAGAGTTTGAAAACTATTGGGGCAAAGAAAATAGCCAAAGATTGAAAAATGAATTGAAGATATACTCTGATTTAAAGATTGAAAAATGAATTGGAAAGGCTAAGCCAAAGTCTAGAAAAATGATCACGAGCATTTGCATCTTTTCATGAAGCGTTTGCATCATTATTGATCGTTGCATTTGCATCATGTAGAAGCATTTTGCACATTGTCAATCCTTGCATTTGCATCATTTAGAAGCATTTGCATCAATCTAAGCCATTTTCATGTACACCATGAAGCATCTGTATCTTATCTAACATCTGCATCTGCATTAAGAAACATTTGCATCAATTCACAACATTTACATTTTGAAGTATGTGCATCTTGTTAATCATTTGCACTAGCATCAAAAAGCATTCGCATCTTCTCAAAATCTTCCGGTTAATTTTCAACAATTCTTCAAAGACATTTTTAAAGTCGCATCCGGCATAATTTTCCAAATCATAGACAAGACCTCCAGGCATCCTTTTTTAAGATCTCCGGGCACCAGTTTTCAAAAATCATAGATAAGACCTCCGGGCATCATTTTAAAGTCGTATCAAATACAATTTTCCAAATCATAGACAAGACCTCCGAGCACTTTTTTTAAGACCTCCAGGCACCAGTTTTCAAAAATCATAGATAAGACCTCCGAGCATCATTTTTAAAGTCGCATCCGGCACAATTTTCCAAATCATAGACAAGACCTCCGAGCACCCTTTTTTTAAGACCTCCGGGCACCAATTTTCAAAAATCATAGATAAGATCTTCGGGCATCATTTTAAAGTCGCATCCGGCATAATTTTCCAAATCATAGACAAGACCTCCGGGCACCATTTTTTTAGGACCTCCGGGCACCAGTTTTCAAAGGTCATAGATAAGACCTCCGGGCATCATTTTTAAATTCGCATCCGACATAATTTTCCAAATCATAGACAAGACCTCCGGGCACTATTATTTTAAGACCTCCAGGCACCAGTTTTCAAAATCCTAGATAAGACCTCCGTGCATAATTTTTAAAGTCGCATCCGAGCACAATTTTCCAAGATCATTGATAAGACCTCCGGGCACCGTTTTTAAAGACCTCCGGGCATCAGTTTTCAAAAATTATATATAAAACCTCTGGGCATCATTTCTAAAGTCGCATCCGGCACAATTTTCCAAATCATAGATAAGACCTCCAGGCACCGTTTTTTAAGACCTCCAGGCACCAGTTTTCAAAATCCTAGATAAGACATCCGGGCATCATTTTGAAAGTCTCATTTGAGCACAATTTTCCAAGATAAGACCTCCAGGCACCGTTTTTTAATACCTCCGGGCACCAGTTTTCAAAAATCATAAATAAGACTTTCAGGCATCATTTTGAAAGTCGCATCCAGCACAATTTTCAAAAATCATGGATAAGACCTCTAGATACCATTTTTAAGACCTCCGAACACTATTTTTAAGACCTCCAGGCATAATTTTCTTCTTTTGCAAATCGAACTCGTTTCCTTAAGACGAGTCGAGCCTTGATTAGTCAATGAACTCAATTTAACGATAAAATCTTCTATTTGCAGCTTTTAATCATTAAAAAAATGAAAAAAAAATCAAAAAAATCAAAAAATCAAAAAATCAAAAATATGGAAATATTGAAAAATGAAAAAATGAATGAAAAAAGAAAAAATGGAAAAAATGAAAAGCCCTTTCCTTTCCTTCACATGTGATTTGACTAATCGAACAAAATTAGTGTTTATTTATCTTTGCCTGATTCCTGATTCTCAGCAATAGCCAAAGAGGGGTAGCTGTAGACAACTAATTTTGTCTGGACCTCTAAATCAGGTATATTTCTTCCTAAAATGATGTTTTAGAATGCAAAAAGTCTTATCTCACCCTGTAGGTGGTACTCCGAGACTTTGTTTAAGAAAGCGACCATAAAAGGTCAATCTTGAAAAAGTCAACCTCAAAAAATTCAACTCCAAAAAGTCAACCACTAAAAAGTCAACTCATTTTCAAAATCAGTATTCAAAGTTTAATTGAACAATGGTGAAAGAATTTTGATAATTCGAGGTCTACAATGAAAGATTTGGAGTTCGAAAGTTGGGTTACAGAGATTAAGTGGAAAGGAAACCCTCTAGTTCGAAAAATTTGGGGAAAAGTGCTTAAATGATCAAATTGGTCAAAATTGAGGTTCCGAATGTAAGATAAGTAATGACTACGAATAATGGAAGGCATTTGGAGGCAAAACTGAAGGAAAAGTCAATTTGAAAGAAAACCAAGAAATAGGGTTTTTGGTGGATTTTGGTGAAATTGGGGAAAATTGCAGAAATGGCCCAATTCGGTAAAACTAAAGCCCCTAATTGATGAGGAGTGAGTAAACAAGGAAAGTCCAAGGCTCAGTTTGAAGTAATTCCGAGAAAAGAGACAATTGGAGGAAAAACGAAACAATGAGGAAATTCCCGATACTGAAAAAGGAAAAATCAATTCGGAGGGGAATTTGATCATAAAAATTGGTCATTTTCGGACCAACTCCAATTAAGTATATAACCTAGAAATCGGACTTGTTTTGAGTAAAACTGAGTTTCCGAGATAGAAGGGCAAATTTGGAAAATTCGAGAAAAATAGCAAATGAGCTTCAAAAATTACCAAAACTTCCAGATCTCAATATTAAATCATTTGGAATAGATTGGCGAGGAAAAATCCAGATTCGGAGCTCGTTTGCAAAATGGCAAATTCGGGCCCACTAAGTTGAAATTCTAGAAGATAAATCTCGAAAAAATAGCAAATGAGCTCAAAAAATTAGCAAAACTTCCAGATCTCAATATTAAATTATTTGGAAGAGATTGGCGAAGAAAAATCCAAATTCGGAGCTCGTTTTCAAAATTGCAAATTTCGGGCCCACTAACCTGAAATTTCAAAAGATAAATCCCAAAAAATAGCAAATATGCTCGAAAAATTATGAAAACTTCCAGATCTCAATTTTAAATTATTTGGAAGAGATTGGTGAATAAAAATCTGGATTCGAAGCTCGTTTGAAAAATGGTACAAGTTTGGGTGCACTAAGGGGCAATTTTGGAAGAAAAATCCGAGAAAAATAGCAAATGGGCTCGAAAAATCATGAAAACTTCCAAAATTCAATTTTTTATCATTTAGGAAGTATTGAAAAAAAAATATATATTTGGAGTCCGTTTGCTATTTAATTAGGTTCAAGGGCCAAAAACGTCATTTTATCGAAGAAATAGAAGAGGACTTTTCTTGCAATTAAAAAAATGGAGATTAGGCTCGAATTTAAAGGGTCGGCTAGCCAAGCCCATAATGGAGAGTGATTTTGCTGAGTTCTTGCATCCAAAGGCCAAGAGTGGATAGTAAGGTAGTTATTTTTTTTGATCGAGCCTTTGTAATTGTGCCTCATGGATCAATGCATGAGGAGGGAGAATGTCAACATAATGGTAACAGATTTTTGAATAGTTGAAGGTGTGAAGGGCTGGTAACTTAATCTAAGGGTGGTAATTTCAAATAAAAAGTATTTTGGATTAACGGCCTTTGGATCAAAATTGGCTAGGGAAAAAATGACAACATCCTACACCATTTAGATGCCATTCGGCCAAGCTTATCAAGGGAGAGGATTTTCATTTTTGCTGGGTTGTAGGGGTTGATCATGGAAGGGCAGTAGCTATTTCTTAAGAAAAAGAAAGGTAAAAAGGAGAGAGAAACAAAAAATAAAGGATTTGCTTACTACTCTTTGATTTGGAAAGCTAAAACAAGCTAGCTATTTCCTTTCATGCTCTCCTTCATGCTTTGTTGATATGATTTTGCAATTTTTATTGTGATTTTATTTTCTTTCATGAAATAAACTTGTTTTTAAAAATAAGTTCTAAAAGGTTTCTACATTTTTATACAATGGCCGAATGGTATTTTTTTACTTACAGTTAGTTGTACCCGAAACTTCTACAGGGTCAACTCATTGCACCCGTCTATCTTCAACTTTTGAAACCTCCCTATCCCAAGTGGTATGATTCCAGGACTTATTGTGCGTACCATGCGGGGATCTAAGGACACTCAACACAGAACTGCACTGCTTTCAAGCACAAGCTTCAGAGCATTATTGATGCAGGAATCTTGAAATTCGGATCGAAAAGTGGACCTAATATTGCGAGAAACCCATTGCCTAATCATACGGAGGCCAAAGTCAACGCAATCATGTCAGGGGAGTTTGAAAGGGTAAAAAAGGATGTCAGGAAAGTAAAAATGCCTATGATTAGAGTCTGGTTTGAGATGGTCAAGTCGGGGATGGTTAAGCCAAAATCAAATGTAAGGAAGATAGTCAGCCATGTGGAGGACTTTTGCCAATATCATGATTGCAAAGGGCACGCCATTCAGTACTGTGAAGAATTTTTAGCAAAAGTTCAAAAGAGGACCAATTTTTGAAAAGATCGAGGAGCCTGAAATTGATATAAATGAGACCGATTATGGGATGGATAGACCCCTGATTATATACTATGACGAGCCTGAGGTAAAGGCTATTCCAGTAGTCGAGAGACCCGCTCCAAAGATGGTCATAGAATTGCAATCACCTTTTCCTTACAAAAGAGACGAGACGATTTTGTGGAAGTATGAATGTAGTATGGCGATGCTAGGATCTTCGAACCATTAGGCAGCGGCCATCGATGTAACCAGAGTGGGGCACCTAACCCGAAGTGGTAGATGTTATGCCCCTGCGACAGTTGAACTTGGAAAGATGGGGGACCTAACAAAGGAAAAAAGGCAGTAGGACCGGACCCTATGGAGGCAGAACAATCTGGGGAAGTTGAAAAAAATCCAGCTCTAGCTAGTAAGGTAAAGAAACCAGTAAATGAGAAGGAAGCCTATGAGTTCTTAAAATTCAACAAGCACAAAAAGTACAGTGTAGTAGAACAGTTGCACCACCAACCGAAAAGAATTTCAGTACTTTCACTGCTGTTAAACTCAGAGCCACACCGAAATGCTCTACTGAGAATTTTGAACCAGGCTTATGTAGCCAATGACATATTAGTGGAGAAGTTAGATCTGTTGGTAGGGAACATCATAGCAGATGATTACATCCCCTTCAATTATGATGAGATACCACCAAATGGAATAGGATCCATCAAGGCCCTCCATATCACCACTACCAGCAAGGGGCACATTCTACCCCGAGTACTCCTTGACAATGGGTCTTCTCTAAATGTGCTGTCATTGGCTACCTTATCAAAACTTCCAATTGATATGTCTTACATGCTGCCGAGTCATACTGTTGTCAGAGCCTTTGATGGCACTCGTCGGGAAGTGATGGAAACATTGAGATCCCACTTCAGATAGGTCCTTGTACCTATAAGGTAGATTTTCAAGTGATGGATATCACCCCATCTTATAATTGCTTGCTATAAAGGCTGTGGATTCACTCTATCAGGACCGTGCCATCATCTCTCCACCAAAAGTTGAAATTTGTAATGGAAGGACGCTTGATCAGCGTGTCAAGAGAAGAAGACATCATCGCTTATCCGTCTACAGATGCCCCCTACATAGAGGTAAATGAAGATGTTGTAGAATGTTCATTCAGGTCGCTGGAATTTGTCAATGCCGTGTTCGTCACTAAGAGACATAAAATTCCAAAGCCAAGGCTATCTAAAAATACCAGGTTAGGGGTGAAAACAATAGTGGGAAAAGGCTGCAGAGCTGGAAAAAGACTAGGAAAGTATCTCCAGGGGATGCCCAGAGCAATAGAAGTGGCAGGGAAGAAAGACCGATTCGGTCTCAGATATCTCCCTAAAGCTCACGAGAAAAGGAAACGGATTGAGTAAAACCGTAAAAAGAGGATGGCCCGCCTTGCGGGTGTGGATATGGAGTGGGAGCCCATGACTTTCTCGCCAATCCTTCACATCTTTCGCTTAGCCAGATTTGAGTTTGGGAGTAAGAATTTCGAGAATGCTATGGTCCTGCTGTAGCGGGCTTTTGAGAAGCTTTATGGAGTTGGAAATAAACAACCATTTGAAATGATGGTCAATATGGCTGAAATAGAGGAATAGAGAGAGGATGGCACTAGTTGGATGGTGCGCCCTTGCCTTCCGGGTTATGAGCTAACCAATTGGAGTGTGACTAAACTTTCTATAGTTTTTAGGTCTACTCCAATGTAATGCTCGAATCAACCTTAAATCGCCCTTGCCTGAAGGCATTAAGAGTGCTTTGTACGAGCTTATGTTTAAAACTTATCATTTAATAAATAACAACCATGATGCATTTCCTTCATATTGATATGTCCACAATCTTTCATTCTTTCATTATTATTGCCTACATTTTCTTCCTATATTGTTCTTCCTCACCTATTTACAAGTGCCCGGATACGGAATGTGAGGACTGTCGATACGTGATCCGGGAGACCCGTTCGAGTGAGGGGAAAAATAGGCAAAGGAAAAGACGACTTAATTCTGCTTGAAATAAAGGTCAAGGGTATGAAAACAACCTCAAAAAGAAATGGAGTCGCCATCAATCTTTTTTTGGCTAGGTGTGATCGGCCACCTATTAAAACCGATTTTTATAAAATATTTTAAAATTAATGAAAACATTTTTAAAACCAATTTTGCAGTCTGTGCTTTGAACCAAAGAAAACAAGAGCAAGTTTGGGAGTCGATTATGTGCGGGGAGGAATTAGCACCCCCACAATGCCCGTACAAAACGGAACCTTATTAGTCGTGTGTTATCTTGAGTCTTGGTGAAAAGTCGGTTTAAAAATTGGTGTTTGTAAACAATTCCCTTAAAAATTCATATTTTGTTTGAAAATGATCCGAAATTTACTTGCATAAAATTTTCCATGTTTTTCGACAGACTCAGCAAAACATGGAATTTTTCTTTGGTTTTGAAATTCTTCGAATCATTTTCATTGAAAAAATATATTCCGTTATTAATGATAATTGATGATATCCTCCCCGGCAGACCCAACAGAGAATTCATGAATTATTTTAACTCGGGAATAATCTTGATTTATAGAAATATTATTTATTTTCCATGTGTTTGAAAATTCATTAAAAATAACCATGAATATGCAAACATATTGCTAAGACGAAAATTGAATAGGCATGCGTATTTGTCATGGCATGGTAAGCAGAGTGACATGGCATAAGAATGAATGTCATGTGAATGAAATGGACATGGCAAATAAAATGGCATGGCACGAAAAATGGTGTGGTATAAGAATAAATGTCATGTGAATGAAATCGACATGGCAATCATAAGGACATGGTATGAAAATATCATGTGAATGAAATTGACATGGCATACGTAATGACATGGCATATGGATGGCATAAAATGACATGGCATATGAGTGAAATCAACATGGCAAGCAAGATGACATGGCATATGGATGACATAAAATGACATGGCATGTGAGTGAAATCGACATGGCAAGCAAGATGACATGGTATATGGATGGCATAAAATGAATGGCATGTAAGTGAAATTGACATGGCAAGCAAGATGACATGTCATATGGATGACATAAAATGACATGATATGTGACATGGCATAAAATGACATGGTATGTGAATGAAATCGACATGGCAAGCAAGATGTCATGGCATATGTATGACATAAAATGACATGGCATATGTATGACATAAAATGACATGGCATAAGTGACATTGCATTAAGTGATGACATGGCATAAATAAAATGGCATAGGAATGAATGTCATGTGAATGAAATTGACATGGCATACAAAATGACATGGCATATGGATGACATGGTATAAGAACGAATATCATGTGAATGAAACCGACATGGCATGCAAGATGACATGACATACATGATGACATGGCATAAGTGACATGGCATAGGAATGAATGTCATGTGAATGAAATTGACATGGCATACAAAACGACATGGCATAAGAATGAATATCATGTGAATGATATCGACATGGCATGCAAGATGACATGACATACATGATGACATGGCATAGGTGACATGGCATAAAATGATGACATGGCATAGGTGACATGGCATAAAATGATGACATATTGATGACATGGACAATTGTTAGAGCATGAGGATGAATTTATTTGAGAATGACTCAAAATTTATTAATACCAAAATCTTTTCATGTCCCCCGGCAAAACATAGAAAGATTTATTTATTTTGAAATTTTTTGAATCATTTTTGTTTTAGAAAAGGTTATTCCTTTGTTAATAATTAATGATATCCTCTCTGGTAGACCCAGCAGAGAAAACCATGAATTATTTAAAACAAGGAAGATTGTCTTATTTACTAAAATGTTATGGATATGCAAATCGACATTAAGGCTTGCAAGATTACCAAAACATGATAAGCATTTTAATTGTAATACTGAGGATGAGAGGATGACATGGCATAAGAATGACATGGCATAAAGTGATATAGCATGGTAATGAATGTCATGTGAATGAAATCAATATGGCAAACCAAAATGAGATAATCACAATGATATGGCAATATGATGACATGGCATAATGAATGACATGGCATGATGAATGACATGGCATGTGAATGACATGGCATATAAATGACATGGCATATGAATGACATGGCATGTGAATACATGGCATGCGAATGACATGGCATGCGAATGACATGGCATAATGATTGACATGACATGTGAATGACATGGCATAATGAATGACAATGACATCGCATAATGAATGACATGGCACGCGAATGACATGGCAATATGGATAACATGAAATGTGAATGGATGACATGGCATAATCTAGATGACATGGCATATGAATGACGTAGCATATGAATTGCGTGGCATAATGAATGATGTGGCATAATGACATGGCATGTGAATGACATGGCATAATGAATGACATGGCAATATGGATGACATGGCATGTGAATGGATGACATGGCATGTGAATGGCATGGCATGGCATGTGAATGACATGGCATAATGAATGACATGGCATAATGAATGACATGGCATAATGAATGACATGGCATGTGAATGACATGGCATATGAATGACAAGGCATATGAAAGACATGGCATAATGAATGACGTGGCAAAATGAATGACATGGCATGTGAGTGACATGGCAAAATCAACAAAATGGCATCATCATAAAACATTCATAATCACATCATGATTACATGCACACATCATTATTTGAAATGAATTATTCATATGAGGAATCATATAAATAGCATATGTCAGGATATATTACTGTGCTTCTCGACAAACCCGGCAAAGCTTGGAAAATAATTCTTTCATATGATATTTACATGCTTCCGAGTAAAATGAAAACCATACATTTCGATTCTATAAACATGTGCATCGAATAATTTCTAACCTCCCCGACAGACTCGGTAAAGATCGAGAACTAATTCTTGCCAAATGTTTAATAAACCGAAAAATACATTTTTATGACAAATTAAGTAAAAACATTTTTAAAATGCAATGCATGGAGATGTATTTCTTCCTTAGAGTAAGGACATCTGTATACCTAAAAAGGTATCTGACTACCTCAGGAAGAGACCTAAATCGGATTTTCAAAATCAAAAGACTTTGGGCTCGGATTAAAAAAAATGGAATTTTTGGATGAAAATGGCCTCTTGGCCGAATCCCCCTCTCTAAAAGTTTTATTTTTCCTAGTTTTGAAACCCGTGTTGATCACCCTTGACTCGACTTTTATAAAATCAAATTTTATGATTGAAATGACTTGGAAATTAACCTAATACAATAGCTAATTCTCCAAATTAGCCCTCTCTTAATATCCTAACCAAAACAGAAAATTAGTATATCTTAAAAACAAAACTGACTCTCACTGGCAGTTTTGGATACCAATTTTTTTGCCCTTCTAACAAATTTCAAAAAATTCTGAAAAAATTATGAGAGACTTAGAACATGTCGACCTCTATGGGAAAAAAATCAGCTTAATTTTTGAAATGTGGATACTATGACTGATTTTTACCCAAAATCAAGACAATGAGTTAAAAATTATTTTGTCAAAATCCATTTTAAAACCTTTGATAAAGAAATCCAAAAATCAAAAAAAAAAATACTAGAGTCTCCTTAAAGGGTCTACAACTTGTGGTTAAAAAATCTTTAAATTTGGAAAAGGAATACATGGTGAGAAAAATCAGAAAATCCAACTTGCAAAACCTTTCATTTTTCCACAAGCATGCTCATGAGAGCTTGACTTTGAGACATTGGTTGGCTTAAGTCAAAATTCAAGTGGGGATGAGATGAATGAAAAAACATGAAGCAAAAAATAAGGGGATCTATCCTACCACAAATCAATCAAGAGTTAAGAACATGAAAACAACCAACCAAGCAAAGCACATCAAGCAAGAACAAGCACAAAAACACTAGCTAGGTTTCGGCTAGTGTGAAAAACATGTAGAAAAAGTTTGACAACTTAGTTATTTGATGAAAAGAAGAAGAAATATTTTTGAACTTGTTTTGAAAAGCAATTTTATTTCATGAAAGAAAATAAAATGAAAATGAAAATCCTAAAGGAATAACAAAATCATATGAACAAAGCATAGAGGAGAGCATGAAAGAAAATAGCTACCTTGCTTTAGCTTTCCAAATCAAAGAGTATTAAGAAAATGCCTTCTTTTTATCCTTTTCTTTTTCCCCTCTCTTTTCTCTCAAGAGTAGCTACTGCCCTTCTCAAAAATCTGACCCCCTTTCCTATCTAAAGTGGCCGACCCCCTTGGTGTAAATGTGAGTATGCTCTCCTTTCTTAGCCCTTGGATGGATGTGCTCCTCTTTTCTTCCAAACATTTAAGCCCTTGGATCAAAGATATTTTCATGAAAATAAAGACATCTTTCCATTTGATCTTGGCTCTTGAAGGATGTACTCATCTTTCTACAAAGCACCTAGGCCATTGGATGGACAATATATTTTCAAGATAGTAAAAATGACATCTTGTAATGTGATAGTGACCATTGGATGAATTTAATCAAATCTCACCCTTCATTCATGAGCTGACCAGAAAAAGGCCTGTAATATCCCAGAAATTCCTTCATCTTTCATATTTTTTTAATTGCAAATTGGCCCTTTTCGGCTTCTTTGATAAAATTACCCTTTTAGCCCCTGAACTTAATTTAATTGCAAATGGACCCCAATTTCGGATTTGTCTATTCCAACTCATCCCATTCAATATAAAACTTGGTTTTGGAAGTTTTCACATTTTTTTGAGCCCATTCTCTATCTTTCTCGAATTTTTCTCTAAAATTTCGGTTTAGTGCCTCCCAAATTTAGCCTTTTTCAAATGAGCTCCGATTTCGGATTTTTCTTCACCAATATCTTCCAAAAATTATAAAACTCAGATATGGAAGTTTTCATAATTTTTCAAGCTCGTTTACTATTTTTCCCAGAATTATCTTTTTGGAATTTCGGGTTAGTGCACCCGAACTTTGCCATTTTTCAAATGAGCTCTGATTTTGGATGTTTCACTAATCTCTTCCAAAAATTATAAAACTCAGATCTAGAAGTTTTCATACTTTTTCAAGCTCGTTTGCTATTTTTCCTGGAATTATCTTTTGGAATTTCGGGATGGTGTACCCGAACTTTGCCATTTTTCAAATGAGATCTGATTCCGGATTTTTTTTCACCAATATCTTCAACAAAATTATAAAACTCAGATCTAGTAGTTTTCATAATTTTTCTAGCTCGTTTGCTATTTTTCCCGAAATTATCTTTGGGACTTTTTGAGAATGCCCCTCAACCTTCGAAACCTCGGTTTTACTCAAAAGGGGTCCAATTTTTGAATTTTATTTTTCTACTTCCTTTTTCATATATTGAATTTGAGTTGGTCCAAAAACACCCAATTTTTACAATCAAATTCCCTTCCGATTTAGTTTTCCCCTTTTCAAACTCGAGAATTTTCTCGTTTTTTCGTTTTTGCTCTAACCGGCTCTTTCTTGGGATCTATTTCACACTCGGCCTTGGGCTATATTTTTTTGTCCATCCTTTATCAACTGGGGGCTTCAATTTCACCAAATTGGTCCATCTTTGCGGTTTTCCCCAAATTTGCCGGATTAGGTCTTCCCCTACACTGAATTTTCGCAACCTATCTTCCGAACTCCATATATTTCGTTGTAGACCTCGGATTATCAAAATTCTTTTTCCATTGTTCAATTCAACTTCAAATCTTGATTTTGACTGATAGTTGACTTTTTTAGTGATTGACGTTTTGGGGTTGACTTTTTTAAGGTTGACTTTTTTTTATATGACTTTTTGTGCTGACCTTCGAAACAAAGTCTTGGGGACCCATCTGTGGAATAGTGGAAGTCTTCTTGCGTTCTAGGAGTTGAAAAAGAAAATCTGCCTGATTTAGGGGCTCGGACAAAATTAAGTGTGGGGACCCATCTGTGGTCGTACCAAGACATGCTTGGGTTAGACCCTGACATTGTGGTTCACAAACTCCCTCTGAAACCAGATTACAAGCCAATTCAACAGAAACTGAGAAGAATGCGGCCCGAAATGCTTTTAAAAGTGAGAGAAAAAGTGAAAAAGCAATTCAATGCCGGATTCTTGGAAGTGGCAATGCACCCGGAGTAGGTAGCAAACATTGTCCCAGTTTCGAAGAAAGGTGACAAAGTACGGATGTGTGTTGATTACTAGGACCTGAATAGGGTAAACCCTAAGGATAATTTTCCCTTGCCGCACATTGATACACTAGTGGATAATACCGCAAAGAATTTCGTATTTTCCTTCATGGACGAATTCTCAGGGTATAATCAGATTAAGATGGCACCGGAGGATATGGAGAAAATCATATTTGTGACGATATAGGGAACCTTTTGCTATAAGGTGATGCCATTCGGGTTGAAAAATGTTGGGGCAACATATCAAAGAGCCATGATAACTTTATTCCATGACATGATGCACAAAGGATTGAAGTCTATGTCGATGATATGATTGCAAAGTCGCAAGAAGAAGATGAACACATTGCGAATCTTAAAAATCTCTTTGGAAGGTTGAGAAAGTTCCAACTTAAACTCAACCCAGCAAAGTTTACTTTTGGAGTCACCTTAGGGAAGCTGCTGGGCTTCGTTATTAGCCGAAAAGGAATTCAGATTGATCCGGATAAAGTGAAAGCTATTAAGAGCTTGCCTCCACCGCGTACTCAAAAAGAAGTAAGGATTTTTTTTGGGGAGGCTGAATTATACCGCTCGGTTCATCTCTTAACTGACCGATAAGTGCGACGCAATCTTCAAGTTACTCTGAAAGCGTGATCCAGAGGAATGTGATGAAGGATGCCAGATAGCC
The DNA here is from genome assembly GCA_030761205.1 of Fremontodendron californicum. Classification (NCBI taxonomy): domain Eukaryota; kingdom Viridiplantae; phylum Streptophyta; class Magnoliopsida; order Malvales; family Malvaceae; genus Fremontodendron; species Fremontodendron californicum. The sequence continues at coordinate 26,317,055 of JAULJL010000018.1, forward strand.
TTTGATAAGGTCAAGCATTATCTGTCAAACCCATCGGTACTAACGCCACCAATCCCAGAAAAGCCACTAATATTGCATTTGTCAGTATTTGAAAGGTCCATGGGGTCCGTGTTGGGGTAGAATGATGAAACCGGGAAGAAAGAACAAGCCATCTACTATCTCAGCAAGAAGTTCACTGAATACGAGTTAAAGTATTCATTGGTAGAAAGGCTTTGTTGTGCCCTAGCCTGGACCGCCCGAAGGCTCAGACAGTACATGTTGTATCACACGACATGGCTGATCGCGAAGCTAGATCCCATCAAAACACGTATTGAAGGCGCCTTCATTGTCAGGAAAAACGGTAAGATGGCAAGTGTTGCTTTTCGAATAAGATATTGTGTATGTGATCCAAAAGGCTATAAAAGGTAACGCAGTAGATGAATTCCTAGCAAGTCGAGAAGTTAAGGATTACGAGCCTCTAGACTTTGATTTTCCTGACGAAGAGCTAATGTGTATCTCACCAAAAGAAAAGGACTTCCTCTTAGAAGAAAACTTGGAAAATGTATTTTGATGGCGCATCTAATGCCATAGGGCACGGAATTGGTGCAATGCTCATATCCCCTGAGGAAGATTATTATCCTTTCACTACCAAATTGGACTTTGATTACACTAACAATACCGCTAAGTATGAAGCGTGTACTATGGGTCTTCGTGCCGCCATAGAAAGAAAGATCAAAACACTAGAGGTCTTCGGAGATTCAACCCTGGTAATATACCAACTGCGCAGAGAGTGGGAAACCCGGGATACAAAGTTAATCCGATATCGTGAGCTTATACTGAGCTTGATTGAGGAATTCGAAAAGGTGGTTTTCAATTACTTGCCCCGAGAAGAAAACCGAATGGCAGATGCTCTAGCCACTTTATCATCAATGTTTAAGGTGAATGAAAGGGCCGAATTTGTGCCTATCAAAATGAGCATATATGAGTCTCCTGCCCATTGCTTGAGTATTGAAGAAGCAGATGGTCACCCTTGGTATTACGACATCTTGCAATACATCAAGAGTCAACAATACCCTAGGAAGCAACGAAAAATGATAAAAGAACCCTGAGAAGATTGGCTATGGGTTTTATCTTAGACGGAGAAATCCTTTACAAGAAAAGGAAAGACCAGGTTTTGTTGAGGTGTGTTGTTTCTGCTGAAGCTCAGAGAATCCTCGAAGCGGTCCACGAAGGGATATGCGGAACTCACACCAATAGAAACATTATGGCTAGACAGATTATGAGGACAGGATACTATTGGCTAACCATGGAGGAGGATTGTATTAATTATTCCCGAAAGTGCCATAAATACCAGATATATGCAGACAAGATTCATGTGCCGCCATCGTCGCTGCATGTCTTGATGGCTCCGTGGCCATTTTCAATGTGGGGAATGGATATGATCGGGCCCGTTACCCCGAAAGCTTCGAACGGACACCGTTTCATCCTGGTGGCCATAGACTACTTCACAAAATGGGTAGAAGCAGCTTCCTATGCCAATGCAACAAAGTCAGTGGTGTGCAGATTCCTCAAGAAAGAGATTGTATGCCGGTACGGACTCCCAGAAAAAATAATTTTGGATAATGCTCTCAATCTGAACAATAAGATGATGAGAGAAATATGTACCCAGTTCAAGATCAAGCACCATAATTCGGCACCTTTTCGTCCGAAAATGAATGGGGCAATAGAAGCAGCCAATAAGAAAATCAAGAAGATTGCTGAAAAGATGACTAATGTATACAAAGATTGGCATGAGATCCTATCTTCTGCTCTCCATGCATACCGTATTTCGGTTCGTACATCAACGGGGGCCATGCCATTTTCTCTGGTATACGGGATGGAAGCATTGCTGTCTATTAAGGTTGAAATCCCTTCGATTTGTGTTTTGATGGAAGTGGACCTAGAAGAGGCAAAATAGGTTAGGACTCGCTATGAACAGTTGAATCTCATCGAGGAAAAGAGGCTGAAGGCAATTTGTCATGGGTAGATGTATCATAAAAGGATGATCCGAGCCCATTACAAGAAAGTTTGCCCCAGGAAGTTTTGAGAATGAGAGTTGATACTGAGGAAGGTTCTCCCTATTATAAAGATCCTCGTGGAAAATGGGCTCCGAACTGGGAAGGACCGTATGTGGTGAAAAGAGCTTTTTCTGGAGGAGCATTGATCTTAACTCAGATAGAAGGTGATGACTTGAGAAATCCCGTGAACGCCAACGAACTGAAGAAATACTATGCTTGAAGAAAAGAAGAAAAGAAAAAAGAGAGAAAAGAAAAAAAGTGTGATGCTGTGCATGAGAGGATTCAAGTGACTCCAAATATAAAAATAGAAATTCTATATATATGTTTTCCCTGAGGATTGCTTTTCAATAAGAATATTCGTGCTTGATATGATAAATGGCCATTTTTCATATTCCTCTCACTAAGAAGAAATTATCCCTAGTCACCTCTTTGAGCCTTAGGAATTTTTTCTTTCTTTGAACCTTGATCAAGGATCACCCTCTACACTAGAGGGAAAATGCGAGGAAAATCCTCCAAAAAAAAAAATTAATGGCGAAAACAGCCATCAGAAACAAAAATCATCATGGCAAAAAGATCCATATAAAAAAAGGGGGGGTGTGATCTCAAAGGATGGCAAACGAAAGCCAAGAATAAAAAGAAACAAATTCAAGAAAGGAGAGAAAAGTCCAAAAGGACAAATGATTCAAAAATGAATCATCCTCGTGAAATGATCCTTGATCCGATCACCCTTAGACATATTTTGGGCTTATTTATCTTTCTTTCTAAACCTAAACCATTGCCTACATTACGTGCTTTTAAAGTCCATTTTGATCAAGCATGGGTATTTAACTTGAAGGGTTTTTCTCTTATTTCATCCCATCTTTTGAATTATCATGGAAGCATTTAGAATTCTCAGATGCATGGTAGAACACAAGAAAAAAAAAGCAAAAAAATAAATCAGAGAAAAAAAAATGCAAAAGGGCTTAAAACCGAATCAAAGACACTTAGGTTGAAAACCCGCAAAGGGCTGCCCAAGTACTGATCAAAGATTGAATCAATGCTCTGTGTAAAAAGGGAGAAAATATTAAAAAAATCAGAGAAATGGGGTAAAGCTCAGTCTGAAGCAATAGCGAAAGCCGAGAAGTTACCCAAGCAAATAGCAGCTCAAAAGATATTTCAGAGGAATTAAAACAGGAAGGGTCTAAGATATTCTGCGTCTAGGGGCATCTACACCTTCTCCTTTCATTTTCCTTTTAAACCTTGATATTCATCTTTGTTATCTAAACCATTTGCAATGAACTCATGATTGGCCCTTTCGGGGCATATGGCTGTTTCATACCATCTTTCATATATGATGTGATACATTTTTTAGTGTTATCAAATTGAATGATGATTAGTAAACATAAAAATCTTTAAATAAATGGATTTCTTTGCATTACTATGGAGTAGGTCTAAGTTTAAAAGAAGTTTGGAAACCACTAATGTTTGAAGAAAATCGAGACAAACCATAATGCTGAGAAACTCATCAAGTGGGGCAAACATTGGATATGCTAAACATGTCAATCCAAGGTACAGAGAAAAGCTCATCCAGAAGGGCAAATCAGACATAGATTGAAGACACCGTCACAAAGTCAAAACTTGTAGTTCACGGTGAAAACATAGAGAAGTGCTCATTAAGTAGAGAAAATAGAGAAGTTGAAAAGATTCGTAAACCTCAATGAAATCATGGATTAAAAACTCATAACAATCATGTAATTGCATTCATCCCTAGGGAACATGCATCTTATAAACATTTGCAAAACCTATCATCAGCATCACTACATTTGACTAATATTGCGTAAATCATGGAAAGTTTTCTTTCTTAAGGTCAACACAGCTGGCACAAAAGGAAGCAAGACAACCCAAATTTTTCCTGGACAAGACAACCAGACTTTTCGGACAAGACATCCAATTTTCCTGGACAAGACAACCAGACCTTTCGGACAAGATATCCAATTTTCCTGGACAAGACAACTAGACATTTCGGACAAGACATCCAAATTTTCCTGGACAAGACAACTAGACATTTTGGACAAGACATCCAAATTTTCCTGGACAAGACAACAAAACTTTTCAGACAGGACATCCAAGTTTTGCAAATCGAACTCGTTTCCTTAAGACGGGTCGAGCCTTGATTAGTCAGGGAACTCAATTTAAGGACAAATCTTTTGTTTTGACCATGCTTCACCAAGATAAGGTAAGGCCCCGGGACTTCCGTCGAGATATTTCCTTCTCTTGCAAATGGAACTCGTTTCCTTAAAATGAGTCGAGCCTTGATTAGTCAAGAAACTTAATTTAAGGGCAAATTTCTTTTATTTTATTTTACATTTTACAAGAAATAAAAAATTCAAAAAATGCAAAAAATGGAAGTTACCTTTCTTATCTTGATTTCACCGACCGGACAAAATTATTGTATAGTTTATCTTTTCCTAATTCCTGATTCTCAACAATAGTCAAAGAGGGGCAGTTGTAGACACCTAATTTTGTCCAAGCCCCCTAAACCGGGCAGATTCTCCTTTTCAACTTCCCCGAATACAAAGAGACTTTCACCATTCCATAGATGGGTCCTCACGACTTTGTTTTGGAGGTCAGCACAAAAAGTCAACTCCAAAAAAGTCAACCCCGAAAAGTCAACCACTGAAAAAATCAACTCCCAGTCAAAATCAAGGTTCGAAGTTGAATTGAACAATGGCACAATAATTTTGACAATTCGAGATCTACAACGAAAGATATGGAGTTTGGAAGATGGGTTGCGGAAATTCAATGCAAAGAAAGACCTAACCCGATCAATTTGGGGAAAACTAAATCGAGTGTAATTTCTTCATAAAAATTGGGCGTTTTTCGACCAACTCAAATTCAATATAGGAAAAAGGAAGTGGCAAAAGAAAATCCAAAAACCGAGCCCATTTTGAGTAAAATCGAGGTTTTGGAGGTTGAAGAGCAATATTGGAAAATCCATAAGATAATTCCAGGAAAAATAGCAAATGAGCTCAAAATATTATGAAAACTTTCACATCTGAGTTTCATAATTTTTGGAAGAGATCGGTAAAGAAAAATCCAAAGTCGGAGCTCATTTGAAAAATGACTAAATTCGGGTACACGAACCCGAAATTCCAGAATATAATTTCGGGAAAAATAGCAAACGAGCTCAGAAAATTATGAAAACATCCAGATCTGAGTTTCATAATTTTGGAAGAGATCGGTGAAGAAAAATCCAGAATCGAAGCTAATTCGAAATATGGAAAAGTTCGGGTACATTAACCTGAAATTCCAGAAGATAATTCCGGGAAAAATAGCAAACGAGCTCGAAAAATTATGAAAACTTCCAAATCCGAGTTTCATAATTTTTGGAAAAGATTGGTGAAGAAAAATCTAGAATCAAAGCTCAAATGAAGAAGGTGAATTTCGGGTGCACTAAACTAGAAATTTTGAAAGAAAATTCTGGAAAAAATAGCAAACGAGCTCAGAAAATTATGAAAAATTCCATATCTGAGTTTCATAACTTTTGGAAGAGATTGGTGAAGAAAAATCCAGAATTGGAGCTCATTTGAAAAGGGATAAATTTGGGAGGCACTAAACCGAAGTTTCAGAGATAAATTCGAGAAAAATAGCAAATGAGCTCGAAAAAATGTGAAAACCTCCAGAATCAAGTTTTACATTGAATGGGATGAGTTGGAAAAGACAAATCCGAAATTGGGGTCCATTTGCAATTAATTTAAGTTCGAGGGGTAAAAAGATAATTTTACCAAGGAAACCGAAAAGGGCCAATTTGCAATTAAGAAAAATATAAAAGATGGAGGAAATTATTGAACATTCCATGTCTTAGCTCACCAGCATAGGGGAGAAGGGGAGGTTTGATCAATTTAATTCAATAGTCACTATCAAGGAAAAAAATGCCATCTTTACTACCTTGCAAATGGTCTCCCCTCATCCAATGGCCTAGGTGCCTTGTAGAAAATATGAGTACACCCTTCAATCGCCAAGATCAAATTACAAGATGAAATTTTTATTTTTCATGAAAAGATCCTCATCCAATGGCCAAGATTAGTGGAAGAAAGATGAGCACAAACCATCCAATGGTTAAGGGAGGTTCGGCCAAGCCAAGGGAGCATGAAGGAGTGCCTTGTTTCATCGAATGACCTATCTTTTTTGTAAAGAATGAGTACACATTTCAAGGGCCAAGATCAAATGGCAAGATGATATTTTTATTTCTCATGAAAATATCCTAATCTAAAGGCTAGGATTAATGGAGAAAAGGAGCACAATCCATCCAATGGTTGGGTTGGGAGGCCAACCGGCCAAGCATGAGAGGGGGGAATGTTTTATTTTCCTTAAGTGGCTGGTCATTTTGAGAGGGGAAGGCAGTAGCTAATTTAGCAAGAAAAAGGTTTTTGAAAGAAAGGAAAAGAGGTTTTACCAAAAAGCTTGGAAGGTAGCCATTCCTACCTAGCTCTAGCATGATTTTCTTCTCCATTCTCATGTGTTTTTCTTTGTTCTCTATATGATTTCTACTTCTTTTCTTATGAGAATAAAACTTTTGAAATGTTTATTTAAGCTTTCATCTTTTCCTTTTCATCAAAAATGGAAGAAAATAAATTTTCACAATTTTGCTTGACATGGCCGAATGCCTCATTTGTGCTTTGCCTTGATGTTGTTTTTCTTATTTGTTGTAGGAAACATGATTGTGGAAGGTTTATTATTTATTTTTATGTTCTGATTTTTTCAAAATAAATGAAGGAAATAGTGGGAAAGGCTTCATGATCTTGACAATATCAAGTGATTACGGTTAGGGGAGGGCTATGCCCATTTGTACCAACCATGGAGCTCAACTTTCCTTTTTTTTTTGTTCACTTGTTTTTCTTATTACTTCCTTGCATGTCTATGCATATTTTGGTCATGTTATTTGCATTATTTTCATGCTATGTTAGTTTTTACATCATTTTCATGTTGTGATAGATCCTCTATATCATTCAGCCTTCTCTTGATTGTTGGGTTCATATCATGCTTTATATCATTCTTGGTTGTATCATGCATTTTAGGTCATGTAGATGTGTCTTCTTGCATTTTATGCTCATAATATACTATACATGCATTTCGGTTTGCCTATGCATTTTAAGTCTAGGTCATGTTTTGCATTATATTTGCCTGTGTCATGCTTCTTAGGTCATATAGCTATGTCATGCAATCTTAGGTCACTATGCCATGTCATTTTATGCCATGTCATCATTTCATGCCATGTCATCAAATCATGCATTGTCACCTATATCATTTCATGCCATTCGGCTATTCACTATAACCATTCGGCCACCATGATACTTCATACATGTCATTGTATTTTTTTTTATGCAATATCATTCATATAGCATATCATTTGCCATGTCATTCAATGTTTGAGCCTATTTCATGTCATGATTAAGCATGCCATGACCATTCGGTCACCATGACTTTTCTTCCATGTCATTCTATTTTCATGACACATCCATATCTCATGCCACGTCTATGTCATTTTCATTCACATGACATGTATTATCATGCTATGTTGTTCATAACATTTTTAATGAATAAAGCAATGTTCTCGAGTTTCAATAATTCATGATTTTCTCTGTTGGGTCTGCCGAAGAGGATATCATCAATTATTTACTAAGGAATACCCTTTTCCAAAACAAAGATGATTTGAAAATTTTTGAAATAAATATAACTTTCTATGTTTTGCCGGGTACGCCGAGAAACATGAAAAGATTTTGGTATTAATGAATTTCGAGTCATTCTCAAATAAATTCTTCTATTCTATGTCATCATTTCATGCCATGTCACTTATGCGATGTCGTCATTTCATGCCATGTCATCTATGCCATGTCATTATTTCATGCCATGTCACCTATGCCATGTCATCATTTCATGCCATGTCACCTATATTATGTCATTTTATGCCATATCAAATGCCATGTCATTTCATGTAATATGCCATGCCATCTTGCTTGCAATGTCGACTTCATTCACATGTCATGTCTTTTTACTCCATGTCACATGCCATGTCATTTTTTATCATATGCGATGCCATGCCATCTTGCTTGCCATGTCATTGTATGCCATTCACATGCCATGTCATCTTGCATGCCATGTCGATTTCATTCACATGTCATGTCATTTTATGCCATGTCATTTTTTGTCATATGCCATGCCATCTTGCTTGCCATGTCGATTTCATTCACATGCCATGTCATTTTATGCCATGTCACATGCCATGTATGCCATCCATATACCATGTCATCTTGCTTGTCATGTCGATTTCATTCACATGCCATGTCATTTTATGTCATCCATATGTCATGTCATCTTGCTTGCCATGCCGATTTCACTTACATGCCATGTCATTTTATGCCATGTCATTTTATGTCATCCATATGCCTTGTAATCTTGCTTGCCATGTCGATTTCGTTTACATGCCATGTCATTTTATGCCATGTCATCTTGCTTGCCATGTCGATTTCATTCACATACCATGTCATTGTATGCCATGTCAAGCAGACGATGTCATTATTTCTTTTATTATATCACAATAAAATGTTTGTCATATCATGATAAATATGCATGCTTATTTAATTTTTATCTTATTAGCATTCTTACATAATTATGGTCATTTTCTATGTTTTCTTTACATTGATAAACAAAGGATATTTTTTATAAATTAAGATTATTCCAGAGTTAAAATAATTCATGAATTCTCTGCTGGGTCTGTCGGGGAGGATATCATCAATTATCATTAATAACGGAATATTCTTTTTAAAATGAAAATGATTTGGAGAATTTTAAATCAAGGAAAAATTCCATATTTTGCTAAGTTTGTCGAAAAATATGGGAAACTTTATGCTAGTAAATTCCGGATCATTTTCAAATAAAATATGAATTTTTAAGGGAATTATTTACAAACACCAATTTTAAAACCGACTTTTTACCGAGACTCGAGATAACGCACGACTAATAAGATACCATTTTATACGGGCATTGTGGGGGTGCTAATCCTTCCCCGCACGTAACAGACTCTCGAACCCGCACTTGTTTTCTCTGGTTCAAAATGCAGACTTCAAAATTGGTTTTAAAAAATATTTTAATTAATTATAAATATTTTTATAAAAATCGGTTTTAATAGGTGGCCGATCACACCTAGCCAAAAAAGATTAGTGGTGACTCCATTTCTTTTTCTGAGGTTGTTTTCATACCCTCAACCTTTTAATTTCAAGAGGAATTAAGTCATCTTTTCCTTTGCCTTGTTTTCCCCCTCACTCGAACGGGTCCCCGCGACGGGATCACGTATCGACACACAATATTTGGGTGGTCATGATGGGTTGCCATATCCCGCTCTTGATCTATGAAGGTAGGTTAATGAGATTAACTTATGTTCATTGCCAACATATTGGGAACCTAGAGGGTCACACACATAAGGACAGGATTGTATGGATTAAACATGGTATTCTATTGAGGTAAAACTTAATGGAATAAAAGATTTATGTTGAGGACTTAATTAAAGAGTTCAATTAAGATTGATTAAGACATAATTGAGATTTGAGAAATCTAAAGATGATGTCTTAATGAAACAAGAAGAATCAACTAGTCTTATGAAGACAAGTATTGGCGACTTTGATATTGAGATGTACAAAGTGGTATTCGAATGGTTATGCTATATTGGGTTAATTTCATGTGATGATATTGATAGATCAATGTCATGAATTGCTCAGGAGGAGAAAGAAATTTGATGCATGTGTGAATGTCATGAATGTAATTTGATGCATGTGAAGAAAAAAAATGCATGGGTATACACCGAAAAAAAAATGATGACCGTATATATTATAAATACCACATGATGCCAACATGACGGATGTAAAGAATAAGAAAAATCAATGCATGGATATATGCAACCAATGACTATGTATGTTCTAGATGCATTTTCCAATGAATGATCATATATACTATGAATGCAACACAATATCAATATGATGCATGTAAAGAATAAATGATTGACGCAGAGTGTATACAAAGAAATCATGCTGACCATGTATGCCATGAATGCAACTTGACATCAACATGATACTTGTAAATAATTAATAAATTGATACATGGTAATAATAACCATGCATGTCATAAATGTATTCTACAATGAATGACTGTGCATGCTATGACTGTAACATGATGTCCATATGATGCATGTAAAAAATTCATAAATTAACACAAGGGTATATACAAAGAATGACCATGTATATTACAAATGTATTCTACAATGAATGACCATGCATGTTAGGATTGTAACATGATGTCCAAATGATACATGTAAAGAATAAATGAATTAACACAAAGGTATATACAAAGAAATTAATCAGTGATTACACGAAATTGGTAGGACCAAATCTTGTTTATTCAAAAATCTCATTATGCAAGATTTGCCTCCAAATTTAATCTATGATTTTTTTGAAACATGTTTCCTCCACAAAAAATTAACATACTATTTTTCAAAAGAATTTCGGGGTAGTGGATCCTACTATGGTACAATGTCCAAATGTTCATTCAACACTACCGGTCTACAATTCTTATTCAACCAATGATTGTTTATGAAAACATCCCAATAAATTATTATCATCCTCCATTTATTGAAAAGAATGAGGTCAAAAATACAACCATAAAGGTACATGCTCTATTCACATATGCATGAAATGTGCAAAATGAAAAATGCTTGAAAAAGAATTTTTTATATTTCAATTTCAAAATAAAAAGTTAATGAACATTTGCCCCAATAGTATCTACTTATTTAGGCATCACGATGCCTTCAGGGCAGACTATCACATTTATTACGGGCGATGCACGTACATCGTTGCCCGATTTATGCGGACTGTAAAATATATAGCAAAAGGTCAAAAGTGTTCCTCCATGTGCTCCTAGCTTTGGTGCATCAAATGGAAATCCAACATGGCTTCGCCTAAGTTCACTATGTGAAGGTGAATCGGTTCTAAAGGCCCTGAATTGTTTCTCACTGTCGTCGGTGAAGGCTAGTAAGGCACCCCGATAAAAACGGGTTCAATTCGTTAGAGTTCATTTCCCAGGCTTATGCAGAGGCTATTGCCACACGAAGTGTAGGTAATCTGATACTCCAAAGTGTTTCGCTAGCTTATGCGGAGGCTATTGCCACACGAAGCGTAGGTACTTTACTTCCACTTAAAGGGACGGAACTTGGACATAGAGCTCATATTATGCAAATGCACGTGTAGTGTGTGAGGGGGAACAATCAAACCTTTCACCACCTATTCTACAATCCTTATTCTAAATACCCCAGCAATTTATTAAAACAACGATCAAGAATAGTGTAACGCATTAACCAACAAGCAATTATAATATACAACACTAAATAACTAGAAAACAATAATAAAATGCATGTGAATGAATATGAACATATTTAAAACATTTTATTATTTTCAAAATTTTCATTATTTTTTAAAAAAATGTGGAAATTAAAAATAAATATCAATTAAACCCGACAAGACTGAGACTTTGATAACACATGACTAATTCTAGGCCTTACTGTCTAATGTCCCCAGCGGAGTCGCCAAGCTGTCGCAACCTAAAAAATAACAAGCCTCATCACGAGACTTTATTCATTAAGCGTGACATTAAAAACTGAGAAAAAGACGACTTAATTCCTCTCGAACTAAAATGAGAGTTTGAAAACCACCTCGAAAAAAGACATGGAGTCGCCACCAATCTTTTTTGGCTAGATGTGATCGGCCACCTATTAAAATCGGTTTTGTAAAACATTTTAAAATTAATTAAAACTTTTTTAAAATCAATTTCAAGTCTGCGTTTTAAACCAGAGAAATCAAAGAAGCGGGTTCGGGACTCGGTTACGTGTGGAGAAGGATTAGCACCCCCACAACGCCTATATAAAACGGTACCTTATTAATCGTGTGTTATCTCAAGTCTCGATAAAAAGTCGATCTTAAATTTGGTATTTCAAATTAATTACCAATTTTAAGAAAAATAATTCCATTTTTAATTGAAAATGACCCGGGATTTATTAATTCAAAATTTTCCTATATTCCCCGACAAACGCGGCAAAATATAGAAATTTTTTTTATTTGGAAAAAATTTCGAATCATTATCGTTTTAAGAAAGTTATTCCGTTATTAATGATAATTGATGATATCCTCCCCGACAACCCGGAGGAGAACTCATGAATTATTTTAACTTGGGAATAACTTTATTTTATTTAAAGCCATTCTCTTTTCAAAACATTTTTAAAAAAATGAATATGAACATGTGTGACATAATAAAAATGACATAACAAAATCTAAATGATATAATACAACCTAAATGACACGATATAATTTAAATGACATAGTATATTCTAAATCAAATGATATAACCTAAATGACATAATATATTCTAAATGAAATGAATATAACCTAAGTGACATGAAATTAATAACCTAAGTGACATAATATATTCTAAATGAAATCAATATAACCTAAGTGACATAACATATTCTAAATGAAATGAATAACCTAAGTGACATAATATATTCTAAATGAAATGATATAACCTAAGTAACATAATATATTCTAAATAACCTAATATCATCTAAATGATAAGGATAATCTAAATGACATGGCATATTCTAAATGACATAATATAATCTAAATTACATGGCAATATAATCTAAGTGACATGAAATGAATATGAAACATAAAATAATATTATCATGAAATATGCATCAAAATAAAAATAACAATGCATGAACATAGTAAATGTTAAATGATGTGACAAAAATGAATGACTAAATAAAAAGCATAGGATAACATACAATATTCATAATCAATAACAATCAAATATAACACCATGAATATAAATCAAAACAATAATATAGTCATAGAAATATTCATAGCAAAAATCATATATTATACGATCTGCATGAACATGAAAAATGCAATGCATGAAAGTGTATTTTTTTTCTTTAAATAAGAAAATCCGTATACCTAAAAAGATATCCTACTACCTTAGGAAAAGACATAAAATTAAATTTTCTAAAATCAAAAATACTTTGTGATTGGTTGAAAGCAATTTTTAAAATTTTGCATGAAAGAAAATACATGGCCGAAATCCCATTTGAAAATAGCTCTATTTTCCTAACTTTGAAAATCCGGACTTGACCACCCTTGACCAAAGCTTTATAAAATCATTTTGTTGGATTAAAATGGCTTAGAAATCAACCTAGGACAGTATCTAATGTTCCTAATCATCCCTCTCTTAATGCCTTAGTCAAAACAGAAAATTATTTTTCCCTTAAAATCAAATCTGACTTTACTGTCCACTTTTAAAATGTGATTTTTTAACCTATTTTTAAAATTTCAAAAAAAATCTGAAAAAAGTTATGGGAGACTCAGAACATGTTGGCCTATATTGAAAAAAAAATTGTCTTAATTTTTAGACTAAGGATGACCTACCAGAAAAATCATGAAAGTCAGAACACTGGGTGAGAAACTGTTTTGCCAAAAAACATTTTTAAGCCTTTAAATTCATTCAAAAATCAAAACAAACATATTGGAGACTCCTCTAAAGACCTACAAACATTAGATAAAATTTCTAAAAAATTGGACAAGGATTGCCTAATGAAATTAAAAAATCACAAAGGTAGAAATTTCAACTTGACAACTTCTTAATTTTCCACAAGCATGCTCATGTGAGCTTGGCTTTGAGCCATTGATTGGCTTAAGTCAAAAATCAAGTGGTATGATATAAGATGCATGAACAAACAGCAAGTTAAATGCATGAAATGCATGATTTAAGGCCTAAATGACATGGAACATGCATTGCATAAAAATGACCTAGGCCTAACATGAACTTACATGGCAATAAATGCAATCTAGACCTAAACTTGCATGAAATGCATGGCAATACAAATGTAACCTAAACCTAAAAAATGCATGGCAATGACACAAACACATGACATAGTAAATCAAATACACAAAATCATGGCATAAAAATGCAAGCATGTCAACTAGCAAGATGAAAATGCACATACAAGACACAAAACCTAGGGTAGCTGAATGGACATATTCAAAATGATGAAATCCTAACATGGCATTAACACAAACACATGGCATAGTATATGCTAGACTTAAAAGGAAACATGTTAGACCAAACAAAGATAATGCAAATGCATGAACATAACTAGACAATATCACAAACACATGGTATGGTACTAACAAAAACATGAACAACGTAACATGGTGAAAAACAGAAAATTAAAAATGGCAAACAAAGTAAACATGAAAACAAAATGATAAAATCAGCAAAATAATAGTAAGTAAATGAAAAAGGTTGAAAACAAGTTATATATCTTAATTATTTTAAAAAGTTAGAACATCAAAACAAGCTAGAACATCACAACCAACATGGAAAATAGATCAAACACAAGGCATGCATAAAAAGGGGGTTTCGGCCAACTCAAAAGAATGGGTAAAAAAATGTTTTTTTCTTTGATTTTTTTTCATAAAAGCATGAGATAGAAACTTTAAGAACTTATTTTGAAAAAAAAAAATCATGAAAGAAAATAAAAATAACCATCAAAATAACAAAATCATATCAGCAAAGTATACCTTGCTCTAGCTTTCCAAATCAATGAGTAGTAAGAAAGCCCTTCTTTTTTCTTTTTCCTTTTTTTTCTCTCAACTATAGCTAATGCCCTCTCTATGATCAGCCAAGAACCCCAAATGAAAAATGAAACCCCCTCCCTCAACTATGGTAGCCGAATGGTCACCTAATGGGTGTAGGATGTTGTCATTGTTTTCCTAGCCAATTTAATCCAAAGGCCCCTAATCCAAGATGCTTCAAATGTGAAATTACCACCCTTAGATTAAGTAATCAGCCCCTAACCAATACAGTTGTTCAAGAATATGAAACCATCTTGTTGACATCCTCCCTCTTCATGCATTAGTCCATGTGGCACAATTACAAAGGCTTGATCAAAAAAATAACTACCTTACTATCCACTTTTGGCCTTTGGATGCAAGGACTCAGCAAAAATCATTCTCCTCATGGGCTTGGCTGAATGCCCCTTCAAATTCCAGCCCAATCTCTATTTTTGAAAATGCAAGAAAGGCCCTTTTCGATTTCTTCGGTAAAATTGCATTTTAGGGCCCCAAACTTGAGTAAATAGCAAACGGACTCCAAATCCGATTTTTATTTTTCCAATAATTCCTAAATAATATAAAATTGAGTTCTGAAAGTTTTAAAAAATTTAAAATTGAGTTCTGGAAGTTTTCAAAATTTTTTTAGCCCATTTGCTATTTTTCGCGAATTTTTCTTCCAAAATTGCCCCTTAGTGCACTTGAACTTTTACCATTTTTCAAACGAGCTCCTATTCCGAATTTTTCTTTGCCAATATCTTTCAAATAATTTAAAATTGAGATCTTAAAGTTTTCATAATTTTTCGAGCTCATTTGCTATTTTTCCGGGATTTATCTTCTAGAATTTTAGCTTAGTGGGCCCGAGATTTGTCATTTTTCAAACAAGCTTCGAATCCGGATTTTTTCGCCAATCTCTTCCAAATAATTTAATATTGAGATCTGGAAGTTTTGGTAATTTTTGGAGCT
This sequence comes from Fremontodendron californicum, assembly GCA_030761205.1. Taxonomy (NCBI): domain Eukaryota; kingdom Viridiplantae; phylum Streptophyta; class Magnoliopsida; order Malvales; family Malvaceae; genus Fremontodendron; species Fremontodendron californicum. The sequence goes on from JAULJL010000018.1 coordinate 26,332,746, forward strand.
CATTTTCTATTTTTCTCGAATTTTCCAAATTTGCCCTTTTACCTTCAAAGCTCGGTTTTACTTAAAACAAGTTCGATTTTCAGATTTTCTTTTTTTGTGCCTTTTTTATATAATTGGAGTTGGTAAGAAAATGCCCAATTTTTACGATCAAATTCCTCTCCAATTTGATTTTTCCTTTTTTCAGTATCGGAAATTTCCTCGTTTTTTCGTTTTTCCTTCAATCGGCTCTTTTCTCGGAATTACTTCAAACTGAGCCTTGGGCTATCCTTGTTTACTCACTCCTCATCAATTAGGGGCTTTATTTTCACAGAATCGGGCCATTTCTACAATTTCCCCAATTTTGCCAAAATCCACCAAAACCCTAATTCCCGGTTTTCTTCCAAATTGACTTTTCCTTCAGTTTTGCTTCCAAATAGCCTCCCCATTACTCGTAATCATTGCTTATCTTTCATTTTGAATCTCCAATTTCGACCAATTTGATCGTTTAAGCACTTTTCCCCAAATTTTTTGAATTAGGGTTTCCTTTCCACTGAATCTCCATAACCCAACTTTCGAACTCCATATCTTTCATTGCAGACCTCAGATTATCAAAATTCTTTCACCATTGTTCAATTACACTTTGAATCTTGATTTTAAAAGTGGTTGACTTTTTACTGGTTGACATTTTGGAGTTGACTTTTTAGGGTTGACTTTTTCAAGATTGACTTTTTGTGCTTGCCTTCTTAAACTAAGTCTCAGAGTGCCACTTGCAAGATGAGAAGAGACTTTTTACATTCTAAAACACCATTTTAGGAAGAAAAATACCTGGTTTAGGGGTCTGGACAAAATTAGGTGTCTATAATATATATATATATATATTTTTTCTTTGTAGCTCTTTACAGTAAAATAAATTTTTTTTTTTTTATGAACTTAGTAGCAATTATCCTTAAACGAACCAATATTATGACAACTAACGGAACTAATCTAAATCATATGATAAGAGATTATAAATTTGAAATAAAAAATAGCACATTTATTCTAAATAACATGTATGACGATAAGAGATGAATTTAGTTGATGTCACATGATAAGATATTATTATAATGTATATAAATCATTATAATAAAATGCACATAACAATGATCTATTTTATATATTTTTTTAAAAATACATGATAAGACTTAAGAGATTATACATTTGAAAATAAAAACAACACATTTATTCCAAAAAATATGTATATTAATAAAAAAAATTATCTAATTCAATTTAAATAACATGATAAGAGATTATCATAACATAATGTACCAAGCATTAAGATAAAATAACATTATCATTATCAATGACTTTTTTCTGTATTTTATTCTACATTGCATGAGAAGATGTTATACTTTTAAAATTAAAAATAATGCATTTATATTAAATAATATGTACAACGAAAAATATGTAGACACTCAATTTTATCTGGGGTCTTTTAAAGCATTCTTCGGGATAATCTGATTTAAACCGTTTTGATTGTTAGATTAATCTCGCTCGAAATATCTAAATCTTGATGAAATATTTTTTAAATCAAATTCGAGATTAAAGTTGATTTTTGGATTTATAGCCATATTTTTTATAAATTGATGTTAGTCCGAATGACTTTCGGACTTCGATTTATTTTAGATTTGAAATTATTTTTTTTAGATTTTATTTTGGGTTTTGAGCCCAGTATTGCTTTTTAGACCAAACTATGTTGGGCTTTGGACCCAATTTGAGCCATATCCATATCCATATCCATATCCATTTTACTTTATTTTGTTTTTCCTTTCTTTTTTAATTTTTTTCTTTCTTCTCTTTCCTAATTTTTTCTTTTATTTTCTTAATTTTTCTATTTATTTTCCTTTATTATTTCTTTATTTTTTAGAAAATGCAAAAAATTAATAATAAAAGACCAAAAAGAAAAGCGAGACAGATTTTGAAACAAATCCGAGATAGAAAGACTTCTTTTAAAGTTAGAATTGGATCTGGAAAGAGAAAACAAAATTTAACAAAATTTAAAACTCTTATTCTAATTTCTATTTAAACCCAAAACAATTATCATAAAAAAAAACAATCATGAAACGAAAAAGAGATTGGTAGTAAGAGATTTTTGGGATTTTCGGTTTTGCGACAATCTTTGGGATTTCTTTTTGGGTTTTTGGTTTAAGGCATTTTGCAGTTAATTTTTTGTGAGTTTTTTAAATCGAGGAAAAAGAGAAGAGATTTCGGTGTTTTTGTAACAAAAATGTAATTGCAAAACTTATTTTCAAGCTTAGATCTAGGAGATTTTAGAATTATTTTCTGAAATCTAATTTGGCCGAAAGATCTAGGAGGTGTCTAACGGTCAAATCTTAGGATTTAGCATGTTGGAACAAATATTATATAATTTATTATAAATAATATGTATACCTTGAGAAGAAAAATATATCATTTATATTAAATTATATTATTAGATTATCATAAGAAATATAACATATATTAATTTGTTTTAAATTAAATTATATTATAAGATTATCATAAGTAATATAACATATAATTTTATTGAATTATTGTTAATTATTGTTTGTTTCAAAATAATAATCATCAATCTATTTAATTATTTTATCAAAGTAAAAAAAATAAAGAGCTTTAGTTATAATATATACTAATAAATATAAATACTAAAATTCAATAATAATAATAATAATTTATTTTTTAATTATAATTAAAAATATAATATTAAAAAATATATAAAGTTGTAATAGTAAAGAAAAAAGATTTTAAAAGATAAGTGAAGTTATAAAATTGAGTTAAGAAACACCGATAGTCCCCAAACTTTAGGGCATATTTTATATTGGTCTCTAAACTTCAAAACGTATCAATCAGATCCTTGATCTTATAGTTTTGTATCAATGTGGTCCTTCCGTTAGCAAAACCGTTAGAATAGGCATTAAATGACTGATGAAATGTGATGTATAAATTACAAAAATGCCATCCTGCTGATGTGGTCCTTCTTTTTTTCATTTTTTTGAGTTAATAGCACCAATAGTCCCCAAGCTTTAGGGCATATTTTATATTGGTCCCTAAACTTCAAAACATATCGATCAGATCATTTTATATTAATTTATTTTTGTCTTTTTATTCTTTTTCAAATTTTATATTTTCTTTCTCTTTTTTATAAATAAATACAAAAAATAAAAGATAAATTCTATTATAATTTAAATTAATTTTTTGAATATATAATTAATTTATAAACATATAAAATATTTATTTAAATTAATCTTATTAAAACTATTTTTAATTTTTGTGTTCCTTTCCTTTTCCTTTTATATTCCTTGTAAATAAACTAAAACATAAATAATAATTTATATTAAATTAAATTAATTAATTTTATAAATATTAAATTATTTATTAAAAATATAAATATTTATTTACATTAATTTTATAAAAATTATTTTAAGTTTGTTTTTACTTTTTTCTCTTTTTTCCTTTCTCTTTATTCAATAAATAAATACAAAGAAGAAAAAATAATAATTTATAATATAATTAAAATTAAAATTTTAAAAAGTAAATAATTTATAAAAAATATAAGAATATTTATTTACATTAATTTATAAAAATAAATTTTCTTTTCTTTTTTATTTACTGTTATAAATAATTAAATAAAAAACTAATTATTTTGTAATAATTCAATAATTTATAAAAAAATATATATTTATTTTAATTAATTAAAAATTTTATTTTCCTTTTTCTTCTTTTTTTCTTTCCTTTTATAAATAAATTATTTTTGTAAAATATTAAATAATTTATCAAATATTTATATATTTACATTAATTTTATTTTGTAAATATATTTTATTTTCCTTTTTCTTTTCTTTTCTTTTTTAATTTTTAATTTTTAATTTTTTTTCTTTCTATTCTCTCCACCTAACTCTCGTCGATTGAAAAAGATGAATTTGAATCCCACCGCCAGTCCGATCCTACGAAGGATCAAACTGCCATTCACAACGCTCGATAGGCATTGCAATAGGCCATACTTGATCCCTCGTGTTAGATCGATGAGGCTTCGATTTAGCGTTTTATGACAGATTCGGTCAAGGCAGTTGCCGCCTCAACTTCAGCACTGGAGTCAACATAAAAATATAATTTTTTTTAACTAAATGAATGTAAATAAATATTTTATAATTATAAATTTTTTAATTTTTTTTATAAAAAATAATTTATTTAGAAAATGAAAAAGGAAAAAAGAAATAAGAAAAGGGAAAAGGAAAATAAATTTTTTTATTATAAAATTAATGTAAATAAATATATTATATTTTTATAAATTATTTTATTTTTGAAATTTTAATTTTAATTATAATATGAATTATTTTAATTTTTATTATTTATAAAGAAGAAAAAGGGAAAAGGAAAAAAATACAAAAACTTAAAATATTTTTATAATATTAATGCAAATAAATATTTTATATTTTTTTATAAATTATTTTTTTATAAATTAGTTTAAATTATAATATAATTATTATTTATTATTTATTTATAAAGAGGAGAAAAAAAAGAAAAATATAATAAAGAAGAAATAAATATAAAATATTTTATTGTTACATTTTTATAATATTAATTTAACTAAATATTTTATATGTTTATTAATTAATTAATTATATTTTAAAAAATTAATTTAAATTATTATATGAATTATTTCAAACTGCCATTCATAACGCTCGATAGGCATTGCAATAGGCCATACTTGATCCCTCGTGTTAGATCGATGAGGCTTCGATTTAGCGTTTTATGGCAGATTCGGTCAAGGCAGTTGCCGCCTCAACTTCAGCACTGGAGTCAACATAAAAATATAATTTTTTTTAACTAAATGAATGTAAATAAATATTTTATAAATATAATTTGTTTATTTTTTTTTATAAAAAATAATTTATTTAGAAAATGTAAAAGGAAAAAAGAAATAAGAAAAGGGAAAAGGAAAATAAATTTTTTTATTATAAAATTAATGTAAATAAATATATTATATTTTTGTAAATTATTTTATTTTTGAAATTTTAATTTTAATTATAATATGAATTATTTTTATTTTTATTATTTATAAAGAAGAAAAAGGGAAAAGGAAAAAAAATACAAAAACTTAAAATATTTTTATAATATTAATGCAAATAAATATTTTATATTTTTTTATAAATTATTTTTTTTATAAATTAGTTTAAATTATAATATAATTATTATTTATTATTTATTTATAAAGAGGAGAAAAAAAAAGAAAAATATAATAAAGAAGAAATAAATATAAAATATTTTATTGTTACATTTTTATAATATTAATTTAACTGAATATTTTATATGTTTATTAATTAATTATATTTTAAAAAATTAATTTAAATTATTATATGAATTATTTTTATTTTTTGTATTTATTTATTTATAAAAAAAATGAACAAAATTTAAAATTTGAAAAAGAATAAAGGAATAAAAAGAAAAAAATAAATTAATATAAAAGGATCTGATTGATACGTTTTGAAATTTAGGGACGAATATAAAATATGCCCTAAAGCTTGGGGACCATTAGTGTTATTAACTCAAGGAAAAAAAACAAAAAGAAGGACCACATCAGCAGGATGGTATTTTTGTAATTTACACGTCACATGTCATCTGTCATTTAACACCTATTTTAACGGTTTTGCTAACGGAAGGACCACATTGATACAAAACTATAAGATCAAAGACCTGATTGATATGATTTGAAGTTTAGGGACCAATATAAAATATGTCCTAAAGTTTGGGGACCATTGATGCTATTAACTCTATAAAATTAAAATAAATTAATACTTTTGTCATATTTATTTATTTTATTAAATTAATATTTTTAAAAATAAAATTATACTTAATTTAAGTTCTAGTTATTTTGAGTTATTTGGGGTTCGGGTCAATTCGAATTTCGATCATTTCAAGTTCATGTCAATTCGGGTTCAGGTTATTTTGGGTCAGGATCGTTCCGGGTTTGGGTTGGACAGGTTCGGGTTGTTTATTTTTTCTGGTCAAATCGGATTGGAACGAGTTCGGGTTAGAATTAACAAGTCTAGGTATACCCATTCCTATTGGCTGCCCGGACCAGAAGAATACAAACTCTTCGACGTCTGTGACAGATCTGGGTTACCCCTTCTAGTGGCAGGAATCCCAATCGTCCATCACCTTTGCTCAATCTTAACCCTTCATCAAATTTTCACGCTGCTAGTGAAGAGTGGGAAGAAAATAGTCAAACCTTCTAAATTCCGACCATTCTTTCAAACGTGAAGAAATGATCACAACCTTTAATCAAGATTCCTCTCTTCTCCTAGTGTCTATAAATAGTGCAATCAAAATATAACAAAGGGGGTTCAGTTTTTTTGGTGGAAAGACTCTGAAAAAAAGGAAAAAAAGTGTTAAGAGTTTAAGTCCTCTCAGAATATTTACAAGGTGATAGCCTATTTAGTTTTTACTTTGGTTATTTTAAGAGTCTTGTTAAGCACAAAATGTAGGTGACCCAATAAGCCCAGACCAGGCCAGTCACTAACACCATTGGGCCCCAGGCCCAATAAGTTCAAAGTCTTGAGCGACCTGAAGAGGGCATGTCAGCATCCCGATTGACAAGAGCTTGCCCAACTGCGAACAGCCAAGCAAACTTTGACCACACATCGTCCATCATATCTAGAGGGGTCGCCCTTCTGTCACTTCAGATAGCCACGTGGCCTCTCTAACATTTGCTTCCCATCACATCGCCCCCTTGTCACATCCATGCAAAATCCACGTGGGGTCTTAGCACACCTATCTTTGACTAAAGCTGACAAGTGTCGTTTGGCGACCCGTCAGCTTAAGCTATAAATAAGAGCTCTATGCCCATCTAAAGGGGCTATTGACTCAAAAACACTTGAACCCTTTTACGTTTGCTCTATCCCAACTTCCTCACCTCTCCATGATCCTTCCCTATCTTCACCTCCACTCCATAGTCTCCTCCTAGTTTCCCTTCACCATCAAACCATCCACCATTTAAAACACAACCAACAATTGGCGCCGTCTGTGGGAAAACGAGAAAACCATGTCTCTACCACCACCAACCCAACAGAGCAACATCCCAGAAGCCTCGAGCAACGGTCCACCAGAACTAGCCCTCATTTACCCTCAGCAACAGCTAGCCACGGATTCTCCTCCCCAGGGGTCTCCACACCACCCTTAGCAGCAAGTTATTACCAAAACTATACATTCCCCAATCCCTGGTACCACCACCCTTACCCCCCTTATGGCTATTACCAAAACTTACTAGCAGCTAACTCCCCAGTATTGTCCACAACCCCAGATTTAGTCAATGAAACCACTTCAAACGCTCAGCGAAGTTCTCGCCCCACCCTGGGTGCGAGGGCATCTGTTAGTCGCCTCGCAAGTCCCCAAGTTGAAACCGGGGAACGTACTAGCATCACCCTTATGCCAGATATCGATCTGCCACAAGGCAACCAAGAATTACCGACCCGCCAGTCAGAATTCACATTCACAACCCCAAGCTACCCAATAACACCAATCGACCAACGTTTCGGGTCATCCACCTTCCCAACCTTTACACCACCTTTACCATACCAGGACCCAGTGCAACATGTACTAATGAACCAAGTACAAATGCTTCAAACACAGTTGGCAGAGCAACGAAGAACCTACTCCAGGCTACCCAACAAATTAACAACCTACAGAGAAACTAATACCAAGACCAGTAGGAGGAGAGTAGTAGTTCATCCTCACGGGGAAGCCGCCAGGCAGGACACGAAAGGGCAGATGTGAATGACCAGGATGAATCCCCAGAGAGGCGAGTCCCACCTCGACGAGTCAAGCGACAGTTAGAAAGAAGAACTCGGGCGAATGTCGCTGCAACAACTAGCGTAAATGTATAGGCCCAAATGGTAGCCTTGCGTAAGGAAATACACGGGATGATGAAGGACAAAGGGGAAGAGGTAGAATGGATGAGCGACAACAGCAATCCTTTAATAGTGCAGATTTGACAGGAGCAAGTACCTATATCTGCAAAACTACCGAAAGAGACCTATGATGGCACCAAGAACCCTGTCGACCACCTTATCCAATATAATAATTACATGGACCTGTTGGGAGCAAGCGATGCCCTCAAATGCCGGTTATTCCTCACAACACTGCGAGTACACGCCAGAACTTGGTATCACTCTTTGCCGGCCAATTCTATTGATAATTTTGAAAAATTAGGTAGAAAGTTTATTGCTCACTTCCTCGCCAACAAGGTGAACAGAGAGAACCCTACTAGCAGTCAAACAGAGAGAAAATGAATCCCTGAGAGAATAATTCGACGATTCAACTCTGCCACCATAGAGATTAAGGACTTGCATGATGACTGGGCCATAGAGGCGTTCATTTTTGGTGTTCATCATGAACACCTACGGTATGCCTTGACTGACGCGAAGCCTGAGAAGCTGTATAGTCTCTATGAAAAAGCCTAGAGGTATGCCAAAACTGAGGAAATGAAGATGGCAGAAAGGGGCACCGAGTGGGAGAACCAATCCCAAAATCAAGACAGGTTCCAAAGGAATAGGACGGGCCCAAGAGATAATAGAAGTCAATCTAGATTTGACACGCGCCGAAGAAGGTCAAGGTCGCCAGATAGAACCCCTCAGAATGAACAGGGTCGACAGCAACAGGGTTATGGGCCAAGATCAAAAAAGGCTCCTTACTCCAAATTCGAAGAATACTCCCCGTTGAAAGCCTCAAGGTCATATATCCTCAATGTCGTGCCCCAAGACGGGTTTTAGGCACACCTTACCCGATGAAGGATAACCCAACTCGCCTGAATTATAAGGAAAGGTGCCAATATCACAATGATGTAGGGCACAGTACTGAAGACTATCGATCTCTGAAGGATGCCATTGAAGACACTATCAGAAAGGGACAGATTAAACAGTTTGTTAAAAGAACGGGTCCCCAACAGGGACAGACGTCGACGGGAAATCAAAAGAACAACAAAGCTTGGGGAAAAAAGCCCGTTCAAGGAGTCATCAATGTGATAATAGGGGGAACCGAGGAATGGGTGAGTAGTAGTTCCAAGAGAAAGGCACATTTGAGAAGCGTAATGGCGGTTGACATCGCCCATAAGAAAGTAAGACACAGCAAAGATTGGCTTGTGGACTTCACAGACAAAGACATTAATATCTTGGAGGACAATGGGAATGACCCGATTGTCGTGTCCGCCACGATTGATAATTTTCAAATCAAGAGAGTCCTCGTCGACAGCGGCAGCGCAGTCGAGATTCTCCAACTCGAGGCCTTCAGAAAGATGGGCCTCCCAGACTCAGATCTGAAGCCAGCAAGCCCTATATTCTGATTCGCCAATCAACCCATTAATGTTAAAGGCTCTGTTGCTCTTCCAGTCACCATAGGAGATGGCGACCATGTCCTTACAGTGATGACAGACTTCTTAGTGGTTGACCAACCTTCGGCATACAATCCCATCCTTGGGCGACCCTTAATGAGAAAAACCAAGATGGTTATAGCGGTATATTGTTTGACCGTGAAGTTTTCGACCCCTATGGGAATAGGGTATATGAAAATAGACCAGCAGATAGCTCGACAATGCCACATACTATCTATACAGCTTTTTCTAGGAAAAGCCAAGACGGGTCCTGTGCGGTGGATGTTGAAAGCACAGGGATTGGGAGGCAAGGCACAAAATCTGAAGGGATGGAAATAGAGACTAGGGGACAACCAGAGGAAGCACAAGTAAACTTGGTTGACAAAACCACCCTTACCTTAGAAAGCCTGGATACCAGAGCAGAGATCAGCCAGAATAAAGCAGAACCGGCAGAACAAACAATGGCGATCCCCCTATACAAAGAATACCCAGATAGGATAACCCAGGTAGGATCGTCCCTGGCCAGCCACGAAAGACAGCCCTTGGTACAAATGTTACAAGCCAACGCAGATGTCTTCGCATGGTCGGCAACGGACATGCCATGGATAGACATGGATATCATCACCCATTCTTTGGGTGTTGACTCTACCGCCAAACCAGTTAAGCAAAAGAAAAGAAAGTTTGCCACTGAACGAATACTAGAAATCAAAGAAGAAGTTGAGAAGCTCCTCGCTGCAGGGTTTGTTAGGGAAGTCAAATATCAAAAATGGTTGGGTAACGTGGTAATGGTGAAGAAAGCTAATGGAAAATGGCGTATGTGTGTGGACTTCACCGACTTAAACAAAGCCTGCCAAAGGATAGTTTCCCACTTCCCTCTATGGATAGGTTGGTAGATTCCTTAGTAGGATATAAATATATGAGTTTCATAATCAGATCAGAGTGAACCCAGAAGACCAAGACAAGACGTCCTTCATTACCGAGGAAGGGTTGTATTGTTACCAAGTGATGCCTTTTGGGCTAAAAAATGCTGGGGTGACCTACCAAAGGTTGGTAAATAAGCTGTTCAAAGACCAAATTTGGCGAAGTGTTGAAGTTTATGTGGATGATATGCTGGTGAAGAGCTCTTCCATTGAATAGAATTTGTTTGATCTAGCAGAGGTCTTTTAGGTTTTGAGACAGCATAGCTTGAGACTAAATCCCAATAAGTGTGCCTTCGCAGTCGGATCAGGAAAATTCCTACGGTTCATGGTTTCAAATAGGGGTATTGAGGCGAACCCCGAAAAAGTCCAAGCAATCTTAGGTATGGGCTCTCCAAGGAACACCAAAGAGATATAGAGACTCATGGGCAAGGTGGTCGCCCTAAATAGGTTTGTCTCCAAGTTTGCAGATAAATGTTTGCCCTTTTTAAAGGTGCTCAAGGGTGCCTCTCGATATCAGTGGAACCAAGACTGCCAGGCAACATTTGAAGAATTGAAGAAGTATTTATGCTCTCCACCATTGTTGGTCAATCATTTTCTCGGCGACCCAATGTTTATATATTTGGCAGCATCTGATGAAACAGTGGCCGCAGTGTTAGTCAAAGAAGACGAGACCCAATAGGCTCCCGTTTATTATGTTAGTAAAGCCTTGCAGAATGGCGAGATCAATTATACCAGGCTAGAAAAAATGGCATTCGCCCTTCTAATGGCTGCAAGAAAGCTTAGACAGTACTTTCAAGCCTATCCCATTACGATTTTGATAGACCAACCCCTTTGAGAAGTTTTACAAAGGGTCGACAGTTCTGTAGGATGGTTAAATGGAGTATCGAGCTAAGCGAGTTTGGTATAGAATTCCAGCCAAGGAAGGTGATCAAGGCCCAGGTCTTAGCAGATTTCATGGTTGAATGCTCATTCACCGACAAGGTCACTGCACCGATCCAATATCCGATCGAGTCCTCGCCTACGACGGACGAACCAAAACCACCTCCCAATCCAGAGTTGGTACGTAAGCCCGTGATAATTGACCCTTTGACTGAAAAGGTATGGACAATGTATGTGGACGGATCCTCAGGAAAAGAGGGATCTAGAGCAGGCATCCTCCTGACAGATCCCCAAGGAAACGAGTGGCAATATGGGCTTTCCTTTGGCTTCCCCGCATCAAACAACGCAGCCGAATACGAAGCTCTACTGGCAGGGTTAGAGCTCACCACAAAGTTGGGTGTTACCAAACTCTAGCTATACATTGATTCACAGCTGGTAGCAAAGCAAGTGAATGGCGAGTACGAAGTCAAAGTACCCGCCTTAGTTAAATACCATGAAAACATTCTCATGTTAAAAGAGGGATTCTAAGAGCTGATTGTTAAACAGGTCACTAGAGAAGAAAACACGAAGGCAGACATTTTGTCCAAACTCGTCTCATCCGTTGAGATTGGGCAGAGAGGAAAAATTTTGTTGGAACATCGTCAAATGCCAAACTACTCAGACAGAGAAGAAATCTTTTGCATCACAAATGAGCCAAGCTAGCTGACACCCATCATTGATTATCTCACAGGAAAGGCTATTCCAAGTGACCCAAAAAAACAGGCAAAAATAAGGACAAGGGCCGCTAGGTATACTATGATTGGTGAGATCCTTTATAAAAAAGCATTCAGTCAGCCCTTACTTTGATGTCTGGAGCCGGAAGAGGCTAACTATGTCCTCAGGGAAATTCATGAAGGAGTTTGTGACAATCATATGGGAGGAAGGGAGTTAGCATAGAATGCCCTAAGGCAAAGGGTTCTATTGGCCCACCATGAAGGGTGATGCTACGAAAATGGTCAGGAGATGTGACAAGTGCTAGAAATTCGCAGTTGTGCCCAGGCTACCAGCAGAAATGCTCAGCTAGTTATCCAGCCCATGGCCCTTTGCCATGTGGGGCATCGACATCTTGGGACTTTTTCCCATTGCCATCGGCCAGAAGAAATTTGTGATAGTCGCTTGCAAATACTTTACCAAGTGGGTCAAAGCTGAAGCGGTAGCAACTATTACCAAGAGGGACATCGAGAACTTTGTATGGAAGTTTATTGTGTGTAGGTACGACATCCCCAATACTATTGTAGCAGATAATGGCACACAATTCCAGGGGGCAAGCTGAAAAAGTTCTGTGAGAACTTTAAAATCCTACTCACACACAACTCGGTGAAGCATCCTCAAACCAATGGCGAGGTCGAAGCAATTAATAAGAAGATCCTTCAAGGGTTGAAAAAGAAGTTAGACGACGCCAAGGGGGCGTGGTTAGAGGAGATGCCGGGAGTCCTTTGGGCTATTCGAACAACATCCCATACAGGTACTGGTGAGACGCCATTCAACTTGATGTATGGGACAGAGGCCGTGATACCGGCTGAAACTGGCATCAACTCCCTAGAACAACACACTATGAATCAGCCTAAAAAAGACAGCGCTGAGGGCAAACCGTGACCTCCTTGAAGAGACCAGAGACTTGGCCCAAGTAAAATTGGCAGCTAGAACTCAGCAGGTCGCCAAATATTACAATTCCAAGGTAAAGAACAGACAGTTCCAGATTGACGACCTAGTCTTCAGGAATTGTGAGGCGAGCAGACCAGCGAATGAACAAGGGAAAATGGCCCCAAATTGGGAAGGCCCTATAAGCCCACCAAGAAAATTGATTCAAGTGCCTACACCTTGGAGAGAATAGATAGAAGTCCTATACCACGAACTTGGAATGCAGTTCATCTAAAAAAGTACTACCTGTAACAAACTATGTATCTTCAATCATTTATGTTTAACTTAATGAAAGTACATGTTGCAGGCAAATTTTGAACCCAAAACTAATCAATGTTCTCCTCTCACGAACTATACATGTATGCTCACCGAACAGACCATGCAGAACCCATCCAATGACCTTTAACAGGTCTCCTTAAGCATCCAAGAACGCCCAATGACCTCTAACAGGTCCCCTTAAGTGCCCAAGAACGCCCAATGACCTCTAATAGGTCCCCTTAAGCATCTAAGAATGCCCAATGACCTCTATCAGGTCCCCTTAAGCGTCCAAGAATGCCCAATGACCTTTAACTGGCCCCTTAAGCATCCAAGAATGCCCAATAACCTCTAAAGGTCCCCTTAAGCATCCAAGAATACCCAACGACCTCTAACTGGCCCAGTATGCATCCAAGAGCGCCCAACGACCTCCAACATGTCTCCTTAAACGTTCAAGAACGCCCAACTTAAGCGTCCAAGAACGTCCAATGACCTCTAACAGGTCCCTTTAAGCGTCAAAGAACGCCTAATGACCTCTAACAGGTCCCCTTAAGAGTCCAAGAATGCCCAATGACCTCTAACAGGTCCCCTTAAGTGTCCAAGAATGCCCAACGGCCTCTAATTGGCCCCCCTTACGTGTCCAAGAACGCCCAACGACCTCCAATAGGTCTCCTTAAACGTTCAAGAATGCCCAACTTAAGCGTCCAAGAACGCCCAATGACCTCTAACAGGTCCCCTTAAGCATCCAAGAACGCCCAATGACTCTAACAGGTCCCTTAAGTGTCCAAGAACGCCCAATGACCTCTAACAGATCCCCTTAAGCGTCCAACAACGCCCAGTGACCTCTAACAAGTCCCTTTAAGCGTCCAAGAATGCCCAATGACCTCTAACATGTCCCCTTAAGCATCCAAGAACGCCCAATGACCTCTAACAGGTCCCCTTAAGTGTCCAAGAATGCCCAATGACCTCAACATGTCCCCTTAAGCGTCCAAGAACGCCCAATAACCTCTAACAGGTCCCCTTAAGCATCCAAGAAAGCCCAACGGCCTCTAACTGGCCCCCCTTACCGATCCAAGAATGCCCAATGATCTCCAACAGGTCTCCTTAAATGTTCAAGAACGCCCAACAATCACACAATAGGTTTACAAAGAGAAAACTCCCAGATCAAGTTAGACGAATGAAATGCATAATAAATATAACACAAGTCCAAGAAAACAAACAGTAAAGTTTTTACAACTTAAAAGCGACCCTACTCTACAACAGTAGGGCCCTTGCTAGCATCCCCAGGGTTTACATTTTCAATACCGTCATCTACTTCGCCAACAATAGAGGCATCGCCCACCGTAGCAGCATCTACATCCATAATGTCAATGGTTAGATCTTCAATCTCGCCACGTCCAACAACAGGAGTGTCCATTACACCTTCATTAGCTACAGGGGTCGCCGCAACACTATCATCACCAGCAAGGGATTGCCTCAAGCCCTCAAGGGCAGCAACATCCGAAAATAAAGGATCCAACCCCTCAGGGATCCTAGTGAGAATAGAGAAGTCAATCTCCCTCAAATCTACAGGTCCAAGTTGTACCTGCACAAGGGCTAAGGCATTCATCCGATAAGCCACACAACACCTCAGCGTGTCGTTTATAATCTTTTCACGTGCCTCAGCCACTTTGACTTCACACTCCTTATCCGTCTCTTCAAGGGCCTTGATTCTCTCCTGCCCAGGTTCTATCAGGCAATCTTTCATAATATGAATCTCCTGTGAAGTGAATTCTAATTTCTCCTCGACGAGCCCTTTCTGGCGTTCAGCCTCGGACACTTGATCTGCATAACTTTTCTCCACCTGCAACACCTTTTCCTCAGTAGCAACAATCTTCTTGTTAGCTTCGTCGACCTCCTCTTTAGCCTTCTTTAACTTTGCCTCGAGGTCAACAACACGAGCACTGGAGGTCGCCGTCAATTTGCTCTCCGCTTGAAGCTTTTTATCACTCTCGACCAATTTGTGAACCTCCTCCACGATATTATGGTCAGCCTCTTCTAATCGGCTTTCAATCTCCTTACTCCTATTATATAAGGCCAAGGCCATAATTGCACCCTACAATGCACATAACGAGTATTAGTACTCACAAGACCAACATTTATACCTAACCATAATGAATGAATACCTCAATCTGATAAGCAACCAAAGATCGTTGGGTTAAGACTGGTGCTTGAGCCTCAACTTCCTTCAAAGTCGAGCCTGGAATGTTGTTCCGAAACCAAGTGACTGCCCAATCCATATCGAGGGGAATAGCACTCATTGGTAGGCGCTCTCTCCAATCGAAGTAATTTTCATTATTCCCCACAGGAATGTAACCGCTCGAGTTGCGAGCTTGAGTAGGTGGGCGAGCGTGGCTTGGATACTGGAAAACTAAAGACATCTCCCCTCCTTGGGGGCCCTCACCTCGCTTGGTCTTCTCCTTCCTTTTTTTCTTCTCTTTTTCTCTCCTTTTCTCCTTCTCATTTTCCTTCTCCTTTCCCTTGTTCTTCTCTGCCTCTTTTTCTTTTCCCTTGCCCACGTCGCCTGACACAGACCGGTTCGCTAGGACCTTGATCTTTGAGGAGCCGCCAGCAGGCACAGTGGGAACCATGGATGGAATTACACTTGGTATTGTAATCCCCCAGTGACCCGTCTTTTGTCTCTTCATCAACAGGCCTTTACCACCTCCACTAGCACCTTTAGCCGGCCTTTCCCTCGCCATCAACTCTTCTAACAGATCCATCCCGCCAGTCATATCTACACCTGTAAGTAAAACCACAAACGAATTAGGAAATAAGAGGGCCCCTAAGTATGAGCACAAAGAAAGACTACCTATCACTGAAAGAAAAGCCCTAGAGTTCGCCATAAATCTGAGCTCCCCCAAAGATGAGGAGCTATTGGAAAAACTATCTGACGAAACCTCACTCTCCACGTATAGACTACCCCCTCTTAACCTAGCCTCAGAATTGGATTTCTCATCATCATCCATGTCTATCACACCAAGCCACTAACTGTCGATACCACTTTCATATTCTCCTTCATCCGAATCGGAAGATAGATCTATCATTGGAGGAGCTTCAGATATGATGGTGAGGGGATTGTAGCGAAGGCTATAAGAGGGGGGACCCAGGCACAATGGTGAGCAGGACCCCATACGCCTCGTCATTCAGATTATAGGTGGAGGTTCCCTGAGGCTCACCGTGCCAGAGTCCATCCAGGTCTGGGATGGGCAACCCACTAAGAGGGTTCAAAGGCTCACCAGCAACATCGTCATCCACTGCAAAACAATAATTAAAACCTTTGATACAATAGACAAACCGGCGACCTCGCAAACAACAGGTTGAACATAGAGGATGAAAGGTACCTTCGACGTAATCGGGCTCCGACGAAGGATTCTCACTATGAGAGAACCCCTCGCTCCCTTCGGGAACGACCACTTCTTCGAACATTGAGGTACTATCAGGGGAAAAAACACGACGAGTACGCCCAGTCAACAACTTCGCTAGGAACTCCTCGTCGCCCTCAGGCCACACAAGACCTACTTGAGCAGGTGATAACTCGTATAATTATATAGTTCTTAGTTATGTTTTATTATTGTTTTGTGTCAAATACGAGTTATTATTGCTTAGTCTAATTGTGTTTATGATATTTTATATTTTTATGTAATTTGGTGTTTTTCACGAGTTTCTTTGAGTGATTTCAGATTACTAGGTTAAATCAACAATTAAGGGCAAATCCAGTTCAGTTCTAGTTCCGACACCTTTTGCCATATCCGCTATATCTGGAGTTTCACTGAAGCAATAAGGCTGCATTTTTTACAGTGAAAAGTTAAGAGGCATATCTATCTTTTTTATGTTTTACACTTCTTGAAACGGAGTCGTTTTCCCTAGCGAAATCGACCATCAAGTTGGCTGATGTGCAATGACGTCTGTGCTGACCTGTTTTGGTATTTTGACCATATCTTCCGATCCACATGAGCAAATGATCTGATTCCAATGGATATGGATCCGTAACTGATAGGGGTATATCTTTCTAGAAGACCATTTGATCAGATCGATCCTCCAATATTGAAAAAATCGACCATCAAGCTAGCTGATCAGAATTGTCATACAATATGACGAAAATTGTTAGAAAAATGCACCCACCTATTATACCTACCTTTGAAATTTATAAAGCTTGTCTCTTGTCATTTAGCTCTCCAAAATGTGTATAAATAGAGGGCCTTGGATGAGCATTAAAGATACATTGGTAGGATATTAGCTATTGTAATAAAATTCTCTAAGTTTTCTTCTTCTTTCTTTTCTCTAGTTTTCTTTTTTTTATTTACTTATGCTTCTTACATTTCTTTTCATTTCATTCATATCTAGTATGTGTTGCTAATCATATTGTTGAGGTGATGAGGTGAAGCTTTTGGTAAATGCTAAGGTTAGTCTCTTAAACATGAGCTAAAATGAATCATCATTTATAAACACTAGTATAGATAATATTTTCTTTTGGTTAAAAATCATACTTGCAAAGTAGGGATCTTGATTCATTATTGACAATGAAAATGGCATAGTAAATGCTTGGTTTCATAACCTTGATTTGTTGTAGACATATACCTTGGCATAAGGAATGCTTGGACTCTTTTTGTGAGTTTTGAGGACACCAAATGAACATAATATCATATGCTATGGACGTTGGACAATTTGGACTGAATTGCTAAACCTTCCGATTGGAATCTCCCTTATGTGTGAATTTCAATTGTGTAATAAAACAAGATTAATCTTAGCATAACACCAAGAGTGGATTCTGTAACCTCAACATCTTTTCTTATTGTTTTTTTTATATCTTGTTTAATTTCTTTTATGTTATTTTGTTTATTTTGTTCTCTAATATCTTGTTTATCTTGTTTTGTTGTTGATTCCCTAATATCTTGTTTACTTTCTTTTTCTTATATATTTATAAACTTATACTTACTAATACGCTTCCCTGTGGTTCGACCTCGGACACTCGAGAATTTATTACTTGAACATAACCTGCACTTGGGTTTACAACTCTTAATTGAGTCTCCATCAAGTTTTTGGCGCCGTTGCCGGGGAGGCAATACTAAGTATATAAGTTTATAAGTATATTTATTTTTATTTTTATTTTTATTGGCTAGTTATACCGCCTAATTTTCTATATATTTATATTGTATATTAACTTTGTTTTATTTTTATTGGCTGGTTATACCGCCTAATCTGTATATTAACTTTGTTTTATGCTTGTTTGGCGACGTGATTTTAGATCTCGTCGTTTAGTTAGATTTTATTGTGAAACTTTTTCAGGTAATCTTTCTAATACAACTCCTACCATGGCTGACAATGAAAGTGTTCATGCTGAAGATGAGAACAGACAAGTAAGCACCATGCGTGACTACTTGCAACCAACTCGAAGCTCATCACCCTCTTGTTTTATTTTTCCTCTCAATGCGAACAACTTTCGTTTTAAACCAGGTATGATAGCTTTGCTTCCAAATTTCCATGGGTTAGAATCGGAAAGTGCTTACTCGTTTCTAAAAGACTTCGAGGATGTATGTGTCACCTTTAATGACCAACAATGTACAAATGAAATTGTCAAGCTAAAATTATTTCCTTTTTCTTTAAAAGATAAAGCAAAAATTTGGCTTCATAATTTAAAACCAAGGTCAATTGGCACATGGCAAGAATTACAAACTGAGTTTCTAAAGAAATTTTTCCCAGCACATAAAACTACTGCTTTGAAAAGACAGATTCAAAATTTCAATCAAAATCAAAATGAAGCATTTTTTCAGTGCTGGGAGCGTTTTAAAGATTTGTTAAGTTCTTGTCCACATCATGGTTTTGAAAAATGGCGTCTTATTAGTTTCTTTTATGAAAGTTTAACTCCTGAAACTAAACAATTTGTTGAAACAATGTGTAACGGTGAGTTTCTAGAAAAAGAACCTGAAGAAGCCTTTGACTACCTAGACCATTTGGTAGATAACTCTCAAGCCTGGCACACAGATAATTCCTCTGAATGTTCCAATAGATCTAATCTTGTTTCTAACAGAGGTAAATATCATTTTAGTCAAGAAGATGAGATAAAAGCTAAAGTAGCTAATTTGGCTAGAAAGATTGAAGCCATGGAACTTTAGAGAAGTAAAAGAAGTCAAAACGGTTAAAAATGAAGAAAGTTGTGGAATTTGTGAAATCATGGGACACCCCACTTCTGAATGTCCAAACATTCCCATTCTTAAAGAAGCGTTGCATGATCAAGTAAATTCCATAAACACATTTAAAAAGCCTTTTCCTTCTCCTTACTCTGAAACGTATAACCCTGAATGGAGAAATCATCCCAACTTCAGTTGGCGGAATAATAATCATGTTCAGGTACCACAATCTCAAAAGCCGGGCAACACTTTTTCCTATCAACCTTCACGTGTACAAACCTTGGAAGAGACATTGCAAGCATTCATGCAAACACAAGCAAATGTGAATAACCAAACTTCACAGGACATCAATGAGATCAAAAACACCTTGTCCACATTGACAGCTTCATTACGCACTCAAGAAAAAGGTAAGTTTCCTGCTCAACCTCAGCCTAACCCTTCTACTCAATGTTTTGTTTCTTGCTCCAATGAAACTCAACAGGGAAATGCCAGTTCTATCACAACTCTTCGAAGTGGAAAGGCAATTGACAAAAATATTCCATCAAAAGACCAAGATCCTCCTTCCCCTCCGAAAAGTAATGGTAAGGATGATGGTAAGTCTGAACTTCTTGAAAATTTGGACAAAGAAAAAGGTATGCATCCTGCTCCTTTTCCTCAAAGGTTGCAAACAATAAAGAATTTGAATCAAAATGCAGAAATTTATGAAATTTTCAAACAAGTTGAGATTAACATTCCTTTATTGGATGCAATCAAACAAGTTCCATCTTATGCTAAATTTTTGAAGGACATGTGCACATTTAAAAGGAAACATAATGTACAAAAGAAAGCATTTCTGACGGAAAGTGTGAGCTCAATCATTCAGCACCTTACTCCACCAAAATTCAAAGATCCTGGATGTCCAACAATCTCATGCATCATTGGAAACACTAGAATAGAACGTGCATTGCTTGATCTTGGTGCTAGTGTTAATCTTTTGCCTTTTTCTGTTTATCAACAGTTAGGTTTAGGTGAACTCAAGGAAACACCTGTTACACTTCAACTAGCTGATCGTTCTGTAAAAATTCCTCGAGGGATAGTTGAAGATGTTTTGGTTCAAATTGATAATTTTTACTTCCCTATTGATTTTATTGTTTTGGACACACATCCTGTTTCAAATCCAAATGTTCAAATTCCTGTTATATTAGGCCGTCCATTTCTTGCAACTTCTAATGCTCTGATAAATTGCAGGAATGGTATTTTGAACATTTCTTTTGGAAATATGACTTTAGAATTAAATGTGTTCAACATTTGCAAGCAACCTGGTGGTACATGAAGTGGATTTCATTGAAGAACTTGTTCATGAACATCTCACCACTACCACATTCCATGATCCTTTAGAAGCTTATTTAATTGAATGTGAGTTTGATAATGCTTCAGAAATTTCACACACTGATTCTTTGTTAAATTCTTTTCAGGATAAGCATCGTTGGAAACAAAAGTTTGAGGAACTCCCATCACTCACAAATGTCACTGTACCATCAACTATTGAACCGCCCAAGCTGGATTTAAAACCATTGCCATCCGAGCTAAAATATTCCTTTTTGGGAAAAATTCCTTCTCAATGGAGCCCCCAAGATAAAAGGAAGTTTCTGAATGAGGTAAAGAAGTTCTACTGGGATGACCCTTACTTGTTCAAATATTGTCCTGATCAAATTTTTCGAAGATGCATTCCCGACAATGAGGTAAGTAGTGTAATTAAGTTTTGTCATTCCGAGGCATGTGGTGGTCATTTTTCATCAAAGAAAACTGCTGCAAAAATTTTACAGTGTGGATTTTACTGGCCAACTTTATTCAAAGATGCATATGAGAATTCTAAAATTCATAAAGAAAGAACTAAAGCCTTTCATGACAAGTTAATTTCAAGAAAAACATTTGATGTTGGGCAAAAAGTTCTACTTTATAATTCTAGACTTCACATATTTCCTGGTAAGTTGAGATCAAGATGGACTGGCCCATTTGTGGTTAAGCATGTGTATCATTATGGAGCAGTTGACATTGAGAATCCTCAAAATGGTAACGTATTCAAGGTAAATGGACAAAGACTCAAACTCTTTTTGGAAAATCATGTTACTCAAGAAGAGGTTGTTTTTCTTTCTGATCCTTGTTTTGAAAATAACTAGATGTAAATATAATTTTTACTAATTTCCAAAAAAATAATAATAATAATAATACATTTTTTTAACCCCGGTTAAATGGCGGATAACGGTACTCCGTGATTATATAAATCGGTTCCATCAGCTACCCACAAAACTGATATTATATATAAATTTCTCTTTCAATTTCTCTTTCATTTTTTTTTCAGGATGGATGATATTCTCAAAAGATTGCAGAAACGATTTCCTCCTTTTCCTCGGAATATTTTACTGAAGCTTTACCAAGTTCGATTTGAAAGATTAAGAATGCTTATGCACAAAGGGATTCCTGAAGTCATACGTTGGATAATTGAAGCCAAGGTACGTGAAGATGAATATCTTCCTGTTTTGCATTTACCAGGTACAGGTAGAAGCACTTTTACAAAGAAGCGACGAGCAAAGCGCATGAGTTCAAATTGCCACAAATGTGCACGATGAACGTGTAACGGTAAATGTCGTTCTATTGGGATTCCGTCCTCTAATCGAGATGATAAAATTGAATTCATTAAGGATGGACTGAGTAAGGAGAATTTGGGTAATATCCAACTTTATCTTGAGACGCATCCTAGTGGAGACGTACAAAGAGAAATTCTTGATTTATGGCCGCCATTCCAAAGGGAATGGCAACATCTTGGGAATCTGATGTTAAAAGACCCTGTTTGCCAGCTTGTAAGAAAACTGGATGGGAAGCATATCCTCGACTCATAGAAGGCGTTTAAGCCGTTTCTGGACGTAAAACCAGAGGAAGATGTGAGCCACAATCACAACTACAATAAATGACTTCTCAGCTTTTGGTTTGATTTGCAATAACTTTATTTCGGTTTAATTTACGTGTTGTTAGATTTGTGTAATTATTCTCGTTTTTTTTTTTTTGCATTGGTCTTTTACGGTTGATTTTTCTTCTCTTTTTGATTTTCTTCCTGAAATCACGCAAAAATCTTTTGTTAGGTTAACATTTTCTTCTGACAGGTCAAATACACTTTCGGCGACATTATTACTCTTGTCTGATTCATTACTCAGTCCTCTATATATTACACCATGTACTCATTCTCTTTCAGGCACTTGAAAAAAAAAATGGAAAGTACTTCGTCCCAGCGCATTAAAAAAATTTGTGTCTTTGGAGGTGCTTATCCAGGGAAAAATAACATATTCGCTGATGAAGCCATAAGAGTTGGAGTAATACTTGCCCAACAAAAGATCCAGTTGATTTATGGAGGCGGTAGTACGGGTTTAATGGGAGCAGTTGCTACAGCAGCACACGCCGGAGGAAGTCCAGTTCTAGGAATAGTGCCAAAACTATTCACAGGTTTTTGTGGACCTACCGTGGTTAAGGAAATACAAGTCTGGAGTATCCCTGAACGGATGACAATCATGTACCATTCTGCCGATGCATTCATTGCTTTACCAGGAGGTCTGGGTACATTGGAAGAAATAGCTTGCGTGGCTTCTTGGTCATCTTTGGTCACAAATAAGAAACCCATTGGTTTGCTTAATATTAATGGTTATTTTAGTAATTTGCTTTCATATTTAGATAATGCTGTGGATAATGGATTCATGTTTTCAGAGGCAAGAAGAACCATAATTTCTGCTACAACCATTGAATATTTACTCAAAAAGCTCCAAGCTTATGAGTATTTATCTGCTACGGCTGTTTCGCAAACGCTCGGAAAAAGAAAAAGAGATATGGACGAGCAAGGAGTGGATTGCACTCTTTCTTTGTGACATTATCTAACATTTTGTTTGTTGTGTCTCAGTTATAATAAGTGGTTAGCAACCTCTGCAGGTAATATCTCCTAAATTCTACCTTTAGTAGGGGGTAAGGGACATATTTTGCTAATTTAAAAAAAAAAAAAATTGAAGTGTTTTAAGCCATTTAGAAGTATTCATTCTGAACAAGGTCTGAGTAAGGGAGACTTGAGACATACCTTGTCAGTTTGATTTCTTCTTTAAAAAAAAAAAGAGTTTGTTGTGTTTTAAGCAATTTAGAAGTATTCATTCTGAACAAGGTCTAAGTAAGGGAGACTTGAGACATACCTTGTCAGTTTGATTTTAATCTTTTTATGTTTACTTGTTAATTTTTGTTAAGTATTTTAGGATTATTTAGGTTGCATTAGTTTGTTTTGTTTTGAGTCTTAGTTATTCCTATTCTTATGTTATTAGTTCTTTTCTCTTACACATGATTCTTTCATTTGGGTTAATAGACTTACATTGCGGACAATGTAAGAATTAAGTGTGGGGGGAACGATTTAGGATTTCTTTTATTTTTGTCTACTATTTTTTTATGAGTCTTTATTATTATTATTATTTTTTTAATGTGTTCTAGTTCCTTTTTAATACAATGATGAGATATGAATTGCATAAGTCTAAAACAGATTTATTAGTGAGAAGATTTTCATGAGAATTGAGCTTGATGTCAACCTTTTTATGAGCCAATGTTAATATAATATGTTGATTGAGAAAGAAGCATGTTTAGACTTAATCTGACTTGTATAATCATCCTTGTGAGTTTTTGAGCCTATAATGATTGATGCATTATACAAATCAATCTAATTTCTTTCTTGAGTGCTCTTATGATTACATGATTCTCTAGAACTTGCTTTAAACCGTTTGAGACTATATTGATACATGTGACAACATGAATATGATAGAGGCATTAGGATTATAACCAGAGCCAAACAGCCATCCATTATTAATGTTCTAAGAGAACATCCCCACTAGTGAGCCAATTTGAGCCTACATTAAATATGCTATTTTATTGGTAACCAGAACTTACACCTAGCCTAAATATACTTATATCCTTACCCTTGTTCTAAAGATGGATTATATATTTTGAGACATATTGCAAAAACAAGGGATACTTTTTGAAAATTTGGGTTAGAACGAAAGATAAGTGTGGGGGAGGAGAGAGGCAAAAGTCAAGAGAAAAAGAAAGGGATCATTGTCAAATACATTCCCATATTAAAAAAAAAAAAATCTTCTCTTGAACTTCTAGTTAAAGTAAAGAAAAAGATGTTACAAAGTTGGTTAGGATGAAGCAAAGGCTCAACATGAATATTTAGCCTATGTTATTATGTGCTTTATAAGAGTTTTGAGAAGTTTTATTTGTATGATCTTATTATGTCTCTAAACTCTATGAACTCTTTGGAACCTTTGTGATATCTTTATCCTTTTGTTCTTTAACTACATTATAACCCTTTGGCCCCATTACAACCTTGAAAAAAGACCTCTTGATTTATGAAGTTGTATGATCTAAATAGTGGAGAATAGGTGGACAAGCAAGCATATGGTAGAACTGTGTTCATGAGATTGATTGAGTGTAAACACTTTACCACTACTTTAAAGAGTGAAAATCATGAGAGTATAGTGAGAAGTTGAGATTAAGTTGAATATGCACTATTTTGATTGAAATATGTTATGTTAATATTGGCTTAACTCGTTTATTTACATTCAAGCATGAATTTTTGTGAAATTCTTTGAGCTATTGATTAGTTTATAAGACTTGTTCAAAGATTGTCTCTAATTTATATTGAAAGGATTAGGAGTAAATATTTTTAGTGTATGTAGTTTACTTATATTTTAGTTTTTCAATGTTTGTGGGTATCGTTCTAGCAAACCCTCACGAGACTAAACTCGTCCACTAGGGACACCTAGGGGTTTAAAGGCTTGTGTCACATGCTAAGTGCCACCGTGATTTCCAACGAAAATGGATTAGATTAGATTTTCTTATTTTATTTTTATTGAGTCGTTGCTAGGGACTAGCAACAATCTAAGTGTAGGGGTGTGATAACTCGTATAATTATATAGTTCTTAGTTATGTTTTATTATTGTTTTGTGTCAAATACGAGTTATTATTGCTTAGTCTAATTGTGTTTATGATATTTTATATTTTTATGTAATTTGGTGTTTTTCACGAGTTTCTTTGAGTGATTTCAGATTACTAGGTTAAATCAACAATTAAGGGCAAATCCAGTTCAGTTCCAGTTCCGACACCTTTTGCCATATCCGCTATATCTGGAGTTTCACTGAAGTAATAAGGCTGCATTATTTAGAGTGCAAAGTTAAGAGGCATATCTATCTTTTTCATGTTTTACACTTCTTGAAACGGAGTCGTTTTCCCTAGCGAAATCGACCATCAAGTTGGCTGATGTGCAATGACGTCTGTGCTGACCTGTTTTGGTATTTTGACCATATCTTCCGGTCCACATGAGCAAATGATCTGATTCCAACGGCTATGGATCCGTAACTGATAGGGGTATATGTTTCTAGAAGACCATTTGATCAGATCGAGCCTCCAACATTGACAAAATCGACCATTAAGCTGGCTGATCAGAATTGTCATACAATATGACGAAAATTGTTAGAAAAATGCACCCACCTATTATACCTACCTTTGAAATTTATAAAGCTTGTCTCTTGTCATTTAGCTCTCCAAAATGTGTATAAATAGAGGGCCTTGGATGAGCATTAAAGATACATTGGTAGGATATTAGCCATTGTAATAAAATTCTCTAAGTTTTCTTCTTCTTTCTTTTCTCTAGTTTTCTTTTTTTTTATTTACTTATGCTTCTTACATTTCTTTTCATTTCATTCATATCTAGTATGTGTTGCTAATCATATTGTTGAGGTGATGAGGTGAAGCTTTTGGTAAATGCTAAGGTTAGTCTCTTAAACATGAGCTAAAATGAATCATCATTTATAAACACTAGTATAGATAATATTTTCTTTTGGTTAAAAATCATACTTGCAAAGTAGGGATCTTGATTCATTATTGACAATGAAAATGGCACAGTAAATGCTTGGTTTCATAACCTTGATTTGTTGTAGACATATACCTTGGCATAAGGAATGCTTGGACTCTTTTTGTGAGTTTTGAGGACACCAAATGAACATAATATCATATGCTATGGACGTTGGACAATTTGGACTGAATTGCTAAACCTTCCGATTGGAATCTCCCTTATGTGTGAATTTCAATTGTGTAATAAAACAAGATTAATCTTAGCATAACACCAAGAGTGGATTCTCTAACCTCAACATCTTTTCTTATTGTTTTTTTTTATATCTTGTTTAATTTCTTTTATGTTATTTTGTTTATTTTGTTCTCTAATATCTTGTTTATCTTGTTTTGTTGTTGATTCCCTAATATCTTGTTTACTTTCTTTTTCTTATATATTTATAAACTTATACTTACTAATACGCTTCCCTGTGGTTCGACCTCGGACACCCGAGAATTTATTACTTGAACATAACTTGCACTTGGGTTTACAACTCTTAATTGAGTCTCCATCAGCAGGAAGCCCATAGTCCAATACCACTGATTAGGATTCTTGTTATTCAAGCAGTAGCAATAAATGTTTTTCGTCCTCGCCCAATCGATGGCGTGTGTTTGGTAGTAGTTCAATTGTGCTAACTGTGCAGCACCCATCGCTAGCTTGTAGCCCTTCCTATCATCCGAAGGCGTTGACCACGTAACCTTGAAAGGCCACGTAGCCTCATGTTTTAATATAGTAACAAAAAACTTGCTTCGCACGATGTGCCTATTACTAGGAGTGTTGGTGACCACCTTGTTCTTCCAAGTAGACAAATAGTATCGAGGCCCATGAATTTTCAGCTGATACAAGTTATGAATGGTCGCCACATAAGAGGTCTCTCCCTTAGATCGGCAGTCTATAAAAAATGACACCAGAAAAGGCCAAGACACCCCAGTCAACTGTGATGCGGCGATCCCATAAAGCTCGAGACAGCGTACAAAAAAAATATGCAGAGGAGATGAAAACCTCCCTCAAACATGTGTACATAAAAACACACATCACTTTCCTTCTTCAACACCTAGCTCGTTCCGCGACCCTCCCCAGGAAAAGAAAATTTATAGCGGTAGTGGGGGAGCAGATACCCCTATTGCGCAAACAGGCCTTCATCTCAGGATAGATGATGTCACACACCTCGTCATCGCCCCAATCTTCCTCGTCACCTTCATGAGAAGGACCAGCAACTGCCTTAGCACCACCACCCACAGCACCACCCCCACCACTACCTTCAGCCTCAGCCTAGACGAAAAATCGAGCACATTCATCGATTTCACGGCTTAATTTAGAAGGACTCCTCTCCGACACACCAAAACCACTAACAGCCTCCTCCATTTCTTCCTCCGACAACTCAACCTCTGACTCTTCAGCACCACCGGCCCAAGATCGGCCCTCCAAATTATCAGAACTCTCACTGTCACTCATAATTGTCCTATAATATGGCCTGGACATAAACCCAAAATCCCAAACACTAAAACAAAAACAAACTAGCAAACAAATCAAGATACTTACTATGCCTCCGATACCTTTTTTCGGACATGACCCCAACAATCTCTTCTGGCTTCACAGAAATCCAAACGCAACAACTCAGATGAAACTCTCTCAGCTTAACCCAACAAACTCAAAGCAAACTGCGACCTCAAAACCCAAACACCTATTTATAAACAACTTCATAAAAGCAAGCACGATTTTCCACACACGTTGACCGATCATAAGAATCAATCACCATACAACACGTGGCAAAAACACCCGAACCACATACAAAAGGCTCGCCGAATGCCACTTTATAACCTTCGCCTCGCCTGGGGGGCAATGATGCACCCAAAAGAGTGTATCTTATTTAACCTTGAACTAAAAAGATAAATTGTAAGTATAGTAGTTAGCAAGGGTCGAGTCCTCAGGGATTGGGTTTTAGTTTATAAGTTAATAGTTTAAAACTTAAATTCAAGAACAATAAAAGAAAAGGGGTTTTTGAAGCCAGATTTAAACTAAAGTAAATAATAAGAATAAGATGCAAGGCGGTATAACCAGCCAATAAAAATATATATACTAAATTAGGCGGTATAACCAGCCAATAAAAATATATATACTAAATTAGGCGGTATAACCAGCCAATAAAAATAAAACAAAGTTAATATACAAATTAGACGGTATAACCAGCCAATAAAAATAAATATAAAAAATAAGCAAACTAAAAGTAAGAAAACAAATAAGTAAGAAGAATCAAATATGAAAAATATGGTTAAGGTTTCATTCTCCACCACTAGACATCATTAAGAATCAATTTCAGATCTATCAATATCAACCAACTATCGAAGTTAACAACCGTAGATAACAACAAGCTCTGTTACCCCAATCTTTCCTTAGTTTGTCGTTAAATAGAACAAGCTCTCTATTTAATCTCTAACCATTAAACAACCTAGAATAAGCTCTCTAATTCAATTTAATGGCAGCTTTATGATGAGAAAGATAGGTTGATCTAAGCAACAAACACATAAGCTCGGATTGTTCAACTTAGGTTATGTTCCACTTTGCAATTATTGAAAACTTGACTATAATCATTAATCACAAATTGCCACTTATGAATAGGAAATCAAGACAATTACACGGATCAAGACTCCTAAACTAGCAATAGATAATTATCAAGATCTATCTAGTTGTACACCTAAATAAATCAAGACAACATCATGAACAATTCTTGTAGAAGAACATAAGCAACTTTGATAGAAAATTAATGATAGATAGAATCTGAAAATCAATCACAAAACATGTCTAGGGCTTTGAAATCACCCTTAACCAAATAGAAGTTTAGCCTAGCATAGGCATTATAAACATAAAATTAAATAGAATCTAAGAAGAAAATAAAAGAAAGAAAGAAGAAGAGGAAGAATATTAATTATCCAACCTCTTGCTCTTTCTAAAGAAAAAGAAAACTAGAGAAAAGAAAGAAGAAGAAAACTTAGAGAATTTTATTACAATGGCTAATATCCTACCTATGTACAATATGATCCTCTACAATCATCCAAGGCCCTCTATTTATACACATTTTGGAGGGCTAAATGACAAGAGACAAGCTTTACAAATTTCAAAGGTAGGTATAATAGGTGGGTGAATTTTTCTAACAATTTTCGTCATATTGTATGACAATTTTGATCAGCCAACTTGATGGTCGATTTCGTCAATGTTGGAGGCCTGATCTGATCACATGGTCTTCTAGAAAAAGGTTCCCCTATCAGTTACGGATCCATAGCCGTTGGAATCAGCTCATTTTCTGATGTGGATAAGCAGATATGGGCAAAATACGAAAACAGGTCAGCACAGACGTCATTGCACATCAGCCAACTTGATGGTCGATTTCGTCAATATTAGAGGCCTGATCTGATCATATGGTCTTCTAGACAAAGGTTCCAGTATCAGTTACGGATCCATAGCCATTGGAATCAGCTCATTTTCTGATGTGGATAAGCAGATATGGGCAAAATACGAAAACAGGTCAGCACAGACGTCATTGCACATCAGCCAACTTGATGGTCGATTTCGCTAGGGAAAACGACTCCGTTTCAAGAAGTGTAAAACATGAAAAAGATAGATATGCCTCTTAGCTTTGCACGGCTACAAATTTCAGCCTTATTGCTTCAGTGAAACTCCAGATATAGCTGATATGGCAAAAGGTGTCGGAACTGGAACTGAACTGGACTTGCCCTTAATTCTAGTAATCTGAAATCACTCAAAGAAACTTGTGAAAAACACCAAATTACATAAAAATATAAAAGATCATAAACACAATTAGACTAAACAATAATAACTCGTATTTGACACAAAACAATAATAAAACATAACTAAAAACTATATAATTATACGAGTTATCACACCCCCACACTTAGATTGTTGCTAGTCCCTAGCAACGACTCAATAAAAATAAAATAAGAAAATCTAATCTAATCCACTTTCGTAGGAAATCACGGTGGCACTTAGCATGTGACACAAGCCTTTAAACCCCTAGGTGTCCCTAGTGGACGAGTTTAGTCTCGTGAGGGTTTACTAGAACGATACCCACAAACATTGAAAAATTAAAATATAAATAAACTTCATATAAATAAACTACATATACTAAAAATATTTACTCCTAATCCTTTCAATACAAATTAGAGACAATATTTGAACAAGTCTTATAAACTAATCAATAGCTTAAAAAATTTCACAAAAAATCATGCTTGAATGTAAATTGTTTGAGTTAAGCCAATATTAGCATAACATATCTCAATCAAAATAGTGCATGTTCAAATTTAATCTCAACTTCTCACATGGGATACTCTCTTGATTTTCACTCTTTAAAGTAGTGGTAAAGTGTTTACACTCAATCAATCTCATGAAAACACTTCTACCATATGCTTGCTTGTCTACCTATTCTCCACTAAAAGATCATGCAACTTCATAAATCAAGAGGTCTTTAATCAAGGTTGTAATGGGGCCAAGGGGTTTGTAATGTGGTTGAAGAACAAAAGGATAAAGTTATCACAAAGGTTCCAAAGAGTTCATAAAGTTTAGAGACATAAAAAGATTATACAAAGAAACTTCTCAAAACTCTTTACAAGTACATAGTCACCTAGGCCGGATATTCATGTTGGGCCTTTTCTTCATTCTAAACAACTTTGTAACATCTTTTTCTTTTTTCCACAAATTCAAGAGATGATTCATTTTTTTTTTATATAGGAATGTATTTGCCAGTATTCCATTTCTTTTTCTCTTGACTTTTCTTTTCTTTTCCCCCCACACTTATTTCTTGTTTCTAACCAAAAAAATATCCCTTGTCTTTGCAACTTGTCTCAAATCATGCTAATTCATCTTTGGAACAAAGGTAAAGATATAAGTATATTTAGGTTAGGGACAAGTTATGGTTACCAAAGAGATAGCTTATTCAATGTAGGCTCAAATTGGTTCACTAAGGGTGTGTTCTCTTGGAACATCAATAAGGGATGGTTGTTTGGCCCTGGCTAAAAATCCTAATGCTTCTATCATATTCATGTTGTCACATGCATCAATATAGTCTCAAACGGTTTAAAGCAAGTTCTAGAGAATCATGTAATCATAAGAGCACTCAAGAAAGAAATTAGATTGATTTGTATAATGCATCAATCATTTTAGGCTCAAAAACTCACAAGAATGATTATACAAGTCAGATTAAGTCTAAACATGCTTCTTTCTCAATCAACATATCATATTAACATTGGCTCATAAAAAGGTTGACATCAAGCTCAATTCTCATGAAAATCTTCTCACTAATAAATATGTTTTAGACTTATGCAATTCATATCTCATCATTGTATTAAAAAGGAACTAAAACACACTAAAAAATAATAATAATAATAATAAAGACTCATAAAAAAAAATAGTAGACAAAAATAAAAGAAATCCTAAATCATTCCCCCCACACTTAATTCTTACATTGTCCTCAATGTAAGTCTATTAACCCAAATGAAAGAATCATGTGTAAGAGAAAAGAACTAATAACATAAGAATAGGAATAACTAGACTCAAAACAAAACAAACTCATGCAACCTAAATAATCCTAAAATACTAAACAAAAATTAACAAGTAAACGTAAAAAGATTAAAATCAAACTGACAAGGTATGTCTCAAGTCTCCCTTACTCAGACCTTGTTCAGAATGAATACTTCTAAATTGCTTAAAACACAACAAACTCTTTTTTTTTTTTTTTGAAAAGAAGAAATCAAACTGACAAGGTATGTCTCAAGTCTCCCTTACTCAGACCTTGTTCAGAATGAATACTTCTAAATTGCTTAAAACACAACAAACATTTTTTTTTTTTTAAGAAGGTAAAATTTAGGAGATATTACCTGTAGAGGTTGCTAACCACTTATTATAACTGAGACACAACAAACAAAATGTTAGATAATGTCACAAAGACAAAGTGCAATCCACTCCTTGCTCGTCCATATCTCTTTTTCTTTTTCCGAGCGTTTGCGAAACAACCGTAGCAGATAAATAGTCATAAGCTTGGAGCTTTTTGAGTAAATCTTCAATGGTTGTAGCAGAAATTATGGTTCTCCTTGCCTCTGAAAACATGAATCCATTATCCACAGCATTATCTAAATATGAAAGCAAATTACTAAAATAACCATTAATATTAAGCAAACCAATGGGTTTCTTATTTGTGACCAAAGATGACCAAGAAGCCACGCAAGCTATTTCTTCCAATGTACCCAGACCTCCTGGTAAAGCAATGAATGCATCGGCAGAATGGTACATGATTGTTATCCGTTCAGGGATACTCCAGACTTGTATTTCCTTACCCAAGCTAGGTCCACAAAAATCTGTGAATAGTTTTGCACGATTCCTAGAACTGGACTTCCTCCGGCGTGTGCTGCTGTAGCGACTGCTCCCATTAAACCCGTACTACCGCCTCCATAAATCAACTGGATCTTTTGTTGGGCAAGTATTACTCCAACTCTTATGGCTTCATCAGCGAATATGTTATTTTTCCCTGGATAAGCAACTCCAAAAACACAAATTTTTTTTTATGCGTTGGGACGAAGTACTTTCCATTTTTTTTTCTTTTTTTTTTCTTTTTTTCGATGCCTGAAAGAGAATGAGTACATGGTGTAATATATAGAGGACTGAGTAGTGAATCAGACAAGAGTAATAATGTCGCCGAAAGTGTATCTGACCTGTCAGAAGAAAATGTTAACCTAACAAAAGTTTTTTCCGTGATTTCAGGAAGAAAATCAAAAAGAGAAGAAAAATCAACCGTAAAAGACAAATAAAAAAAAAGAGAATAATTACACAAATCGAACAACACGTAAATTAAACCAAAATTAAGTTATTGCAAATCAAACCAAAAGCTGAGAAGTCATTTATTGTAGTTGTGATTGTGGCTCACATCTTCCTCTGGTTTTACGTCCAGAAACGGCTTAAACGCCTTCTATGAGTCGAGGATATGCTTCCCATCCAGTTTTCTTACAAGCTGGCAAACAGGGTCTTTTAACATCAGATTCCCAAGATGTTGCCATTCCCTTTGGAATTGCGGCCATAAATCAAGAATTTCTCTTTGTACGTCTCCACTAGGATGCGTCTCAAGAGAAAGTTGGATATTACCCAAATTCTCCTTACTCAGTCCATCCTTAATGAATTCAATTTTATCATCTCGATTAGAGGACGGAATCCCAATAGAACGACATTTACCGTTACACGTCCATCGTGCACATTTGTGGCAGTTTGAACTCATGCGCTTTGCTCATCGTTTCTTTGCAAAAGTGCTTCTACCTGTACCTGGTAAATGCAAAACAGGAAGATATTCATCTTCACGTACCTTGGCTTCAATTATCCAACGTATGTCTCCAGGAATCGCTTTGTGCATAAGCATTCTTAATCTTTCAAATCGAACCTGGTAAAGCTTCAGTAAAATATTTCGAGGAAAAGGAGGAAATCGTTTCTGCAATCTTGTGAGAATATCATCCATCCTGAAAAAAAATGAAAAAAAAAATGAAAGAGAAATTGAAAGAGAAATTTATATACAATATCAGTTTTGTGGGTAGCTGATGGAACCGATTTAAATAATCACGGAGTACCGTTATCCGCCATTTAACCGGGGTTAAAAAAAATTATATTTACATCTAGTGTTTTTCAAAACAAGGATCAGAAAGAAAAACAACATAAAAAGACTCAAAAACAAAACACTCTAAATAAAATCCTAAATTCTTCCCCCCCACACATAATTCTTACATTGTCATTAATGTAATGCTATTATCCCCCAATGCAAGAATTATATGTAAGAGAAAAGAACTATTAAACAAAAGAAACTTATGCAGCCTAAATGAACTTAAAAACAGTAAACACAGTTAACAAAGAAACATAAGAAATAAAAATAAAAACAATAAAAATAATAAAAGAAAAAGGAAAAGAAAGAGAAAGCAAATCTGAATATGGAAGGTTGGCAATTTCATCTTTAATTGGGCTGCCTTCCAAATTAACACTTGAGTTAGTGTTTTGAATCTAACCAACACCCCTTCTTGGCTTTTTAGGCTTGTCAGGCTCATACATGAAATTTCCCAAATTTATGCGTTTGAGAGGAAGCTTTCTTTGCACAACAGTGGATGCATTCTCCATTACAAGTATTATTCCATCATCCTTGGTGGTGTATATCTCATCGAGGAATGGTGCATCTTTTGGTACTTGTTGAATGACATCCATAAACAAACTATTTAAGGTTTCCAGCGTGTCTTGTTCATGTTCATCCTCCTTGAACTTTGCGAATCTACTAGGAAAAGGTGGAGAAGAAACATTAGTAAAAATTGGAATCTCAAACGTTACCTCAGGTGCCGAAATACTCTTATTTGGATCATTGGCTTCATTATCCTCAAGAATAGAATTCATCTCTAATTTTGTCTCATCCTCATCTTGTTCCTCATTCCTCAAGGTCACAATAGTAGCATTCTCCTTTGGGTTAATCATCGTTTGGGCCGGGAGTTCTTCAGATCTTTGTGCTACCCATACCACCATACTACTAGCCAATAGGCTCATTTGCCTTTCCAAACTCTGGATACTTGCCCTTGTTTCCTGTTGAAATTGCAAAGTATTAGTAACAAGAGAATCGACAAGATCTTCTAAAGAAGTACCTGAGTTTTGAGTCATATGTAGTGGCTGAAAAAGATCTGGTTCTTGAGACCATGATTGATTAAATCTAGATGGATGAGTGTAATTGGCATAAGGATCTACTTCTTGGTAATTTTCTGAGTAGCCATAATTAGTATGATCCCACCATCCCTCATGGTAAGTGTTTGAGTAATGATCATACTGTTGGTCTTGGAACACTTGATGGCCTTGACATCCTCCCATGGCAAATTGTTGAACTGGGAAGGTGAGATTGGCTTGTTGATTCTCCATGTTCATGTATGCCACCAACTCTTCAAGTGTTAGATTGCTCAATTCCATCGTTTTTTTTTTTTTTTTTTTTTAAATTTGATAAGAAAAACTTGTATATACAAGAAAATAGAACTAATTAGAACTGAAAATAAGAATAAACCAAGTAACAAATAAACTAAAGAAAACAATCCCCGGCAACGGCGCCAAAAATTTGATGCACCCAAAAGAGTGTATCTTATTTAACCTTGCACTAAAAATATAAATTGTAAGTATAGTAGTTAGCAAGGGTCGAGTCCTCAGGGATTGGGTTTTAGTTTATAAGTTAATAGTTTAAAACTTAAATTCAAGAACAATAAAAGAAAAGGGGTTTTTGAAGCCAGATTTAAACTAAAGTAAATAATAAGAATAAGATGCAAGGCGGTATAACCAGCCAATAAAAATATATATACTAAATTAGGCGGTATAACCAGCCAATAAAAATATATATACTAAATTAGGCGGTATAACCAGCCAATAAAAATAAAACAAAGTTAATATACAAATTAGGCGGTATAACCAGCCAATAAAAATAAATATAAAAAATAAGCAAACTAAAAGTAAGAAAACAAATAAGTAAGAAGAATCAAATATGAAAAATATGGTTAAGGTTTCATTCTCCACCACTAGACATCATTAAGAATCAATTTCAGATCTATCAATATCAACCAACTATCGAAGTTAACAACCGTAGATAACAACAAGCTCTGTTACCCCAATCTTTCCTTAGTTTGTCGTTAAATAGAACAAGCTCTCTATTTAATCTCTAACCATTAAACAACCTAGAATAAGCTCTCTAAATTCAATTTAATGGCAGCTTTATGATGAGAAAGATAGGTTGATCTAAGCAACAAACACATAAGCTCGGATTGTTCAACTTAGGTTATGTTCCACTTTGCAATTATTGAAAACTTGACTATAATCATTAATCACAAATTGCCACTTATGAATAGGAAATCAAGACAATTACACGGATCAAGACTCCTAAACTAGCAATAGATAATTATCAAGATCTATCTAGTTGTACACCTAAATAAATCAAGACAACATCATGAACAATTCTTGTAGAAGAACATAAGCAACTTTGATAGAAAATTAATGATAGATAGAATCTGAAAATCAATCACAAAACATGTCTAGGGCTTTGAAATCACCCTTAACCAAATAGAAGTTTAGCCTAGCATAGGCATTATAAACATAAAATTAAAAAGAATCTAAGAATAAAATAAAAGAAAGAAAGAAGAAGAAGAAGAATATTAATTATCCAACCTCTTGCTCTTTCTAAAGAAAAAGAAAACTAGAGAAAAGAAAGAAGAAGAAAACTTAGAGAATTTTATTACAATGGCTAATATCCTACCTATGTACAATATGATCCTCTACAATCATCCAAGGCCCTCTATTTATACACATTTTGGAGGGCTAAATGACAAGAGACAAGCTTTACAAATTTCAAAGGTAGGTATAATAGGTGGGTGAATTTTTCTAACAATTTTCGTCATATTGTATGACAATTTTGATCAGCCAACTTGATGGTCGATTTCGTCAATGTTGGAGGCCTGATCTGATCACATGGTCTTCTAGAAAAAGGTTCCCCTATCAGTTACGGATCCATAGCCGTTAGAATCAGCTCATTTGCTGATGTGGATAAGCAGATATGGGCAAAATACGAAAACAGGTCAGCACAGACGTCATTGCACATCAGCCAACTTGATGGTCGATTTCGTCAATATTAGAGGCCTGATCTGATCATATGGTCTTCTAGACAAAGGTTACAGTATCAATTACGGATCCATAGCCATTGGAATCAGCTCATTTGCTGATGTGGATAAGCAGATATGGGCAAAATACGAAAACAGGTCAGCACAGACGTCATTGCACATCAGCCAACTTGATGGTCGATTTCGCTAGGGAAAACGACTCCGTTTCAAGAAGTGTAAAACATGAAAAAGATAGATATGCCTCTTATCTTTGCACGGCTACAAATTTCAGCCTTATTGCTTCAGTGAAACTCTAGATATAGCTGATATGGCAAAAAGTGTCGGAACTGGAACTGAACTGGATTTGCCCTTAATTCTAGTAATCTGAAATCACTCAAAGAAACTTGTGAAAAACACCAAATTACATAAAAATATAAAAGATCATAAACACAATTAGACTAAACAATAATAACTCGTATTTGACACAAAACAATAATAAAACATAACTAAAAACTATATAATTATACGAGTTATCAGGCAACTGTTAAGCCCAAAATATAGGTGACCCAATTAGCCCAGACCAGGCCAGACAGTAACACCATTGGGCCCTAGGCCCAATAAGTCCAAAGTCTTGAGCGACCTGAAGAAGGCATGTCAACATCCCGATTGACAAGAGCTTGCCCAACTGCGAACAGCTAAGCAAACTTTGACCATACATCGCCCATCATATCTAGAGGGGTCGCCTTTCTATCACTTCAGATAGCCACATGGCCTCTCTAACACCTACTTCCCATCACATCGCCCCCTTGTCACATCCATGCAAAATCCACGTGGAGTCTTAGCACACCTGTCTTTGACTAAAGCTGACACGTATCGTTTGGCGACCCGTCAGCTTAAGCTATAAATAAGAGCTCCATGACCATCTAAAGGGGCTATTGACTCAAAACCACTTGAACCCTTTTACGGTTGCTTTGTTCCAACTTCCTCACCTCTCCATGATCCTTCCCTCTCTTCACCTCCACTCCATAGTCTCCTTCTAGTTTCCCTTCACCATCAAACCATCCACCATTTAAAACACAATCAACAAGTCTAAGAGGGGAGAAGGATTAGGAAGGTTGGTGAGGAAGGCTGGTCATGATTCACGGCCACTCCCAAACTAATTCCATCCTCCCCTGTCTCCTACATTTTCTTTATGTTGTTGTTAGTTTCATTTTGTGCTTTAACTAAAGTTTTTGTAAAATATTCTGGTGGGCTATAGACGAAGGATAAACACCGTATTCTCTAAAGAGGTAACGTTTAGCATTGCAGTTGGAAAAAAATTGGGTTAGAAAAAGCTTAGATTGAAAAAAGTGTTTTTAAAAAGTATGGTAAGAAACTATGGTTTAAAAACTTTTAAGTGTTTGGCATTGCTGTGAAAAAGTATTATGAGAAATTGAAATGTCAAAAAAATATGTTTAAAATAATAAAAGTGTAGAGATGTGAAATAAAGTTATTTTATCCGAAAACCAGCTTTTAAACGCCAAAAGTTCTATTTTTTGGTTTTTTGGTTTAGGTTGCCAAACCATGGTTCCAACCGCAAAAACCAAATTTTTTTATCCGTTTAGCATTGCGTTTGCGGTGAAACACAGCTTTTGACCATTTATTATTTATACCAGATAAAGTGAACTCTTTCATAAGTGTTAACCAGCTAATAGTGTTTGTTTTGGAAAAACTTTGTTTACCTCTACAATTCATATCATTCGGTTGTTCGATCTTGTTAAAATAAGAAAGTTGTGGTTTATAACTTTTATGGGCTAAGATTTTCTTAGACTTGGTTGTTCTTAAAGCAAATGTTGTCTTCTAAATTAAAATGAAGATTTAGAATTCGGTTTGGAAAATCTGGAAAAAAGACTTTTGTTTTATGGGTTTGGAGATATTCGAACATTTTTTAAAACGATTTTGTACTGCAACTTTCGAATATACACCTAGATATTCGAATTCTTTCTTTGTATTCTAAAAAAAAAATAAGAAAAGTTTTGACAAAAGCTTCGAATATCTCTCAAGAAATTCGAAGTCAACCTTGGAAAGTTTTCACTAAGAGATTTAAATATCTTTCAAGATATTCGAATATATACTATTTTTACTAAGAAAATGAAAAAAGAACAAAAAAAGCTTTGTGGGTATTCGAATATACCCAATAGTATATTTGAATACCCCCCCTTTTTAATGGTTTTAGAAAAGTTTTAAGAATTATTTTGTGGGCAAATAAACATTGCCCCGTAGTGAAATCTTTTTATTTTATTTGTTATTTATCTATTTTTATTTATTTACTTAATAATTTATTTTATTGCCATTTACTTTTATTGTATTTATTTGTGACAATTTATTTCATCGCATTCATTTACTTGTCTCGCATTTTTATTTATTTGCATTTCTCGCAATTTATTTTATCTGCTCCAATTATCTACAATTTATATTTATAGTCTTTTATTTAAATTCTTTGCAATCCTTGTTTTAAGTCATCAACTTTTTTTTTTTTTTGAATTTTTCCATAGTTAACGTAAGGGTTTTGGAGAGATAAAGGAATTCATTCCAAAATGACTAAACGTTGGAAAGTATCCGGAAATTAAGGATCTTTATCTTGTCCGAACTATAAATAAGTCTTTCGAAAAACTTATATAAATAAATCTATCTTGAGATTTACAATTGATTACTATTCATAATTAATTTATTATGTATTTCTCAATCAGTTATCTTGCACATACGTTTCAAAAAATAAAACGCTAAATATTTTTTTTTTGTATATTTATTTAAAAGTGAAAAGGCGATACCCAAGTAAAGATGATTCTCAATACTCTCTCTAGATATTGGAGAGTTTTTAACGATTACTACTTATGAAGGAATATTATCTCTGTTTTGGGGTTTATCATGGCATATTTAAATCGAAAGGGAATTTTCTTTGAATTCTACCTAGACGTTGTGAAATTTTTAAAAAAATTATCGATCGTAAAAATCTTCACTATCGCCCTAAATAAATAGAAAATGTTTAAATAAAGAGAATTATTTTAAAATATTGAAATTAAAATCACTTTTGTCAAGATTAAGAATATCGCATGATTAATTGGTACTGTTTTTAAACAGACACTGTGGGGGGTACTAATACCTTCCCCATGTATAATCGACTC
The DNA here is from genome assembly GCA_030761205.1 of Fremontodendron californicum. NCBI lineage: Eukaryota > Viridiplantae > Streptophyta > Magnoliopsida > Malvales > Malvaceae > Fremontodendron > Fremontodendron californicum. Next base: position 26,372,781 of record JAULJL010000018.1, read on the forward strand.
CCGAGCCCACATTTATTTTGTTCTAGTTTTTGGGCTGACCTTAAAGACTATTTTTTAATAAATTTTAATAAAATTTAGGGTTTTTTTTTTTAAAATATAATTTTATAGGTGACCAATCACACCTAGCTAAAAAAAAGATTGGTGATGACTTTACCTTATTTTGTTTTTTTTTTAAACCACCAAATGCCTGGCGGTTGTGAGATCATTATGACAACATGCTCAAACAACAAATAAGCATTAACATACAACACATTAAACATGATATTGCGCAGTGAAAACATAAGATCTTAAACAAAGAATAAACTGAATCTTTCGAGGATCATATTTACAATATTAAAACAATAGATAATAATATACATGTGATCAAGGAATATACCTACATGTGATATTGTAATCTCAAATGAATTCCACAAGTTGTCCGAAAAAACTTGATCACCAAGTAGCCTTCTCAAAATCACCAAAACCTCTCAAGTGTTAGGCCTCCAATGGTGATCCACACAACCAAAAGCTTGAACTTTCTCAAGGTAGAGACAGACTTGTAATAGCAAGATGACAATTTGTCTAAAGTAAAAGCTTCACTCTTCATCTTTTCCTTTCCTGGTTGAATTCTTCTTGGAGAACACCTCTCACTACACGCTTAGTATTATGTAGCTAGATATCTCAAAGGAAGAATTTAGATGAGGGTTTTTCACTCTTGGCCAAGTGTAGCTTGGGGAACAATTCACCTCTCTACCTTACTGCTATGCGCGGTTAGGATTATAAAAGCTTAGTAGAACAATTTTTGCTCCCACATAAATAAGGGTGCGGCTAAGCTTGCTTAAGTACCATGCCTTGGTTGAAACCCTTAAGTTGAATTTCTTCGAATTCAATTTTGACCACCTTTGATTTAATTAAACATTTTAATTAAACCCAACATCGTTTTATGCTTTTGTTCAATTAAATCCTACTTAATTGAATCTCAATTTTAATATGGCAATGTGATTTAATGTGTGTGACCCATTAGGTTTCTAACACTTTGGCAATTAAATAAAAATTACAATCTAAGATTTAACAAAGATCAAATAATTTATATTCAAGACCATAAGCAGCATTTAGCAAGGCATCATGGCCGCCCAAACGTTAGAAAGTCATTGTGATTCTGACTTAAATTTTTATTGATCCTTCTATCAGTATAATTCAGTCCTTTCACCAAATATCTCAGAAAGACCATAAGCATGGTATAATGTCTACTTATAAATCCTTCCATATTAGTTCTTGCAGCTCTTGATTAACATTTATGAATCCTAGAAAGTTCTCAACAACCTAAATTCAACATGATTTGCCCAAAGACTTTATCAAGTTAATCTAAGCCAAGAACAAATGAGATATATCTCCTCATAATCACTTGGAATGGTGAGTCCTCTTTATACTACTTATTTATCTTCGTATGCTTCATATCATACTCAAAAGCACCCTGCCTAGTCATCCTTTAATAGGACTCGTTCAGATGAAATCAAAGTATGACAATCCACATACAAGATAACCTGGTATCATAAGTCAGATGACTACTTACGCAACTGACACTTCAAAGACCTTACCATAGACTACCAAGTGAAGTCCTCATTGTGAGTCATGTTCAGAAAACTTAATCTCATAACAAGCACCTATATGTTATCCCCAAGTATCTTTATACTCTATGACATCAATTGCTTACTTCACAAGTAAGGAGGCTTAACATTACTAGTCTTTTAACATTGTCAATGTCCTGTCTTGACAATAGAATGACAAAGAATTACTTCAGAGCATGACTTTGATGCATAGGGATCTCATAATTATAACGTTTTTTATAATTTATTTGCAAGGCCAATATGTTTTATGAGTTTCATCCAATCATTACTTTATAACTCTTATTGAAGGATATTGAAGGAAAACCTTTAATCACATATCGTGTAACGGATTAATATGCATTATTGACATTATATCCTTATCCAATCAGATTGGCTTTAGGGCATACTCAAACAATTTTTTCTTTGGATTTTTTAGCTGATTTTTTGCCAAAAAAAATAAAAAAATACATGAACCATGTGTACAAAATTTGCTTCTGAAAATCTGAGCAAAAGAATTTTAAAAATTCCCATATCTTGAAAATCGTCAAAAATTGTAAAAATTAGAAAATAAGTCATATTTGCGTTAAAACTTTAAGAGAAGGCTTTTGGGACCTTCAAAGGAATTTACAGGAAACAAACTGGCTCTGGTATGGTAAAAAGAAAAAACAAATTTGCATGAACAAAGATACTGCTGGAACGTGGTGTTGTTTTGGGGGTTTTGGACTGCGTTTATTTTTCGTGTTTTGACCTGATTTTTTGCAAAAATATTTTTTTTAAAAAAAATACATGAATCACGTGTACCAAATTTGGTGCTGAAAATTTAAGCAAAAAAATATAAGAAAGTCATGTTTGAGTTGAAACTTCAGGACAGAAAATGGTTCTAGCATGGCAGAAATATGAATATCTGCCTGAAAACAGATATTGCAAAGGCGTGGTGCACGTTATGAGCTAGTTCGGCCTGTGTTTTTTTTTTTCATGTTTTGAGCTGATTTTTTGGTACACATGATTTATGTATAAAAATTTTATAAAATTCATGGACCTCGAAAAATAAGAAAATCCGTAAAAGTTAGAAAATGAGTAATATTTGAGTTGAAATATCAAGAGAAGCTTTCTGGGAATTTGGAATCAATTTATAAAACACAAAATGGCATTAGCATGGCAGAAATATAAACCAAAGTGTGGAGCGCGTTTTGGTCCAGTTTGAGTCATATTTTTCGTTCGAGTTTTGAGCTGCTTTTTTTTGCCAAAAAAAAAAAATTTATATGAATCATGAGTACCAAATTTGGTGCTGAAAATCCGAGCAAAAAAAATTAAAAATTCCTGGACGCCGAAGATCGTAAAAGTTATAAAACGTGTCATATTTGACCTAAAACTTTAGAAAAAGCTTTCTAGGATCTTGAAATGAACTTAGATGACACAAAACTTTAGAACAAGCTTTCTAGGATCTTGAAATGAAGCTAGATACTGTTAGAAAAAAGTAACAGACATAAAACATTTAAATACTGACTTTGAGGCGTGAGAAACACTTTCCTTAAGGATTTATAATGCCTCCAGGATACAACAAAGTCATAAACGTTCCAAGCAGAATAGTGAAAATGGCAGAATAGAAAAGTCTATTTTATAGACACTGTAAAGTTACATTTGTTAGTAACTTGTCTGTTGGCATAAGTTATGTTTTTACACAACAAATGTCTGTTGGCTTAGGTTGTGTTCTTACACAACAACTTTTTAGTTAAGTGTTATGTCTTTGCATAACAGTATTGTTAAGAAACACAACCATTCACAACCATTCAATACAACTGACTTTTAATATAATTTTTTCGGTTTAATTAATAAATTAATTTATTCCGAAAATCAAAAATAAAACAAAAAATCAATTGTATTAACAATTTTAGGCCCAAGTGCCGCAAGTGCCCAAGTGCCCATCTTTGACATTAAATAAGTAGTAGCCCACTAGGTAAGACTATTAGGTGAGCCCACTAGGTGAGCCCACTACCACCTTGGGCTTTTGGCACTTAGTGCAATTGTCTAAGCTAAGAAGAATAGCTTATTATATATTCTTTTCTCTTGACTTTTCTAAGTGATATGGGATAGTATCCATCAACATTGCAAACTACTAACAATCCCCCATTAGTTTGGAATGTTGGTAATTTGATTTAGTAGCCTTTCACACAAATAAATATTATGCATACAAGAAGGTATCTCTCGATTTGAACCATCAATTAGCGAATGTATCTTAGAATTTTAATGAAGTTGTTGGTGTCCGCAGATTGAACCACAACTCCTTGTATTAAAATTGAAGATACAACACACATAATATTTATTCATATTTCTCTCAGAAGTTTTTCACATTTAGCACTAAATGGCCATGTGCTTATCCTGTTCTTAATAAACATTTACAAGAGAACCCTTAACTCTTCTTGTTGAAGCGGCACCACTTCTTATGTTTATATAGGTAGAGTTCCTTTAATATCCGCATTGCTTCGGACATTTAAACAATAGATATTGAACTCCATTAAGAGTATTAAAGCTCATCCTCTATACGCAATGGACCGCACTAGTCTTCATAAAAAAATTTCTTTGGAATGAGTTTTTACTAATGCATCACAGACACATAACAATAACTTGTTTTTACCCTTTGAACATTATAATTAGAGGTTACTAATTAAAAGTTGGGTTCCCATTATCGGTGTCTAATATTAAGGGTTTTAAACCCATTCCTTTTGTAGTACTACTTACCAAATCCTTTGGTAATCCTTTAGTTAAGGGATCTGCCAAATTACGGGCAGATTTCACATATGTTATGGTAATTACCCCATTAGAGATCAGTTCTCTAATATAATCATGTCTTATGCTAATATGTCTAGATTTTCCATTATATATATCATTATATGCTCTAGACATTGTAGCTGCACTATCGCAATACAGGGAAATGGCTGGCATTGGTTGTGGCCACAACTCTATATCCAGTAACATATTTCTTAGCCATTCCGCTTCCTTGCCCGCAGCAGCTAAAGCTATAAATTCAGATTCCATGGTTGAATGAGAGATGCAAGTTTGTTTTTTAGATGCCCAACTAATAGCACCTCCTCCTAGTGTAAATATCCAACCTGATGTGGATTTATTATCATTTGCACTAGTTATCCAACTTGCATCAGAATAACCTTCCAACACTGCAGGGTAATCTGAATAATATAAGCTAAAACTTTTAGTTCTATTAAGATATCCAAGAACTCTTCCAGTGGCTTTCCAATGAATTGTACTAGGTTTACTTGTATATCTTGACAATTTGCAAACTGCAAATACTATATCCGGCCTAGTACAATGCATGGCATACATTATACTTCCAATAGCACTAGCATATTCAAGTTGTGCAATTACTTGATCATGATTTTCAATCAGCTTCATGCTTGAGTCATATGGAGTATTAAAGTCTTTTATATTGAGATATTTAAATTTTGCAACCAATTTCTCAATATAATGACTTTGGTTAAGAACATAACCATTACTATGCTTCTTAACTTTAATACCCACGATTGTATCAACCTCATTTAAGTTTTTCATCTTAAAAATAGAGGTTAGATAACTTTTTGTCTAATTTATGCCAACCATATTATTGCTAAAAATAAGCATATCATCGACATAGAGACATATTATTACTCCATATTCTTTGGTGAATTTTGAGTAAATGCACTTATCAGCCCCATTATGTCTGAAACCATTTGATAATATGGTTGAGTCAAATTTCTCATGCCATTGCTTAGGGGCTTGCTTTAGTCCGTATATTGACTTAATTAATTTACAAACTTTTTTCTCATTTCCGGGAAGTATAAAACCTTCTGGTTGTTCCATATATACTTCTTCCTTTAAGTCACCATTTAGAAAGACTGTTTTAACATCCATTTGATGTACATGTAACTTGAAAATTGAAGCTAGAGCCATAAGAGCTCTAATGGATGTAATTCTTGCTACCGGAGCATATGTATCGAAATAGTCTATGCCTTCCTTTTGCTTGAAACCCTTAGCAACTAGACTTGCCTTAAAGGTTTGTATTGAACCATTAGAATTGTACTTTTTTCTAAACACCCATTTACATCCAATAGGTTTTGAACCTATAGGTAAATCAACTAAGACCCATTTATTATTGGACATTATTGAATCCATTTCATCATTTACAGCTTCTTTCCAGAAAGCTGCATCTCTTGAAGTCATTGCTTCAATATAAGTCTTAGGATCTTCTTCTACATTTAGAAGCATTGGTGTTTTATTTAGTACTTTGGTTCTATTTCCTTCAACTAGGAAAATTATTGAATCTGGAGAAACAAAATCAGAATGTAAAGATTGTTCTTTTCTCATTCTTTGACTTCTTCTTAGCTCAATTGGATCTTTATTATCTTTTCTTTTCTCACCAATTATAGGAGCCAAGCTCGTTTGTTTCTCATTTTCCTTTTCATAATCAATAGTATTAAAAATAAATTTGTTTTCAAAAAAGTCAACATGTATAGATTCAACAATAACATTGGAACTTAAATCAAGTAATCTATATGCTTTTGAATTTTTCGCATAACCAACAAATATACTTTTAATACCTCTAGGACCTAATTTTGTTTTATGAGGTTCAGGTACTTTATAAAAAGCTACACACCCCCATACTTTAAAGTAATTTAAACTTGGTTTTCTGCCATTGTTCCATAATTCATATGGTGAAACACGTAACTTTTTCAATGGAACTCTATTAGTAATATGACATGCTGTTAATAAAGCTTCTCCCCATAGATTATGAGATAGCTTAGCATTTAACAACATGCTATTGACCATATTTACTAATGTTCTATTTTTCCTTTCGGCTAAACCATTCTGTTGGGGTGCATATGGTGCGGTTCTTTGATGAATTATTCCATTTTCTTCACAGAACAAAGAAAACGAATCTGGAAAATATTCACCTCCTCTATCACTTCGAAGAATTTTAATATTCTTTTCCTTTTGATTTTCAACCATTGATTTGAATTCTTAGAATTTCTCAAATGCTTCATCCTTTGTTTTAAGTAAGAAGACATAAGTGAAACGAGAATAATCATCAATAAAAGTTATAAAATACCTTTTCCCTCCTTTTGTTAACAAACCATTTAATTCACAAATATCAGAATGAATAAGTTCTAATAATTTTGAATTTCTTTCAACTTTTGGAAAAGGTTTCTTAGTCATTTTTGCTTCCACACATATTTCACATTTATCTTTATTGTCCTTTTGATAAGAAATGTAACCATGCTTAGACATATAATTTAAAGATTGATAATTTAAATGACCTAGCCTAGCATGCCATAGAGTAGAAGTATGCTCAACAGTATAAACAGAAGCAACATTTATTTCATTAATACTAAGTTTGAACATACCATCAATAGAGTAACCTTTCCCAACAAATACAGAATTTCTGGATACTATAACCTTATCAGATTCTAGTACAATCTTAAACCCATTTTTGCACAATAGATGTGCAGATACAAGATTTTTCCTAATTTCGGGAACATGAAATACATTGAGTAATTTTAATTTCTGTCCTGAAGTAAACTTTAACTCAATAGTTCCTTTGCCAAGGACCTCAGCAGCATTGTAGTTTCCCATTAGGATCTCTTCTGGTTTTCCACATTTTTCATATGTCTTGAACTGCCCTTTATTATTGCACACATGAATAGTAGCTCCAGAATCCAACCACCATTCCGAAGATTTAGTTGCAGTAGCCATATGAACTTCATAAATCAAGAGGTCTTTAATCATGCAACTTCATAAATCAAGAGGTCTTTAATCAAGGTTGTAATGGGGCCAAAGGGTTATAATGTGGTTAAAGAACAAAAGGATAAAGATATCACAAAGGTTCCAAAGAGTTCATAGAGTTTAGAGACATAATAAGATCATACAAATAAAACTTCTCAAAACTCTTATAAAGCACATAATAACATAGGCTAAATATTCATGTTGAGCCTTTGCATCATTCTAACCAACTTTGTAACATCTTTTTCTTTACTTTAACTAGAAGTTCAAGAGAAGTTTTTTATTTTATTTTTTTATATGGTAATGTATTTGACAATGATCCCTTTCTTTTTCTCTTGACTTTTTCTTTTCTTTTCTTCCCCCACACTTATCTTTTGTTTCCAACCCAAATTTTTAACTAAAAGTATCCCTTGTTTTTTTTTTTTTTTTTTGCAATATGTCTCAAAATATATAATCCATCTTTAGAACAAGGGTTATATTTAGGCTAGGTGTAAGTTGTGGTTACCAAATAAAACAGCATATTTAATGTAGGCTCAAAATGGCTCACTAGTGGGGATGTTCTCTTAGAACATTAATAATGGATGGCTGTTTGGCTCTGGTTATAATCCTAATGCCTCTATCATATTCATGTTGTCACATGTATCAATATAGTCTCAAACGGTTTAAAGCAAGTTCTAGAGAATCATGTAATCATAAGAGCACTCAAGAAAGAAATTAGATTGATTTGTATAATGCATCAATCATTATAGGCTCAAAAACTCACAATGATGATTATACAAGTCAGATTAAGTCTAAACATGCTTCTTTCTCAATCAACATATTATATTAACATTGGCTCATAAAAAAATTGATATCAAGTTCAATTCTCATGAAAATCTTCTCACTAATAAATCTGTTTTGGACTTATGCAATTCATATCTCATCATAGTATTGAAAAGGAACTAAAACACACTAAAAATAATAATAAAGACTCATAAAAAAAATAGTAGACAAAAATAAAAGAAATCCTAAATCATTCCCCCCACACTTAATTCTTACATTGTCCTCAATGTAAGTCTATTAACCCAAATGAAAGAATCATGTGTAAGAGAAAAGAACTAATAACATAAGAATAGAAATAACTAAGACTCAGAACAAAACAAATTCATGCAACCTAAATAATCCTAAAATACTAAACAAATAATTAACAAACAAAAATAATAAAAGTAAAGAAAAACACATGCAGATAATAAACGGACCAGATAGTTTTTTTTTTGAAAAGATTAAATCAAACTGACAAGGTATGTCTCAAGTCTCCCTTACTCAGACCTTGTTCAGAATGAATGCTTCTAAATGGCTTAAAACACAACAATATTTTTTTTTTATTTTTTTATTTTTTTTTGAAAAGATTAAATCAAACTGACAAGGTATGTCTCAAGTCTCCCTTACTCAGACCTTGTTCAGAATGAATGCTTCTAAATGGCTTAAAACACAACAATTATTATTTTTTTTTTTACCAATTAGCAAAATATGTCCCTTACCCCCTACTAAAATATGACATTGTCCCCAATGTCAAATTTTAAAGGTAGAATTTAGGAGATATTATCTGCAGAGGTTGCTAACCACTTATTATAACTGAGACACAATAAACAAAATGTTAGATAATGTCACAAAGACAAAGTGCAATCCACTCCTTGCTTGTCTATATCTCTTTTTCTTTTTCCGAGCGTTTGCGAAACAACCGTAGCAGGTAAATACTCATAAGCTTGGAGCTTTATGAGTAAATCTTCAATGGTTGTAGCAGAAATTATGGTTCTCCTTGCCTCTGAAAACACGAATCCATTTTCCACAGCATTATCTAAATATGAAAGCAAATTACTAAAATAACCATTAATATTAAGCAAACCAATGGGTTTCTTTTTTGTGACCAAAGATGACCAAGAAGCCACGCAAGCTATTTCTTCCAATGTACCCAGACCTCCTGGTAAAGCAATGAATGCATCGGCACAATGGTACATGATTGTCATCCGTTCAGTGATACTCCAGACTTGTATTTCCTTACCCAAGGTAGGTCCACAAAAATCTATAAATAGTTTTGGCACGATTCCTAGAACTGGACTGCCTCGTGTGCTGCTGTAGCGACTGCTCCCATTAAACCCGTACTACCACCTCCATAAATCAACTGGATCTTTTGTTGGGCAAGTATTACTCCAACTCTTATGGCTTCATCAGCAAATATGTTATTTTTCCCTGGATAAGCACCTCTAAAGACACAAATTTTTTTAATGCGCTGGGACGAAGTACTTTCCATTTTTTTTTTCGAGTGCCTGAAAGAGAATGAGTACATGGTGTAATATATAGAGGACTGAGTAGTGAATCAGACAAGAGTAATAATGTCGCCGAAAGTGTATCTGACCTGTCAGAAGAAAATGTTAACCTAACAAAAGATTTTTGCGTGATTTCAGGAAGAAAATCAAAAAGAGAAGAAAAATCAACCGTAAAAGTCAAGAGTAATAGTGTCGCCGAAAGTGTATTTGGCATCTTCCTCTGGTTTTACGTCCAGAAACGGCTTAAACGCCTTCTATGAGTCGAGGATATGCTTCCCATCCAGTTTTCTTACAAGCTGGCAAACAGGGTCTTTTAACATCAGATTCCCAAGATGTTGCCATTCCCTTTGGAATTGCGGCCATAAATCAAGAATTTCTCTTTGTACGTCTCCACTAGGATGCGTCTCAAGAGAAAGTTGGATATTACCCAAATTCTCCTTACTCAGTCCATCCTTAATGAATTCAATTTTATCATCTCGACTAGAGGACGGAATCCCAATAGAGCGACATTTACCGTTACACGTCCATCGTGCACATTTGTGGCAGTTTGAACTCATGCGCTTTGCTCGTCGCTTCTTTGCAAAAGTGCTTCTACCTGTACCTGGTAAATGCAAAACAGGAAGATATTCATCTTCACGTACCTTGGCTTCAATTATCCAACGTATGTCTTCAGGAATCCCTTTGTGCATAAGCATTCTTAATCTTTCAAATCGAACTTGGTAAAGCTTCAGTAAAATATTTCGAGGAAAAGGAGGAAATCGTTTCTGCAATCTTGTGAGAATATCATCCATCCTGAAAAAAAATGAAAAAAATTGAAAGAGAAATTGGAAGAGAAATTTATATACAATATCAGTTTTGTGGGTAGCTGATGGAACCGACTTAAATAATCACGGAGTACCGTTATCCGCCGTTTAACCGGGGTTAAAAAATTATATTTACATCTAGTTATTTTCAAAACAAGGATCAGAAAGAAAAACAACATAAAAAGACTCAAAAACAAAACACTCTAAATAAAATCCTAAATTCTTCCCCCCACACATAATTCTTACATTGTCATTAATGTAATGCTATTAATCCCAAATGAAAGAATCATGTGTAAGTGAAAAGAACTAATAAACAAAATAAACTTATGCAGCCTAAATGAACTTAGAAACACTAAACACAATTAGCAAAGAAACATAAGAAAAAGATAAAGAAAAAGAGAGCAAATCTGAGGATGGCAGTTTCGCAATGCTTTCACTAATTAGGCTGCCTCCCCCAATTAGCACTTGATTTAGTGTTTTGAACCTAACCAACACCCCTTCTTGGCATTTTAGGCTTGTCAGGCTCATACATGAAATTTCCCAAATTTATGCGTTTGAGAGGAAGCTTTCTTTGCACAACAGTGGATGCATTCTCCATTACAAGTATTATTCCATCATCCTTTGTGGTGCATATGTCATCGAGGAATGGAGCATATTTTGATACTTGTTGAATGACCTCCACAAACAAGTTGTTTAAGGTTTCTGGCATGTGTTGTTCATGTTCTTCCTCCTTGAACTTTGCAAATCTACTAGGAAAAGGTGGAGAAGAAACCTTAGTAAAAAGTGAAACCTTAAACGTTACCTCAGGTGCCGAAATACTCTTATTTGGATCTTTGGCTTCATTATCCTCAAGAATAGAATCCATCTCTAATTTTGTTTCATCCTCATCTTGTTCCTCATTCTTCAAGGTCACAATAGTAGCATTCTCCTTTGGGTTAACCGTCGTTTGGGCTGGGAGTTCTTCCGATCTTTGTGCTACCCATCCCACCATACTACTAGCCAATTGGCTCATTTGCTTTTCCAAACTCTGGATGCTTGCCCTTGTTTCCTGTTGAAATTGCAAAGAATCAGTAACAAGAGAATAGACAAGATCTTCTAAAGAAGTACCTGAGTTTTGAGTCATATGTGGTGGTTGAAAAAGATCTGGTTCTTGAGACCATGATTGATTGAAGCTAGATGGATGCGTGTAATTGGCATAAGGATCTACTTCTTGGTAATTTTTCGAGTAGCCATAATTAGTATGATCCCACCATCCCTCATGGTAAGTGTTTGAGTAATGATCATACTGTTGGTCTTGGAACACTTGATGGCCTTGACATCCTCCCATGGCCAATTGTTGAACTGGGGAGGTGAGATTGGCTTGTTGATTCTCCATGTTCATGTATGCCACCAACTCTTCAAGTGTTAGATTGCTCAATTCCATTGTTTTTTTTTTTTTTTTACTTTGAAAAGAAAAACTTGTATGTACAAGAAAATAAAACTAATTAGAACTGAAAATAAGAATAAACCAAGTACCAAATAAACTAAAGAAAGCAATCCCCGGCAACGGCGCCAAAAATTTGATGCACCCAAAAGAGTGTATCTTATTTAACCTTGCACTAAAAAGATCAATTGTAAGTATAATGATTAGCAAGGGTCGAGTCCTCAGGGATTGGGTTTTAATCTATGAGTTATTAGTTTATAACTTACGTTCAAAGAAAACAATAAAAGAAAAGGGGTTTTTGAAGCCAGATTTAAACTAAAGTAAATAATAAGAATAAGATGCAAGATGGTATAACCAGCCAATAAAAATATATATACTAAATTAGGCGGTATAACCAGCCAATAAAAATATATATACTAAATTAGGCGGTATAACCAGCCAATAAAAATAAAACAAAGTTAATATACAAATTAGGCGGTATAACCAGCCAATAAAAATAAATATACTTTTAAAAATAAGCAAACCAGAAAAGTAAGAAAATAAGTAAGTAAGAAGAATCAAATATGAAAAATATGGTTAAGGTTTCATTCTCCACCACTAGACATCATTAAGAATCAATTTCAGATCTATCAATATCAACCAACTATCAAAGTTAACAACCGTAGATAACAACAAGCTCTGTTATCCCAATCTTTCCTTAGTTTGTCGTTAAATAGAACAAGCTCTCTATTTAATCTCTAACCATTAAACAACCTAGAATAAGCTCTCTAAATTCAATTTAATGGCAGCTTTATGATGAGAAAGATAGGTTGATCTAAGCAACAAACACATAAGCTCGGATTGTTCAACTTAGGTTATGTTCCACTTTGCAATTATTGAAAACTTGACCATAATCATTAATCACAAATTGCCACTTATGAATAGGAAATCAAGACAATTACACGGATCAAGACTCCTAGACTAGCAATAGATAATTATCAAGATCTATCTAGTTGTACACCTAAATAAATCAAGACAACATCATGAACAATTCTTGTAGAAGAACATAAGCAACTTTGATAGAAAATTAATGATAGATAGAATCTGAAAATCAATCACAAAACATGTCTAGGGCTTTGAAATCACCCTTAACCAAATAGAAGTTTAGCCTAGCATAGGAATTGTAAACATAAACATAAAATTAAAGAGAATCTAAGAAGGAAATAAAAGAAAGAAAGAAGAAGAAGAAAATAAAGAAAAAGAAAACTAGAGAAAAGAAAGAAGAAGAAAACTTAGAGAATTTTATTACAATGGCTAATATCCTACCAATGTACAATGTCTCATACAATCATCCAAGGCCCTCTATTTATACACATTTTGGAGGACTAAATGACAAGAGACAAGCTTTACAAATTTCAAAGGTAGGTATAATAGGTGGGTGCATTTTTCTAACAATTTTCGTCATATTGTATGACAATTTTGATCAGCCAACTTGATGGTCGATTTTGTCAATATTGGAAGCTTGATCTGATCACATGGTCTTCTAGAAAAATGTTCCCCTATCAGTTAGTTATCCATAGCCGTTGAAATCAGATAATTTGCTGATGTGGATCAGAAGATATGGGCAAAATACCAAAACAGGTCAGCACAGACGTCATTGCACATCAGCCAACTTGATGGTCGATTTCGCTAGGGAAAACGACTCCGTTTCAAGAAGTGTAAAACATGAAAAAGTTAGATATGCCTCTTAACTTTGCACTGTTAAGATTTCAGCCTTATTGCTTCAGTGAAACTCCAGATATAGCTGATATGGCAAAAGGTGTCGGAACTGGAACTGAACTGGATTTGCCCTTAATTCTTAATTTAACCTAGTAATCTGAAATCACTCAAAGAAACTCGTGAAAAACACCAAATTACATAAAAATATAAAAAATCATAAACACAATTAGAATAAGCAATAATAACTCGTATTTGACACAAAACAATAATAAAACATAACTAAAAACTATATAATTATACGAGTTATCAGTAACCATGCCAATCTGTATTTCAGTTATCATAGCAACAAGTTCTTTCATATCTTGTTCAACAAGATTTGCTGTGTTTGTGTTTTCAGAACCAGAAGCAGTCTTGTTTCCAGCGGCCTTGTTTCCAGATTTTCTGAATCTGCAGTCCTTGATAAAATGCCCTTTCTTTCCACAATGGAAGCACATTTTGTCAGTCTTATATTTCTTGATCTTTTTGAATTCTCCTTTCTGGACTCGAGATCGTTTTTGAGTTTTACCAGAATTTTTCTCACTTACAAAATTCACATTCGAATCAAGAATAATTTTATCTCGAATGCGATTTTCAGCCTCTATGTGTAAATGAGTTTGAAACTCCTGAATAGTATAAGATTCTGGAGAATACAGTATCTTCTTTCTATATCCATTCCAAGAAGGAGCTAATTTAGATAAAATTGCTCCCACTTGAAGTGAATCAGGAATTTTGATTTCCAGTTCACTTAACTTAGAGGCCAGAATTTGCAACTCATGCAATTGCTCAATTATAGGTTTGGTATCAGTCATGGTAAATTCAAAATATCTCAAAGCAAGAAACTTATCTGTGCCTTTCTTTTCATTTCTGTATGTGTTCTCAAATGTAGTCCAGATTGCTTGTGGTGAAGACATATTTCTGTAGAGGTCATATAATCGATCAGTAAGAGAGTTCAGAATATATCCACGGCAGATGAACTCGTCCTCTTGACGTTTCCTTCTCTCCTTTGTAATAGCATCAGAATCTGAAGTTGTTTCTTCTGGTAATGGTTGCAGACTCGAATCAAGAACATAAAAAATCTTCAATGTGGTTAACAGAAACACCATCTTGCCTTTCCATCTTGTGTAGTTGGTTCCATTGAACCTGTCCAGCTTGATAATATCTTGATTTTGGAAATGAACCTTCACACTTGAACTTAATTCGGTCTCCATATTATAAAGCCTTAAGATTGTTAGAAAAAAGTAACAGATATAAAAGATTTAAATACTGACTTTGAGGCGTGAGAAACACTTTCCTTAAGGCTTTATAATGCCTCCAGGATACAACAAAGTCATAAACGTTCCAAGCAGAATAGTAAAAATGGCAGAATAGAAAAGTCTCTTTTATAGACACTGTAAAGTTACATTTGTTAGTAACTTGTCTGTTGGCATAAGTTATGTTTTTACACAACAAATGTCTGTTGGCTTAGGTTGTGTTCTTACACAACAACTGTTTAGTTAAGTGTTATGTCTTTACATAACAGTATTGTTAAGAAACACAACCATTCACAACCATTCAATACAACTGACTTTTAATATAATTTTTTTCGGTTTAATTAATAAATTAATTTATTCCGAAAATCAAAAATAAAACAAAAAATCAATTGTATTAACAATTTTAAGCCCAAGTGCCCCAAGTGCCCATCTTTGACATTAAATAAGTAGTAGCCCACTAGGTAAGCCTACTAGGTGAGCCCACTAGGTGAGCTCACTACCACCTTGGGCTTTTGGCACTTAGTGCAATTGTCTAAGCTAAGAAGAATAGCTTATTGTATATTCTTTTCTCTTGACTTTTCTAAGTGATATGGGATAGTATCCATCAACATTGCAAACTACTAATAGATACTATGCAAGTGTGATGCGCGTTTTGGTCCAGTTCGGGCTGCGTTATTCTGTTCGAGTTTTGAGCTGATTATTTACAACAACAAAAAAAATTAAGAAATACATGAATCATATGTACCAAAATTAGTGTTGGAAATACGAGCAAAATTTTTTTTTTTAAATTCTTTGACGCCATAAAACGCTAAAAACTATAAAAGTTATAAAACGAGTCATATTTGAGCTAAAACTTCTAGAGAAGCCTTCTAGGACCTTGAAATGAATTTACAAGACACAAAATGGCTCTAACATAGAAGAAATATGAATATGTGCATGAGCATGGTTCACGTTTTGTTCCAGTCTGGTCTTTGTTTTATTGTTCGAGTTTTAAGTTGATTTTTTCCCCAAAAAAAATTAAAAAAATACATGAATCATTTATACCAATTTTGTTGCTAAAGGTTCAAGCAGAAAATTTTAAAAATTTATGATCCCAAGAAACACAAAAAAATTGTAAAAGTTAGAAAACAAGTCATATTTGAGCTGAAACTTTAGGAGAAGCTAGCTTGGTCCTTGAAATGAATTTATAGGACATAAAATAGATGCGGCATGGTAGAAATATGAATATGTGTGTTGAACCCACTCAACCTACCAAGAACATGCTCAGTCCGACAAGCACAAAGCTCAGATGAATAGTCCGACCAGACAAGCCCAGCAAGCATCAGGAGCAGAGGCAAGGGACACGTGGTCATCCCCCTTCTTCCCAAAGGTCACATCCCTGGTTACTTCGGCGCCTACCTAGGGCAGTGCGAGACATTAAATGCTACAGTCTTCAGACGACGGACATTAAATGCAGCTGTTTCCTCGACAAGGCCCCCTGAGGCCGCTTGCACCAAACGACCTACCAGAGTCGGGCACGTGGAACTAGCTGGACGAGCACCAGCTCGCCCAACCTCTCCTATAAATGGCCCCCCTCAAGGCTATTCACAAGCTAAGCTCTCTCTCTCTCGTAAGACTATCTACTCTTTCTCTCTTTAGCATTCATTTACCTTCTCCTCCAACACTGACTTAACCATCGGAGCGCGTCCCGGAGCTCAACCTCTGGTGCCCTCTGACCTATTCTTTCTCCTTCTCAAGACCTTAGACCACCAAGAATTTTAGGAACACCATCACGACATAAAAATACATCAACAATGTGCTTGAACACAGATACTGCCCAAGCGTGATGTGCATTTTGGGCCAATTCGGGTACGTTTTTCCTTTCGACTTTTGAGCTGATATTTTGCAGAAAAAAATAAAACTACATGAATCATGTTTCCCAAATTTGGAGCTATAAATCTAATTGGAAAAGTTTTAAAAATTCATTGACCCCAAAAGGCCGAAAATCATAAAAGCTAGAAAACAAGTCATATTTTAGCTAAAACTTCAGGAGAAATCTAATGGAACCTTGAAATAAATTTAGATGACTCAAAAATGGCTCCGATACGACATAAATAAGAATATGTGCCGAAACATAGTGTTATAATCTGCTTGTATATATATATTCAGTTTTTCTTTTACTCTCTATATGCAGAATCGAACAAAGACACTTACAGTAATTGATTTGAAAAAATCAATATCGAGTCAAGGTTGGACCTCTAACCTTAAGACGTTTTTTGCCTGTCTAAGGTGCTTACAGTATCGATGCAAATCGTCTCCCAGGTTTTCTCGATATACATTGCAAATGAGAGCACACCCGAATGCAACACAGTGAACAGAAGAATATTGAAGTCTCTCTCTCAGAAGACAAGAATATTTTCCGTGAATTAGTGATTGAAACAGATACAAATACTCCTATGTATAGATACAGAGAAGTCTGTTCGGTCAGACACATCTGTTGGACAAGAACCGGTTCGATCAATAGACAAGTCTGTTACAAAGAACTGGTTCAATCCAACAGGCAAAGACACAACTGAAAAGGCAAAGAAACCGAACAGACACATTCTAGAAGATGAATTATTCGGACAAACATAAAGCTGGTTGGTGTTGAGCTGGTTCGATTTGGACAAAAAATTAAGCCGGTTGGGCAGTAAAAATTTAATTACTGACCCAAACTCAAACCCGACCCGACCCAGCCCAAGCCCAAGCGCGGCCCGGCTCTGCTCGGTGACGGCGCGCGCGTGTTGTCCAGCCCAAGTTGTGTAGGTCCTCACCTTCCACAAAAACTTGGGTGCCCCTTGGGGCCCAACCCATCATGACACTTTAGCATATATAAACTATAAGCTAAAGCCATTTTTAGTCATATGTGGGATTGACTACCACATAAACCTTCAACCAACTTTCCTTCCTCTTCAAGTGGGTAAATAATGAGACTAATTTCTCATTCACTTTGATATCATTTGTGTATGTAAATGTACATCGTGTATCTAACTACGACAACCTACGTATTAGAATACGTATTTCGTATATATACTATGATATCCAACAATCTCCCACATGAATGAAAATTGTCTAAATAAAACGACGAACTGACTCGGAGTACAAGAGAGACTTTCTTTGAAGAGTAATTGCATCAAGATAGGTAGCTTTTGGTTTTGAACCCTCCATAGTGAATAACTATCGGATTTACTCGGCTAACTAGTGAACATGACATCTTGAACTATTCAGCCTTTAGTGTAAACCAAGACAATAATTATCACACAATTCCCCTTCAAGCATCTTCGGTTCTCACGGTTGTGTCCATTTTGGCCTCGGACACTTCTTGGTTTCTTATGAGTACTCTAGAGGATTTAGCCTGATCAATTCTCACAGAAGTGGCCACGTTTCTTACTCATAATAGGTGATTTCTCATTAAGAGTATCCTGCATTACCCCACTTGATTATTTATCAAGCTATAAGAATCATTAAAAGCATAGCTTATCCTACCTTGCAGGCAACACTAAATCATCATAGGAATGGATAAGAGTGTTTAACTCTTTTAGTGCTTACACACATTTACATAATTTAGTTGTCCCTTTTGAACCTAGATCTTCGGATCTCCAGTCAGCTAGGTTGGGTTTCCACTATGTAACTTTAATTTATAGGTTTAAGACCCATTCCCCTTGATGATGTATTTACTTGCTCTCTCGTTAAACCTTTAGTAAGTGGATCCGCAATATTATCCTTTGATTTTACATAATCAATATAGATAGTTCCATTTGAGAGCAACTGTCTAACGGTATTGTGTCTTCGATGATGTGTCGAGATTTACCGTTATGTAAACTACTTTGTGCCCTACCAATTGCAGATTGACTATCGCAATGTATACTTATTGTCGGCATAGGTTTCGGCCAACATGGAACTACTCTGTGCCCTACCAATTCTGCTTCTTCTCCAACTTTATCTAAAGCTATAAACTCAGATTCCATAGTGGATCTGGCAATACATGTTTGTTTAGAAGATTTTCATGACACTGTATCTCCTCCAATAGTAAAGATAAATCCGCTAGTAGATTTAGAATCTTTAGTATTGGATATCCAGTTTGCATCAGTGTACCCTTCAAGTACAGCTGGATATCTTGTATAGTGCAGTCCATAACTTGAGGTATATCTCAAATATCTGAGTACCCTCACAATGGCCTTCCAGTGATCCTCTCCAGGATTACTAGTAAATCTACTTAGTTTGCTAACTGAGTAAGCTATATCTGGTCTTGTGCAGTTCATAAGATACATAAGACTAGCAATTATTCGCGAATATTCTAATTGAGATATTGCGTCACCAGTATTTTTCTTTAGATGTAAATGAACATCTATGGGTGTTTTGGCTATATCGGTATCATTCTTGCTAAATTTCTCAAGAATATTATTTAAATAATGCTCTTGAGATATTACCAAGCCATCTTGTGTTTTAGAAATTTTAATTCCTAAAACCACATCAGCTACACCCATATCTTTCATATCAAACTTACTGGTCAACCAAGTTTTGGTAGCTTTTATGATCTCATAGTTACTGCCTAAGATCAACATATCGTCTACGTATAGACAAACAATGACATATCCCTTATTCGTATCTTTTACGTAAACGCACTTATCACATTCATTAATACGAAAACCATTTGACTACATTGTATTGTCAAATTTTTGATGCCATTGTTTAGGAGCTTGTTTTAAACCATATAATGATTTAACAAGTCTACACACCTTCCTTTCCTGTCCCAAAACTTTGAACCCTTCGGGTTGTTCCATATAGATTTCTTCGTCTAAATCTCCATCCAAGAAAGCTGTCTTAACATCCATTTGGTGTATAACGAGATTGTTAAGAGCTGCTATAGCTATTAACATTCGAATAGATGTTATTCTCGTAACTGGTGAATACGTATCAAAATAATCGAGCCCTTCCTTTTTCCTGTATCCTTTTATTACAAGCCGGCTTTATATTTATCAATCATTCCATCTGCTTTCATCTTCCTCTTAAATATCCATTTGGATCCTAAAGGCTTATGCCCTTGAGGAAGATCCACCAGTTCCCATGTATGATTTTGCATGATGGATTCTATTTCATTGTTAACAGCCTCTTTCCAGAATTGTGTTTCTGGAGACGACATAGCCTCGCTAAAAGTTTAAGGTTCATTTTCTAACAAATATGTTAGAAAATCAGGACCATAAGTAGTCGGTACTTTAGCCCATTTGCTCCTTCTAGGTTCCTCTTGTTCCTCCTCATCCATATGTGGATTACTACTCGAGGTCTCATAAGTTCTCTTTGCAGTCTTGTTTTCTTGTTTTTCCTTATAAGGAAGAACATCTTCAAAAAACGAAGCATTCCTTGATTCCATTATCGTATTGATATGAATATCGGGAATGTCCGACTTGAATACAAGAAAACGATAAGCAGCACTATTGTTTGCATATCCAATGAATACGCAATCAATAGTTTTAGGTCCTATTTTGACCTTTTTAGGTGGAGGAACGGCTACCTTCGCAAGACACCTCCACACTTTCATGTGTATGTAGTTTGGTCTTAGACCCTTCCACAATTCATACGGTGTCTTGTCTAACTTCTTCTGGGGTATTTTATTTAAAATATAATTAGCTGATAAAATAGCTTCCCCCCACAAGTTTTGAGGTAACCCTGAACTTATCAACAAAGTGTTCATCATTTCTTTCAACGTTCGGTTCTTGCATTCTGCAATACCATTTTGTTGAGGTTAATAAGGAGCAGTGGTTTGATGGATGATTCCATTTTTCGAACAGAATTCATTAAAAAATGAATCATATTCACCACCTCTATCACTCCTTATTTTCTTTATTTTCTTGCTTAGTTGATTTTCAACCTCATTCTTAAAGAGCTTAAATGCTTCCAAGGCTTCGTCTTTTCTTTTTAGCAAATAGACGTAACAATATCGTGTTCTATCATCTATAAAAGTAATAAAATACTTTTTACCACCTCTAGTTTGCACAAATTTTAAACCACAAATATCAGTGTGAATTAACTATAGAGGTTCACTACTTCTTTCTACTGAATAGAAAGGAGCCTTAGCTAGTTTAGATTCTACACAAATTTCACATTTGTGGTTCTTGTCAATGACAAATTTCGGAAGTAAATCCAAATTGCTGATTTTCTGCAAGGTCTTGTAATTTACATGACCTAATCTACCATGCCATAAAGTATGGGACACAACCAAGTAAACAGAAGAAATATTATTATTAATAATCTTATTCTTGGGTACAATTGTCATAACATTGAGCTTAAAAAGCCCATCACAAAGATATCCCCTTCCCACAAATATCCTACTCTTGGTGAGTACAAATTTATCAGACTCGAATACGAGCCTAAACCTATTCTTGCTCAATAAAGAGCCGGAAACCAAATTCTTTCGGATTTTGGGAGCATGAACAACATTGTTCAATGTGAGTTCCTTCCCGGAGGTCATCTTGAGTACCACCTTTCCATGGCCTCGTACCTTGCAAGCCGTAGAGTTTTCCATATATAGTTGCTCATCATTAGCAGCTTCTTTATGTTCGGAGAAACTCTTCCTTTTAGAACATACATGACAAGTGGCCCCGGTATCAACCCACCAAGTCTTAGGGTTTTCCACCAAGTTCACTTGTGAAACAACAGCAGCAAGCTCAAAATCATCAACTAGGTTGGCTTGAGCTTTTTTCTTCTTGTTCTGTCGGCAGTCTTTTGTACAGTGTCCGGGCTTGTTGCATTTGAAACAATTTCCCGTGAACTTCCTAAAATCCATTCCCTTCTTTGCTTGGGAAGAACTTGAACCAACGAATTTCCTCTTGTTGGTCTTTTTCGAATCTTCAATAACATTCGCTTTGGCTTCCATGGTCTGGACCATGACCCTCTTCTCTGAACTACGATTATCCTCCTCGATTCTCAATCGAACAATCAAGTCCTCTAAAGACATCTCCTTTCGTTTATGCTTTAGATAGTTCTTGAAATCCTTCCACGAAGGAGGGAGTTTCTCTATCAAAGTTGCTGTTTTGAATGATTCACTTAGAGTCATTCCCTCGGCAAAGATCTCATGGAGAATCAATTGAAACTCTTGGACTTGACTAATAATGGTTTTCGAGTCCACCATCTTAAAATCCAGAAATCGGCCAACCACAAATTTCTTTGTGCCGGCATCCTCGGTTCTGTATTTCCTTTCCAAGGACTCCCACAGCTCTATCGCTGTCTTTATTGGATTATACACGTTGTATAACGTGTTGTCCAAACCATTGAGGATGTAGTTCTTTTATAGGAAGTCAGAATGCTTCCATGCATCTACCGAGGCTACCATTGTAGTATCGGTCTCTCCCTCGTTCAAAGTCGGGGCCTCCTCCCGTAAGAACTTGGCTAGATTGAGGGTGGTCAAATAGAACAGCATCTTTTGCTGCCATCGTTTGAAGTCCTGACCATTGAACTTCTCGGGTTTCTCACCATGTGTTACATGTAGAGATTGTGGCGCTACGAGCGCTCTAGCAATACCGGTAGATGTTTCGGCCATCTATTATTTCAAAAAAATAATAGGATTAACTTGTAAACAAATTACAATACTAATAAAGTAATGTAACTAATTGTTCACACTTTATAAATATCACTAACAGTAGCAAATAATATATATGTAATATATATATATATTAAAAGCAAACAGTATGAAAAAGTAACAAATATATATATATATATTAAACAACAGTACCAAAATATAAAATATATAAGTTCTAAAACAATACAATCAATGTAAGCTTTGAATATATATAAACAGAATAAGAATATATGCTTAAAAAAAAATTATAACCAATAAAGATGCACAATTACCGAATCATCACAAAGTTACAAACAGTAGCGAAACTGTTACTAAACAAATAGAAACGAAATAAATTAATGGCATTGGTTGGGACCCGACCAAACCACTATTCAGATTCTATGAAGACAACGCTCAAAACAGTAATAAAACAATTGAAACGGTTGGCACTGAAAATTCTTTCTTAATGACCGAAACAGTAATAAAACAAAAAGCAAAACTCGACTTAACAAATCATACAGTTAAGAAACATAACTCGTATACCAAAGCAATATATATTGGATATCAATATATTATTTGGTGTATAAATACAAAATACGTATTCTAATACGTAGGTTGTCATAAGTAGATACACGGTGCAAAATTTAAGTACACAATTGATATCATGTTTGAATGAGAAATTAATCTCTTTGTACCCACTTGAAGAGGAAGAAAGTTGGTTGATGTTAGTGATTGGTGTGGAATCCCACATAGGATGAACAAAGACATAAGCGTGATATTTATAAGCCTTGTTTCCATGAGGGGTTGGGCTCCAAGGGGCACCCAAGTTTTGTGGTGGGTGAGGACCTACATAAACTGGCTGGACCACACGCGAGTGCGCCGCCGAGCCGAGCCGGGCTTGTGCTGGGTCAGGTTTGGGTTTGGATCAGTAATTAATTTTTTACTGCCCAACCGATATATTTATTCGGTCCAAACCAAACCGATTCAGCATTCTCCAACCAAGAGACTTGTCTGTTTAAGAAGTATCTTTTCGGACCGAACCTTTTTGTTTGTTAAAAGTTTTGTCTATTCGATTTAAACTAAGAATCTTTTCATTTTCAAAAGCTGCATGTTTGGCCGAACAGGTTTTGTTCCAAATGATGTGTCTGTTTCAAAAAGTCATCTGTTTTTCTATATAAACCTGAGCAGTGCCTGTCTTTTTAATGTACCGAAAATTTCTTCTAATTTTTCTATAATGCTCTTGTCTTTTCCTTGGTCTTCTGTGAGAGAGACCGACATTTTTTTTCTGGTTCGCCGTGTTGCTAAAAGTGTGCTCTTGATTGCAACGTAATCGAGGAGGCCTGGGAGACGAATTGCGACATACTGTTAGCACCTAAGAGACAGGCAATAATCATCTTAAGGTCAGAGGTCCAACCTTGACTCGATTATCCTTTTTCTGTATTTGGATTAACCTGTAAGTGTTGTCAATTTTCCATTCTGGATTGTTCATATTTTTTATATGTTGTTCTGTAGAAATTACAGATAAGTAACCTATTCTTTAATCTTTTAATTTATATTTAGCAGTAATGAAATTCTGCTAATTTCTTACAAGATTGCTAACAATCTTAAGACGATTATTGTGTTGATTCATTACTGCTTTGTTTGATTACGGTTATATATTTTCCAATGGCCATTGTTTTGTCCATAATTTGGTGGGACCAGGCTAGCGTCCTACAATAGGCTTGCATAACAAAAATCTTTCAGATTACTTTTTTGCAATGGATTTCATCCACTGAGTAAAGGGACATTTTTTTTTTGTTAATTCTTGTGTGGAAAATCGAAGGTGGCTGCCGTTTTGTACAGTCACTTTATTTGGAAATATTTTTCTTGCTTTGTAATTTGTTATTGTCGTGATCGATCAAAAGTTAAGAAAGGATTTCTTAACTTTGTGATGTTTCGGTCATGTGCTGATTCATTACGTTTTGATTTGTTTCATATTATAAGAGATTTATATTGGTTTGTAAATTACGTTTTGTTTGGTTTAACAAATATATTTATATATTACTAACAGTGATTATATATATTAGTCACATTGTATGTGACGTTTTTTATTACGTGCCTTCAAAGTATATATTTGTCACAATTAAGTGACTGTCCTATACGAGTTGCTATATACTTTGATATATAATTCTTTAGTACTGTTAGTAATATATATATACATATATATTGTTGTTCGTGTAATATATATTTTTATATTTACGTGGTTATACATGTTATAACACATATAGAATGATATATAGTTTGTGATCATATTGCTTAGATACATACTGTTTATGTATTGGTTTTATACACTGTTCTATAAACTGTACGAAAGTTGATCCTGTTATTTTTTAAATAACAGATGGCCAAATCGTTTACCAGCAATGCTAATGCGCCTGTAGCGCCACAACCTCTACATGTTACACATGGTGAGAGACCCGAGAAGTTCAGTAGTCTGGACTTCAAATGATGGCAGCATAAGGTGCTGCTCTATCTGACCACTCTGAACCTAGCCCGTTTCTTACGGGAGGAGGCATTGGTTCCCAAAGAGGGAGAGACCGATCCTATGGCTATTGCCTCGGTGGGAGCATGGAAGCATTCTGACTTCCTATGCAAGAACAATATCGTCAGCGGTTTGGGCAACACGTTATACAACATGTATAGCCAGATCAAGACAGCGGGAGAGCTATGCGAGTCCTTAAGAGAGAAAATACAGAACCAAGGATGTCGGCACAAAGAAATTTATGGCTGGCCGGTTTCTGGATTTTAAATTGGTGGACTCAAAAACCATGATCATCCAAGTCCAAGAGTATCAGTTAATCCTCCATGAGATTATTGACCGAGGGAATGATTCTTAGTGGATCATTTTACACGACGATTTTGATAGAGAAATAGCCTCCTTTGTGGAAGGATTTCAAGAACTATCTAAGGCACAAGAGATAACTCTAGAGGACTTGATTGTTCGATTAAGAATCGAAGAGGATAACCGTGGTTCAGAACAGAGGGTTAAAGCTCAGAGCATAGAAACCAAGATGAATGTTGTTGAATATTCGCACAAGACTAATAAGAGGAAATTTGTTGTTTCTAGTTCTTCCCAAGTTAATAAGGGAACGAATTTCAAGAAGTTCACGAGAACTTGTTTCGTATGTAACAAGCCTGGTCATCTAGCTAAGGACTGCTGTCAGAACAAGAAAAGAGCTCAAGCCAACTTAGATGATGATAATAAGATTGAGCTCGCTGTTGTTGTGTACCAAGTGAACATGGTAGGAAACCTAAGTCATGGTGGGTTTATACCGGTGTCACTTGTCACCTTTATTCTGATAGAAAGAGTTTCTACGAGTACAAAGGAACAAATATTTATGAGAAACTCTTCGGTACGAGGCCATGAATAAGGTGGTGCTAAAGATGACATCAGCTAAAGAACTAACTTTGAACAATGTGGTTCATGTTCCTGATATTCGTAAAAATTTGGTTTCGGGCTCTCTGTTGAGCAAGAACGGGTTTAGACTCGTATTTTGAGTCTGATAAATTTGTACTCACTAAATATGGCATATTCATGGGTAGAGGATATATCTATGATGCGTTTTTTAAGCTCATTGTAATGGCTATTATGCCAAAGAAAAAGAATAATATTTAAATTATTTCTTCTGGTTATTTGGTGGTGTCCTCTAAATTATGGCATGGTAGATTAGGTCATTTGTTTTACAAGATCTTGCAAAAAATCAGCAATTTGGATTTGGATTTGCTTCTGCAAATTGTTATTGATAAAAATCACAAATGTGAAATTTGTGTGGAATCCAAATTGGCTAAGGCTCATTTCTATTCGGTAGAAAGAAATAATAAACCTCTAGATTTAATTCACACTGATATTTGTGACTTAAAGTTTGTGCAAACTAGAGGAGATAAAAAGATATTGTTATGTTTATTTGCTAAGAAGCAAAGACGAGGCCTTGGATGTTTTTAAACTCTTTAAAAAATGAGATCGAAAATCAACTAAGCAAGAAAATAAGGAATGATATGGGTGGTGAATATGATTCAATATATGTTGAATTCTGTTCAAAATATGGAATCAACATTCAAACCACTTCTCCTTAGTTACCTCACAATACGGTTTTGCGAAACGCAAGAATCGAACGTTGAAAGAAATGATGAATGATTTGCTTTGTTGATTAGTTCAGGGTTTTCTTAGAACTTCTGGGGGGAAGCTATTTTAATAGCTAATTATTTTTAGATTAAAATAACTCACAAGTAATCAGACAAGACACCGTATGAATTATGGAAGGGTCAAAGACCATCTTACAAATATACGAAAGTGTGGGCGTGTCTTGCGAAGGTATCTGTTTCTCCGACTTAAAAGGTCATGATAGGACCTAAAACAATGTTTGGTGCTTTATTCGAAGGGATCATGACCCAGTTCTTGAGGGCAAAAGAAGGATATATGAGATAATGTCAACTTTATGCAACAAGGGTACTCGGATATGATCTTGGCATCAATGACAATATCGACATAGTTAGTGGGGAAGAGTGTCATGGTATGGTATCGCATGCCTTGGTGCTACCATGACTATCCCGTTGTGAAGCGGAGGATGAGACTTTGTCCATGGGATCAATGATCCCTGATGGTGCCAATAGTGGCACGGACCCTGGAAGCAAACCATTAGGTTGTAAATGAATGTAAAGACATAACATACTCAGTAGGCAAATTGAGTAGATTTACAAGTAATCCTGGAAAGGATCACTGGAAGGCCATTGTGGGGGTACTTAGATATTTAAGATACACCTAAAGTTACGGACTGCACTATACAAGATATCTAGATGAAAAATGGATATTCAATACTAAAGATTTCAAATCCACTAAAGGATTTATCTTTACTATTGGAGAAGCTGCAGTGTTTTGAAAATCTTCTAAACAAACGTGAATAGCCAGATTTACTATGGTATCTGAAGTTATAGCTTTAGATAAAGCTGGAGAAGAAGAAGAATGGCTTCGAAAGTTTAGAAGATATTCCAAGTTGGCCAAAACTTGTGCTTGCAATTTGTATACATTGCGATAACCAATCTGAACTGGTAGGGCACAAAGTTGTTTGTATAACGGAAAATCTCGACACATTCGTCGAAGACATAATACCGTTAGACAGTTTCTCTCAAATGAAATTATCACTATTGATTTTGAAAAATCAAAGGATAATGAAGTGCGCTTACGAAATGTTTTAACAAGAGAGCAAGTATATCATCGAGGGGAATGGGTCTTAAGCCTATAAATTAAAGTTACATAGTGGAAACCCAACCTAGATGACTGGAGATCCCAAGATCTAGGTTCAAAAGGGACAACTAAATTATGTTAACTGAGTGTGAGCACTAAAAGAGTTAAACACTCTTATCTATTCCTATGATGATTTAGTGTTGCCTGCAAAAGAGTTAGGATAAGCTATGCTTTTAATGATTCTTATAGCTTGATAAAATCAAGTGGGGTATTGCAGGATACTCTTAATGAGCAATCACCTATTATGAGTAAGAAACGTGGCCACTTCTATGAGAATTGATCAGGCTAAATTCTCTAGAGTACTCATAAGAAAATAGGTAGTTTCCGGGGCCAAAATGGACACAATCGTGAGAACCGAAGATGTTCGAAGGGGAATTGTGTGATATCTATTGTCTTGGTTTACACAAAAGGCTGAATAGTTCATGACATCATTTACACTAGTTAGCCGAGTAAATCCGACAGTTATTCACTATGGAAGGTTCAAAGCCAAAATCTACCTATCTTGATGCAATAACTCTTCAAGGTTTAACTCTCTCATATTCTGAGTCAGTTCGTCGTTTTAATCAGACAATTTTCATTCATGTGGGGGATTATTGGATATCAATATATTATTTGGTGTATAAATAAGAAATACGTATTCTAATACGTAGGTTGTCGTAAGTAGATACACGGTGCATAATTTAAGTACACAATTGATATCATGTTTGAATGAGAAATTAATCTCTTTGTACCCACTTGAAGAGGAAGAAAGTTGGTTGATGTTAGTGATTGGTGTGGAATCCCACATAGGATGAACAAAGACATAAGCTTGTGGTATTTATAAGCCTTGTTTCCATGAGGGGTTGGGCCCCAAGGGGCACCCAAGTTTTGTGGTGGGTGAAGACCTACACAAACTAGGCTGGACCACACGCGAGCGCGCCGCCGAGCCAGGCTTGGGCTAGGTCGGGTTTGGGTTTAGATCAGTAATTAATTTTTTACTGCCCAACCGATATATTTATTCGGTCCAAACCAAACTGATTCAGCATTCTCCAACCAAGAGACTTGTCTGTTTAAGAAGTATCTTTTCGGACCGAACCTTTTTGTTTGTTAAAAGTTTTGTCTGTTCGGTTTAAACTAAGAACCTTTTTATTTTCAAAAGCTGCCTGTTTGGCCAAACAGGTTTTGTTCCAAATGATGTGTCTGTTCCGAAAAGTCATTTGTTTTTCTATATAAACGTGAACAGTGCCTGTCTTTTTAATGTACCGAAAATTTCTCATAAATTTTCTATACTGCTCTTGTCTTTTCCTGTGTCTTCTGTGAGAGAGATCGACATTTTTTTTTTCTGGTTCGCCGTGTCGCTAAAAGTGTGCTCTTGATTGCAACGTAATCGAGGAGGCCTGGGAGACGAATTGCAACATACTGTTAGCACCTGAAAGACAGGCAATAATCGTCTTAAGGTCAGAGGTCCAACCTTGATTCGATTATCCTTTTTCTGTATTCGGATGAACCTGTAAGTGTTGTCAATTTTCCATTCTGGATTGTTCGTATTTTATATATGTTGTTATGCCGGAATTACAGATAAGTAACTTGTTCTTTAATCTTTTAATTTATATTTAGTAGTAATAAAATTCTGCTAATTGCTTACAAGATTGCTAACAGTATATAACAAATATAAAGAAGGCAATAAAAATGTCTTAAGAATGTTGGAAATAATAGATGCTATATACTGTAATATGTAACCAGAGAGTAAACGAAAAACTGAATATATATATACAAGCAGATTACAACAAATATGCAGAATCGAACAAAGACACTTACAGTAATTGATTTGAAAAAATCAATATCGAGTCAAGGTTGGACGTCTATCCTTAAGACGTTTTTTTCCTGTCTAAGGTGCTTACAGTATCGATGCAAATCGTCTCCCAGGTTTCCTCCATATACGTTGCAAATGAGAGCACACCCGGATGCAACACAGCGAGCTGAAGAATGTTGAAGTCTCTCTCTCAGAAGACAAGAATATTTTTCAGTGAATTAGTGATTGAAACAGATACAAACACTCCTATTTATAGATACAGAGAAGTCTGTTCAGTCAGACACATCTGTTGGACAAGAACCGGTTCGGTCAATATACAAGTCTGTTACAAAAAACCGGTTCAATCCAACAGGCAAAGACACAACTGAAAAGGCAAAGAAACCGAACAGACACATTCTAGAAGATGAATTATATGGACAAACATAAAGCTGGTTGGTGTTGAGCTGGTTCGGTTTGGACAAAAAATTAAGCCGGTTGGGTAGTAAAAAATTAATTACTGACCCAAACCCAAACCCGACACAACCCAGCCCAAGCCCGGCCCGACGACGGTGCGTGCATGTGGTCCAGCCCAATTTGTGTAGGTCATCACCCTCCACAAAAACTTGGGTGCCCCTTGGGGCCTAACCCATCATGACACTCTAGCTTATATAAACTATAAGCTAAAGCCATTTTTAGTCCTATGTGGGATTGACTACCACATAAACCTTCAACCAACTTTCTTTCCTCTTCAAGTGGGTAAATAATGAGACTAATTTCTCATTCACTTTGATATCATTTGTGTATGTAAATGTACACTGTGTATCTAACTACGACAACTTACGTATTAAAATACGTATTTCGTATATATACACTTAATATATACTATGATATCCA
This sequence comes from Fremontodendron californicum, assembly GCA_030761205.1. Taxonomy (NCBI): domain Eukaryota; kingdom Viridiplantae; phylum Streptophyta; class Magnoliopsida; order Malvales; family Malvaceae; genus Fremontodendron; species Fremontodendron californicum. The sequence goes on from JAULJL010000018.1 coordinate 26,403,174, forward strand.
ACACATAGATACTGCTTGAGTACGTTCGCATTTTGGTCTACTTCGGACTGCGTTTTGTCAGTATAATTTTGAGTATTTTTTACAACAAATAAAACTAAAAACATGTGTTACAAATTTGGCTTTGAAAATCCTTGTAGAAAAAAAATTTTCCCTACCTCGAAAAATGCCGAAAACTGTAAAAGTTGAAAAATGATTCATATTTGGAATGAAACTTATGGAGAAGACTTCTACGACCTTGGAATGAATTTAAAGGATAGAGAAATGGCTCCAACACGGAAAAAAATATGAATATCTACGTGAAGACGGATACAACCCGGATGTGGTGCTCATTTTTGTCTAGTTTGAGTTGCTTGTTTTTCGTTCTAGTTTTGAGCTAATTTCTTCAAGAATTAAAATAAAAAAAATACATGAATCCTTTGTATAAAATTTGGCGCTCAAACTTTAGGAGAGGCCTTCTGGGACCATGGAATGAATTTAAAGGACACAAAAATGACTTCGGCATGGCAGAAATATGAATATGCTTCTCAACACAAATATTGCCTGGGCGTGGTGCGCGTTTTGGTATAGTTCAAGCTACATATTTTTCATTCGAGTTTTGAGCTATTTTTTCACCCAAAAAAAAATTTTAAAAATACACAAACCATGTTTACTTAATTTCATGCTACAACTTTGAGCAAAAAAAATTTTAAAAATTCCTTCGTCTAAAAGTTATGAAAATCGTAAAAGTTGGAAAACATGTCATATTTGAGCTGAAGTTTAAGGAGAGCCATAGGGGAACTTGGAATGAATTTATAGGATACAAAATGGCTTCGGCACGACTGAAATATGAATATGTGCCTGAACACGAATATCGCTCGAACGTGTGAGCGTTTTGGTCTTGTACGAGTTGCGTTTTTCTGTTCAAGTTTTGAGCTGATTCTTTACAACAACAAAAAATCTTAAGAAATATATGAATCATGCATACCAAAATGACAAACAACATAAAGGTAAAAAAAAAAAGCTATATTCAAACTGATGTTAAAGGCGAAGCCTTTGGGATCTTGGAATGAATTTATAGGATACAAAAGTTGCTTTGGCACGATAGAAATATGAGCTGGTGTGTCACATCCCAAATTCAGCACATGTGATTGGCCAGAGATAAGGTATGCCCCTGCCTCTGAAGCCTGAATATACCCACGAAACCAAATCAAACAAAATTTCGGCATAATCTCGTCCTACATGGTGGCTTGCCGCTCAATCATCAATATTTGCAATATAATAATCATCAACACATGACAACTTGGTTTGAACACCTCCGATAGGGAGTAGTCAAGATGCCCCGCAGCAGACTCAACCTTTATGACATCTTATATACAAACATACATTTATATTATATCATAACGGCATAAGCATTGTTGACAATCTTATAAGCAATTAGCAATATTTCATTACTACTAAATATAAATTAAAAGACTAAATAACATATTACTTATCTAGAATTTCGGTAGAACAACATATATATATATATATTACGAACATTCCAGAAAGGAAATTGACAACGGTTAATCCGAATACAGAAAAAGGATAATCGAGTCAAGGTTTGACCTCTGACCTTAAGACGATTATTGCCTGTCTCTCAGGTTTTAACAGTATGTCACAATTCGTCTCCCAGGCCTCCTCGATTACGTTGCAATCAAGAGCACACTTTTAGCAACACGGCGAACCAGAAAAATGTCGATCTCTCTCACAGAAGACACAGGAAAAGACAAGAGCAGTATAGAAAAATTAGGAGAAATTTTCGGTACTATAAAAGACAGGCACTGCTCTGGTTTATAAAGAAAAACATATGACTTTTCGGAACGGACACATCATTTGGAACAAAACCTGTTCGGCCAAACAGCCAACTTTTGAAAATAAAAAGGTTCTTAGTTTAAACCGAACAGACAAAACTTTTAACAAACAAAAAGGTTCGGTCCGAAAAGATACTTCTTAAACAGACAAGTCTCTTGGTTGGAGAATACTGAACCGGTTTGGTTTGGATTGAATAAAAATATCAGTTGGCAGGAAAAAATTAATTACTGCCCAAACCCAAACCCGACCCAGCCCAGCTCGGCGACGGCGGCGCGCGTGTGGTCTAGCTCAAGTTGTGTAGGTCTTCATCTACCACAAAACTTGAGTGCCCCTTGGGGCCTAACCCCTAATAGAAACAAGGCTTATAAATACCACAAGCTTATGCCTTTGTTCATCCGATGTGGGGTTCCATACCAATCACTAACATCAACCAACATTGTTCCTCTTCAAGTGGGTATAAAGAGATTAATTTCTCATTCAAACATGATATCAATTGTGTACATAAATTATGCACCGTGTATCTACTTACAACAGCCTATGCATTAGAATACGTATTTGGTATTTATACACCAAATAATATATTGATATCCAACAATCCCCCACATGAATGGAAATTGTCTAATTAAAACGAAAAACTGACTCGGAATATGAGAGAGTTAAACCTTGAAGAGTTATTGCATCAAGATAGGTAGCTTTTGGCTTTGAACCTTCCATTGTGAATAACTATCGGATTTACTCGGCTAACAAGTGAACATGATGTCTTGAACTATTCAGCCTTTCGTTAAACCAAGACAATAGATATCACACAATTCCCCTTCGAACATCTTCGGTTCTCGATATTGTGTCCATTTTGGCCCCGGACACTGTCTGGTTTCTTATGAGTACTCTAGAGAATTTAGCCTTATCAATTCTCATAGAAGTGGCCACATTTCTTACTCATAATAGGTGATTACTCATTAAGAGTATCCTGCAATACCCCACTTGATTTTATCAAGCTATAAGAATCATTAAAAGCATAGCTTATCCTAACTCCTTTGCAGGCAGCACTAAATCATCATAGGAATGGATAAGATTGTTTAACTCTTTTAGTGCTCACACTCAGTTAACATAATTTAGTTGTCCCTTTTGAACCTAGATCTTGGGATCTCCAGTCAGCTAGGTTGGGTTTCCACTATGTAACTTTAATTTATAGGCTTAAGACCCATTCCCCTCGATGATATACTTTCTCTCTTGTTAAAACTTTTTGTAAGCGCACTTCATTATCTTTTGATTTTTTCATAATCAAAAGAGATAATTCCATTTGAGAGCAACTATCTAACGGTATTATGTATTCGACGAATGTGTCGAGATTTCCCGTTATACAAATAACTCTGTGCCCTACCAATTGCAGATTGGCTATCGCAATGTATACAAATTGCAGGCATAGGTTTCGGCCATCTTGGTATATCTTCTAAACTTTCGAAGCCATTCCGCTTCTTCTCCAGCTTTATCTAAAGCTATAACTTCAGATACCATGGTAAATCTGGCTATTCACGTTTGTTTAGAAGATTTCCAAAATACTGCAGCTTCTCCAATAATAAAAATAAATCCGTTAGTGGATTTGAAATCTTTTGTATTGAATATCCATTTTGCATCTGGATATCTTGTATAGTGCAGTCCATAACTTTAGGTGTATCTCAAATTTGTGAGTACCCTTACTATGGCCTTCCAGGATTACTTATAAATCTACTTAGTTTGCTAATTGAGTACGTTATGTTTTTAAATTCATTTACAACCTACTGGTTTACTTTCAGGATCCGTGCCACTCTTGGCACCATCAGGGATCACCGATCCCATGGACAAAGTCTCATCCTAGGCTTCACAACGAGGTAGTCATGGTAGCACCAAAGCATGCTGATACCATACCATTAAACTCTTCCCCACTTACTATGTCGATACCCTCATTGATGCCAACATCACACCCGAGTACCCTTATTGCATAAAGTTGACATATTCTCAAATGTCCTTCTCTTGCCCTCAATGACTGGGTCATGATCCCTTCGAATGAGGCATCAAACATAGTTTTAGGTCCTATTATGACCTTTTAAGCCGGAGAAACTGATACCTTCGCAAGAGACCCCCACACTTTAGTGTATTTATAGGATGGTCCTTAACCTTTCCATAATTCATACGGTGTCTTGTCTTATTTCTTGTAGGGTATATTTATTTAAAATGTAAATAGCTATTAAAATAGCTCCCCCCTAAAAGTTCTGAGGTAACCCTGAACTAATCAACAAAGCATTCATCATTTCTTTCAACGTCCGGTTCTTGCGTTCTGCAAAACTATATTCTTGAGGTGAATAAGGAGAAGTGGTTTGAATGTTGATTCCATATTTTAAATAAAATTCATAAAATATTGAATCATATTTACCACCCCTATCACTCCTTATTTTCTTGCTTAGTTGATTTTCGGCCTTAATTTTTAAAGAGTTTAACAAACTTCCAAGGCCTCGTCTTTTCTTCTTAGCAAATAGACATAACAGTATCTTTTTACTACCTCTAGTTTGCAAAAACTTTAAGTCACATATATCAGTTGTGAATTAAATCTAGAGGTTTACTACTTCTTTCTACCGAATAGAAAGGAGCCTTAGCCAATTTGGATTCCACACAAATTTCCCATTTGTGATTTTTATCAATAACAATTTGCGGAAGCAAATCCAAATCCAAATTGTTGATTCTCTACAAGGTCTTGTCCCACACATGACCTAATCTACCATGCCATAATTAGAGGACACCACCAAATAATCAGAAGAAATAATTTAATTATTATTCTTGTTCTTTGGCATAACATCCATAATATTGAGCGTAAAAAGCTCATCACATAGATATCCTCTACCCACAAACATGCCACATTTAGTGAGTACACATTTATCCGACTCAATTACAAGTCTAAATCCGTTATTGCTCAACATAGAGCCGGAAACCAAATTCTTACGAATTTCAAGAGCATGAACCACATTGTTCAAAGTTAGTTATTTAACAGAATTCATCTTGAGAACCACCTTATTCATGGCCTCGTACCGAAGAGTTTCTCATAAATATTTGTTTCTTTATACTTAGAAAAACTCTTTCTATCAGAACAAATGTGACAAATGACATCGGTATAAACCCACCATGTCTTAGGGTTTTCTACCATGTTCACTTGTGATACTACAACAGCGAGCTCAATCTCATTGTCATAAACTAAGTTGGCTTGAGCTATTTTCTTGTTCTGACGGTAGTTCTTTGCTCGATGACCGGGCTTGTTACATATGAAACAAGTTCCCGTGAACTTCTTGAAATCCGTTCCCTTATTAGCTTGGGAAGAGCTAAAACAACAAATTTTCTCTTGTTGGTCTTGTGCGAATGTTCTACAACATTTGCCTTGGCTTTCATGGTCTGAGCTTTAACCCTCTTTTCTGAACCACAGTTATCCTCTCGATTCTTAACCGAATAATCAAGTCCTCTAAAGTTTCTCCTTTCTCTTGCGCTTTAGATAGTACTTGAAATTCTTCCAAGAAGGAGGCAATTTCTCTATCAAAGCTGCCGTTTTCAAATGATTCACTAAGAATCATTCCTCCGATAGTAATCTCATGGAGGATCAACTGATACTCTTGGACTTGACTAATCACGGTTTTTTGTGTCCACCATTTTGAAATCCAGAAATCGGCCAACCACAAATTTCTTTGTGTCGGCATCCTCGGTTATGTATTTTCCTTCTAAGGTTTCCCACAGCTCTCTTGCTATTTTGATTGGGCTAAACACGTTGTATAACGTGTTGTCCAATTCATTGAGGATATAGTTCTTGCATAGGAAGTCAGAATGCTTCCATGCTTGCACCGAAACTACAGCTGTAGGATCGGTCTCTCCCTCTTTGGAAACCGGGGCCTCCTCCCGTAAAAATCGAGCTAGGTTCAGATTGGTCAAATGAACAGCATCTTATGCTGCCAATGTTTGAAGTCCAGACCACTGAACTTTTCGGGTTTCTCACCATGTGTAACATGTGATAGCAACGGCGCTACAGGCGCATTACTAGTGGATTGTTCGACCATCTGTTATTTAAAAATAACAGGATTAACTTACATTTATATATCACAAACGTAACCATATATAATATATATGCGCTTTCAATATAACCCATCAATATATAAAATATATATTATAACATATTACGTTATAACAAAAATTCAGCTTATGTTATAACCATGTAAATATGTAACAATATAATACATAACAGTAGTATTATAAAGGTTATTGAACAACGTATATATAAAAATAATATCTCACAATATATATTACTAAAATATATATATTACACCATGTACAAAACATATATATTACAAATATATATATTACCGAATATAAAAAAAAATATTCAATCATGCATGAAACGGTGTCTCTTAATAATTATTACACAAAGACTGAAACAAGGCAAAAGAAATAAGACCAAATCAACACAAAGCTAATTATGTATTAGCCATTCCCAACGTATTGATCGGCCACAGTTTACAAATAAACAAGTTTTTTCAGGCATCAAGGAGATGAGGAACAAAACAGCGCAACCAAGCTAGAAGTCATGTCCTTAAGGAACGACAAAAACGGTTTTGCCGATGCCAAATATATATAAAAATATTAAACAATGAGCCAATCGGTTATTAGCCAAGAGACATGACTATTCAACATACAGAAATCAGCATACAGTTACTAGCCATGAGAAGAATGAAATCTCTTCATTCGGCCATTACAAGCAGTTAAGAAAAACTTTCTTTGTTAAAAGATCTAACCATCCGGCCAAAGACAACAGAATAAGAAGAAAAAGAAAAAAGCATTTTCCTTTCTTATGAATACTTAATAAGGCCGAGATATATAAACAACATACAAAACAGTAAGAATATATATAATCTGCATATACTGCATGCATAAGTAATATATATAGATAAAACGTAACCACATTGGAAACTTAAAGCAGTAGTGAAATAAAACCACTGAAACAATAACAAACTTAAAGCAATGAATCGATTTCAATAACCAAATAAAATCAAATTGCTTTCATAAGTAGAATTCACGTAATATAAATATATATATATATATATTCACGAAATCTCTTAAGAATAAAAGACTATATTCTTAAAGCAATAATGAAACAAAAACGAAAAACGTAATCGTCTTAAGATTGTTGACAATCTTATAAGCAATTAGCAATATTTCATTACTACTAAATATAAATTAAAAGACTAAAGAACATATTACTTATCTAGAATTCCGGCAAAACAACATATATATATATTACGAACATTCCAAAAAGGAAACTGACAACGGTTAATCCGAATACAGAAAAAAGATAATCGAGTCAAGGTTGGACCTCTGACCATAAGACGATTATTGCCTATCTCTCAGGTGCTAACAGTATGTCGCAATTCGTCTCCCAAGCCTCCTCAATTACGTTGCAATCAAGAGCACACTTTTAGCAACACGGCGAACCAGAAAAATGTCGGTCTCTCTCACATAAGACACATGAAAAGACAAAAGCAATATAGAAAAATTAGGAGAAATTTTAGGTACTATAAAAGACAGGCACTGCTCAGGTTTAAAAAGAAAAACAGATGACTTTTCGAAACGGACACATCATTTGGAACAAAACCTATTCGGCCAAACAGGCAGCTTTTGAAAATAAAAAGGTTCTTAGTTTAAACCGAACAGACAAAACTTTAACAAACAAAAAAGGTTCGGTCCGAAAAGATACTTCTTAAACAGACAAGTCTCTTGGTTGGAGAATACTAAACCGGTTCGGTTTGGACTGAATAAAAATATCAGTTGGCAATAAAAAATTAATTACTGCCCAAACCCGACCCAGCCCAGCTCGGCAATGGCGGCGCGCGTGTGGTCCAGCTCAAGTTGTGTAGGTCTTCATCCACCACAAAACTTGAGTGCCCCTTGGGGCCCAACCCCTAATGGAAACAAGGCTTATAAATACCACAAGCTTATGCCTTTGTTCATCCTATGTGGGGTTCCATACCAATCACTAACATCAACCAACATTCTTCCTCTTCAAGTGGGTATAAAGAGATTAATTTCTCATTCAAACATGATATCAATTGTGTACATAAATTATGCACCGTGTATCTACTTACGACAACCTATGCATTAGAATACGTATTTCGTATTTATACACCAAATAATATATTGATATCCAACAAGCATCACCAAATTATCTAGGCTTCCTTGGCCGTTATACATCATACACAAAATGCATAGGATCCACGATACCCTAGTGACTGCAAAATGTATCCCACCATCGCCACTGCTTACCACGTCCTGGGTCAATCCGCTTACCAAAATTATACGAGCAGCTAGCTATCCGAGATCTGGGAATAGCTGGGTCTATCAGGATCTGAAAAGAATGAAAATAAACGAACTGAGCCGAAAGACTCAGTAAGCATAAGGTAACAAGAAAGAGTACTTGGAAATTTTGTGCTTCCTTTCTTAACTATTAAAGCATAAACATATCAAGTATGTTTAATTAACCGAAAAGTAATATTTAAAAATTGTTCCGAGACTTATAAAAAATATTTGTCCCATATGAAATCTTCTATGCTGAGTGCTTAATATAAATAGGCCATTGGCCAGCCAAAATCGATAGCCAAAAATATTTAACAATGGATTTTACATGCATACCTCCACAATTATCAATTAAGAATTTCTCATGTCTATATCATCAAAACATCCCGGACTTATACCAGTCCGTAATATTAGTCATCCTGGACTATCTTGTCCATATCATCCCGAACTCATCCTGTCCGTACAACAATAACATCCCGGACATCACCTTGTCCGTACAATAATAGCATCCCAGACATCACCTGGATGTTTCTATCCAACATCAAAAACAACTATAACATCTGGTAGGGTCCGTAGACTCCTACAAACCGGTAGGGCACGAAGGCTCCTACAGAACCGGCAGGGCACGAAGGCTCCTATATAACCAACAGGGCACAATGGCAGCCTACAAATCCAGAAGGGCACAATGGCAGCCTACATATTCGGCAGGGCACAATGGCAACCTACAAATTCGGTAGGGCACAATGGCAGCCTACAAATCCGGTATAGCTTAACATTACAATAAATATGCATCACATAGCATTTAAATAAGCATACTAGCAAGGGACAGTGTGGCGCCATATGGTCGACCACTCATACAACAATCCCGGATTATTACATAATCATCACTTGTCCATTCCTTGGACCTTTTTCTCACGTCTTTACGAGAATTCGATATCATAAGGTAATTCTACGTCATATATTCATACAATCACAGTCAGTATGTCATAACATAATCTAACGATCCTACGTCTATCGCTACACATTTACTCACAATCATTATCATTCAACTCTACAATACTTACCTCATGTAGCCATATTAAAACCACACTTACGCCATTAATCTGCGTAAGGTTTAAAACTTACCGTTTCCGTGATCCGAGCAAATTTTTCTGTTTCAATATCCATATCAATCAACAATGCATATAAAACAACAACTGCCTCCTAGATTAACCTAAATACTCACAGTGTTGTTTCAAGTATTAAAGCGGCACTTTCGCGGTTGAACTCCACGATATGGGTACCTACGACATCGTCAGGATATTCTATAAATATTTTACAACTACGGGGACACTCAAACTCCCATTATTAATAATAGTTAGTTGCTATCCAAAAATTTGCAGCTGAAGAATTTTTACAAATAAATTTTTACACTTAGCTCGGATTAAAATTTGGAGCAACAATCAACTAGAAAGTTGCTCACGCGATGACAGCAAAGCTAACGGTGGCCTCGAACAACCAAGGAAGATGGAGGCACCACCTCATGGGCAAGCTAGGGTTTCGTCCAAACTTGTTTTAGCCTTTAAATTTTGATTCAAAGCTATCCGATACTAATTTATAGTTTAAGGAGGCAGAGGAACACCTCTCGTGGCGAAAAAAAATGGTGGCAACTTGGTAGTTCACCACCACCAATTTTTAGCCCACATGGTTTCTCATAGTTAAAGGTAAAATCTTCAATATATAACATCAAAATCAAGCTTAGAACATGAAGTTACCTTTGGGTTTGTGAAATCTTTGAAAATTTTGGTGATATGCCTAATAAACGGAGGAGAGAGAAAGCTTGGAAGCAAGCTTCCATGGCTTCCCCTCTTTCTTTCTCTTTTTTCTGGTTTTCACGTGAAAATGGGGGAGGAAGAAGTCTGATTTTCAGACTTAATAAGTGAGACAAGGTCAAATGACCATTTTGCCCCTGTCTTGTCTTTTAGTACCTTAAAGAGGCCAACGATTAATTCTAACGTTCGGAAGCCCGTTTTTCACTTTTCTTGACACGGATATGTTCCAAATATGATAATATACTGATCTGCATGTTCGGGTAATTTTTTGATTTCCTGAAACCCAAATCCGGGTCTCGTAGCGCCAACGGGTCAATATTTTGACTTTTTTCGATTTTAGCTCTGATTTTCGTTCTGATTTCACCAGTAGATTGCTAACATCATTTTATGTCTATATTAATCCATTGATACATTTAAAACCTTTTTCGGACCTTCCCGCGGTCAGTTCTTGGTTTTCATTCCATTAGGTTACTTAAGGACGTATCCGGTTTCAACTTTTTTTTTTTCTTGTCATATTCATAATCCTCATATGTTATAACATATATATCCATGTGTTCGGATCAGTTTCAAAAAATCCCGAACCATGTTTTTACGACAATTTACGCAAGCGTCACTAAATGACGAATTAGTCGATTTTAGCTATCGAATTTGATTTTAATGTCTAATTTTTAATCTAAACATCATATTATGATCCTGTGTGATTACTTAGTCCATTGGTACCATTTACAGACTAAAAACAAAATTTTGGGTAAAATGACCAAAATACCCCTGGTTCATATTTTTCTGTCGATTCTTGTTCTAACACTCCCAAATAATGATATATCACATGTCAACACTATGTGAAGTTAAATTATCATGTTTTACGAACTTTCTCCTATCCCGACTTTTAGTCAATTTGGGGTTAAATCACTTAATCACTCGATTAAACCCTCAACTCTACAATTATCATACAACATGTGTATCACATGGTAGCCTATCCTTTCTATAGGCATTTCAAAGTTTAACCTCGAGCCATCCGCATGTTTTAATTGTCTTGAATTGATCTCGTACTTACGAGGGTCTTACAATTCTCCCCCTTAATAAAATTTGTCCTCGAATTTTGCATAAAGTCAACTTATATAAAAATACAGGTACTATATGTGGCTGTATCACATGAAAATCGTCTGACATGAATCTCCACATCATAAGTACATGAAACGCAGAGTGTACACCACTTATCTCAGGTGGTAGGTCTCACTCAATATCTAAAATGGTTCGATATACCTCGGACTCAGCTTGGCCCATCCGCCAAAGCTCATAACACTCTTGAAAGGTGAAACTTTCAAGAATACTTAGTCACATGCTATCGGCATACGACTTCTGCCAACTCTAGTAGTTAGTAATATATCTTTGATTAACTACACCTTTTTCTAGGTGTACCGTACCATAACTGAATTGAAAAACTGATATCCTTCTGTTTTAAATCAACTGACAGTATATTGGCATATCCAGCCATACAATGTCTTGGTCCTAGTTTTGCAATGATCAACAATAAACAAACTCGGATCGCAATCCCAAATAGTCAATAAGATAAGCCCGAAACTAGACCGAAATACTAGAAAATGTATCATCTGCATGCTGTACTGAAAACTGTTAATATATACAAACTCAATTAATGATAGGTATCGATCTCGATTCTCCTCGGAATCTAGTATATTAACACATAACATGTCCTCAAGGACTAATCATATGTTCGTAAATGAAATACGGTACTAAATCGCAACTGTATTTCAGAAGCTACCTGGAAAGATCTCCATAATTTAACTGTAAACTTGATGTCTCAATCAAGTACAATAAACATTAAAACATCACAAAGACCCAATCTGGTCTAAATGGAGTCTAGCACACTGACTTATGTTATACGTAATTTTACCCGAAATCAAGTGTGCTAATTTAGTCAATCTATCGACAATCACTCAAATAAAATCACATTCCTTGCCTACCTTAGGCAAGCCTATATCTAGGCCCCATAATGACTTTATCTCAATCCCATTATTAAATAACCGGTACTAGGGCGATATGTCTCAATCACATACAATAACCAGAAAACTCCATATTTCACATAGTCACGAGATTAATATAATAATTCATGATCAAATCCATTGCATCTAGTTCCACGTGCTAGCACATAACTCGGACAAAGTCCGTGTGGTGATGATCTGCCAGGCATAGCCCCTCAAGTCATCTAAGATATATGATGATCTCTGCCTGTTAAGGCCAATCATCTTAAACTCATGAACTAGTGCGAGAATGAAATCTCAAAACTCCCTGGTGCACAGGGGAAACATAAACATCCACATCCGTATATTTATCCGTCTAGATTACCACTAGGCAACAACAACCATATAATCAATATAACCCGCTTAGAAACTATACTAGGCTATCATGACTATACCATTAGTTTTATCTGCCTAGGTACGCTACTAGGCTAGCCACAAAAAATTATACATCAATCTTACGGCATTGGCATTCATGCCAAATCATAATTCTTATCTTGGTTACTTAGGATCTTCCAAGGCTATATATTTTCATTCAAGCATTAAATCAAACACCTTGTAGGCATAATAATCGCCTTCCTCCTAGGCATTTTCACAAGCACCTTGTGTGTGATTTATAATCCAACTTAAAATATATCCTTTAGCACTCAAACTTTACCTAGCCTACATGTTCAGTTTAATATCCAACCACCACCATTTCACAACATCCTCAACATCAATAACAAATCTCGAAACTAGGTCGAAATACTTCAAAGTTCCTTGAAATAGAACTCAATATATAGTGCTCAAATTAAATGAAATCAGTTTGCCAAAACCAAACTAAGGTTATACCTGTCACCATGGCAGTAGATGCAAACTAATAGGCTTGTCCTCTATTGTCCATAGTATGTTCTCTGCCCACAGACTGTTGTTCCCTACCCTAGGAACCTTGACCCATCTGTAGTGCTACTAACCCTGCAGATTGCCCTGGATATGCTGTAGTTGGATGTGGAGCTCGCACTGATGGGGATGAACCTGGACATAATGGGCAATCTCTCCTAAAATGCCCTGGCCTACCATATCTATAACATACACCAGTCGATCTCCTCCTCCGACTACTGACTTCTCTATCCCTCCACACCCATGATTCTAGGGTTGTTCTAACCCTTAGTCCATATGGCCTTGTTTGCCTAGATGTTTGTCTTTCATATCTCACTCTTTCTCGTGACCTATCCTCGAATCGTCTTAACCTCTCGTATTCATGAATTCCTAAATCCCTTTCACTTTCTAGTAAAAATTCTCGAAGAAACTCAACACTAAATTCTGATCACTCGAGGGGAGGGTCATTAATCCGCCTTCTGGCAACTAAGGAGATATACCATGCATGTGCCCTACCATACAGATGAAATCTCACTAATTGTATGGCTCTAGTCGACGAGCACCCTAAGCCTACACACCGTTGGTCGCACTCTTCTAAAAACCTTCTAGGATTAAAATCGAATTCCACCCCTGCAAAACTAGGTGGTAACGTTCCTTTAAAGTAGGTAAGGTTATATGCTGATAAGGTGTATGTGGTCCCAACAACCACTCATTACTAACAACACCTGGCTGAAGGAATTTGGTCGAACAGTCGTGGTTGTCATTGTTTTATCACCAGCCCTACCAAGGCCTGAATATATTAATATGTTCTGTTTACTATATCCAGCAACTATTCATATGTGTCGTCATCTAATACTACTCCAGCAATCCTATCTATTTCCCTGGTAGTAGAGCTGCTACTACCCTCACTCTGGCCTCTAACCTTAGGGCCAATAAAATATTATCCAGCACCTCAAGCTCTCAAACCCTCGATATGTGTCTATATCTATGAGATCATGATCGTGACAACATTGTATTTAGAAAATAAATATACAGTCAGTAATTCCACATTATTCTCGACACAATTTTATATGTACTGGCTGGCTTATAGATTACCTAACGTAACCGCATGTGACAATGGACATCTTTAGGGGTAGTATACTACTTACTGATACCCTAGGATTACCTGTAAGGAATGCACTACTACCCTACCCCTTTTGCAGTCATTGACCTCTAGACCATGCTCTGATACCACCTTTGTCACACCCCAAACTCAGGGCATGTGACCGGCCAGAGACAAGGTATGCCCCTGCCTCCGAAGCCTGAATATACCCACGAAACCAAATCAAACAAAATTTCAGCATAATCTTGCCCTACATGGGGGTTTGCCGCTCAATCATCAATATTTGCAATGTAATAATCATCAACACATGACATCTCATTTTGAACACCTCCGATAGGGAGTAACAAAGATGCCCCGCAGCAGACTCAACCTTTATGACATCTTTATATACAAACATACATTTATATTATATCATAACGGCATAAGCATCACCAAATCATACTAGGCCTCCATGACCGTTATACATCATACACAAAATGCATAGGAGCCATGATACCTTAGTGACTGCAAAATGTATCCCACCATCGCCACGGCTTACCATGTCCTGGGTCAATCTGCTTACCACAAGTATACGAGAAACTAGCTATCCGAAATCTGGGAATAGTTGGGTCTATCAGGATCTGAAAAGAATGAAAATAAACAAAGTGAGCCGAAAGACTCAGTAAGCATAAGGTAACTAGGAAGAGTACTTGGAAATTTTGTGCTTCCTTTCTTTAACTATTAAAGCATAAACATATCAAGTATGTTTAATTAACCGAAAAGTAATATTTAAAAATTGTTCCGAGACTTATAAAAATTATTTGTCTCATATGAAATCTTCTATGCTGAGTGCTGAATATAAATAGGTCATTGGCAAGCCAAAATCGATAGCCAAAAATATCTAACAATGGATTTTACGTGTATACCTCCACAATTATCAATTAAGAATTTCTCATGTCTATATCATCAAAACATCCCGGACTTATACCAGTCCGTAATATTTGTCATCCTGGACTATCTTGCCCATATCATCCCCGACTCATCCTGTCCGTACAATAATAGCATCCCGGACATCACCTTGTCCGTACAATAATAGCATCCCAGACATCACCTGGATGTTTCTATCCAATATCACAAACAACTATAACATCCGGTAGGGTCTGTAGACTCCTACAAACTGGTAGGGCACCAAGGCTACTACATAACTGGTAGGGCACGAAGGCTCCTACATAACCGGTAGGGCACGAAGGCTCCTACATAACCGGTATGGCACGAAGGCTCCTACATAACCAGTAGGGCACACTGGCAGCCTACAAATCCGGTATAGCTTAACATTACAATAAATATGCATCACATAGCATTTAAATAATCATACAAGCAAGGAACAGTGTGGCACCATACGGTCGACCACTCATACGACAATCCCAGATTATTACATAATCATCACTTGTCCATTCCTTGGACCTTTTTCTCACGTCTTTACGAGAACTCGATATCATAACGTAATTCTACGTCATATATTCATACAATCACAGTCAGTATGTCATAACATAATCTAACGATCCTACGTCTATTGCTACACATTTACTCACAATCATTATCATTCAACTCTATAATACTTACCTCATGTAACCATATTAACACCACACTTACGCCATTAATCTGCTTAAGGTTTAAAACTTACCGTTTCCTTGATCCGAGCAATCTTATGTGTTTCAATATCCGTATCATTTAACAATGCATATAAAACAACATCTACCTCCTAGATTAACTTAAATACTCACAGTGTTGTTTCGAGTATTAAAGCGGCACTTTCGTGACTTTATCGCGATCCCGGGCGAACTCCACGATATGGGTACCTACGACATCGTCAGGATATTCTATAAATATTTTTCAACTACGGGACACTCAAATTCCCATTATTAATAATAGTTAGCTGCTATCCAAAAATTTTCAGCTTAAGAATTTTTACAAATAAATTTTTACACTTAGCTCGGATTAAAATTTGGAGCAACAATCAACTAGAAAGTTACTCACACGATGACAACAAAGCTAACGGTGGCCTCGAACAACGAAGGAAGGTGGTGGCACCACCTCATGGGTAAGCTAGGGTTTTGGTAGCCTCTAAATTTTGATTCAAAGCTATTCGATGCTAATTTATAGTTTAAGGAGGCAGAGGAACACCTCCCGTGACAAAAAAAATGGTGGCAACATGGTGGTTTACCACCACCAATTTTTAGCCCACATGGTTTCTCATAGTTAAACGCAAAATCTTCAAAATATAACATCAAAATAGCTTAGAACATGAAGTTACCTTTGGGTTTTTGAAATCTTTGAAAATTTTGGTGATTTGCCTAATAAACGGAGGAGAGAGAAAGCTTGGAAGCAAGCTTCCATGGCTTCCCCTCTTTCTTTCTCTTTTTTCTGGTTTTCACGTGAAAATGGGGGAGGAAGAAGTCTGATTTTCAGACTTAACAAGTGAGCCATGGTCAAATGACCATTTTGCCCCTGTTTTGTCTTTTAGTACCTTAAAGAGGCCAACGTGTAATTTTTACATTCGGAAGCCCGTTTTTCACTTTTCTTGACATGGATATGTTACAAATATGATAATATACTGATCTGCATGTTCGGGTAATTTTTTGATATCCTAAAACCCAAATCCGGGCCTCGGAACGCCAACGGGTCAACATTTTGACTTTTTCGGTTTTAGCTCCTATTTTTGTTCTGATTTCACCAGTAGATTGCTAACATCATTTTATGTCTATATTAATCCATTGATACATTTAAAACCTTTTCTGAACCTTCCCGCAGTCAGTTCTCGGTTTTCATTCCTTTAGTTTACTTAAGGACGTATCCGGTTTCAACTCTGTTTTTTATTTTTCTTGTCATATTCATAATCCTCATATGTTATAACATATATCTATGTGTTCGGATAAGTTCCGAAAAATCCCGAACCATGTTTTTACGGCAATTTACGCCAGCGTCACTAAATGATGGATTAGACGATTTTAGCTATCGAATTTGATTTTAATGTCTAATTTTTTATCTAAACATCATATTATGATCCTGTGTGATTACTTAGCTCATTGGTACCATTTACGGACTAAAAACAAAATTTTGGGTAAAATGACCAAAATACCCCTGGTTCATATTTTTCTATCGATTCTTGTTCTAACACTCCCAAATAATGATATATCACATATCAACACTGTGTGAAGTTAAATTATCATGTTTTACGAACTTTCTCCTATCCCGACTTTTAGTCAATTTGGGGTTAAATCACTTAATCACTCGATTAAACCCTCAACTCTACAATTTATCATACAACATGTGTATCACATGGTAGCCCATCCTTTCTATAGGCATTTCAAAGTTTAACCTCGAGCCATCCGCATGTTTTAATTGTCTCGAATCGATCTCGTACTTACTAGAGTCTTACATGGTGCGTGTTTTGGTCTAGTTTGTGCTGCGTTCTTTTTTTTTTTTTTGAGTTTTGAGCTTTTTTTGCCAAAAATATTTTAAAAAATACATGAATCATGTGTACCAAATTTGATTCTAAAAATCCGCGAAGAAAAATTTAAAAATCCCAACCGTTGAAAGTTGCCAATAAATATAAAAATTACAAAGCGAGTCATATTTGAGTTAAAAATTCTACAACCTTGAAATGAATTTATAGGGCACAAAATCGCTCCACATGGAAGAAATTTTAATATGTGCCTGAACACGGAAATTGCTTGGACATGATGTGCGTTTTGGTAAAATATCTTAAAAAATACCTGCTTGTGTACCAATTTTGGACTTGAAAGTCCGAGCATAATTTTTTTTTTTAAAATCTCGATCTCTAAAACATCGAAAATCATACAAATTATAAAATTACTCATATTTCAGCTGAAATTTCTGGAGAAGCCGTTTGGGACCTTGGAATAAATTTATGGGAATCAAATTAGCTTTGGCACAACATAAATATGAATATGTGCCTGAACAAAGATACTGTATGGGCTTGATGCACGTTTTAGGCCAGTTCGGACTGCGTTTTTTCTTTTTAAGTTTTGATCTGATATTTTGAAAAAAAAAAATTAAAAATACATGAATCATGTGACCAAATTTGGTGCCAAAAAGCTGAGAAAGAAAACTTAAAAATATCAAATGATTTATTATTTTTAATTACTATTATTATATTATTTTTAAATATTATTAAATATATATTTTTTACAGTTATTTTTTATTAACTCTTATATTATTTTTTTTAACTATTTTTTTTTTACTATTATATATATTTTTAACCATTATTATATATTATTAATTATTTTTAACTATTACTTTAATTATATTTTATTGTTATTTATTAATTATTAATTTGATTATTATTAGTAAGATATTTTTTTTATTTATTAATAAGATTAATTTTTAATTGATGATTAATTAGGCTTAAAATAATAACTAGAGATATTTTCCAATGATGAACTTCGAAGAGATCACGAACGATTGATTTCTAAGGAATTTTTATGTGAGAGAACTCTCTTGAAAATTCTCCAGAACGAATGGAAGGATTTTTTTAAGAGATTATTTTCGATATCAATAAAGATCAAAATTTATTTTTTTGAAATAATTAATTTTCAATTTTTTTTCTCAAGATAATTTTCCATAATAAATGCTTAATTAAGATTGAAGGATAAATTAAGATTTTTTTCGATGATGAAATTCAAGAGAGTCGCGAATGGTTGACTTTTAAGAAATTTCTAAGTGAGAAAAATTCTCTTAAAAATTCTCCAGAACGAATGAAAAAATATTCTAAGTGATAATTTTCGATATTAAGATCAGAATTTATTTTTCGAACAAACATTAATAAAATGTAGAATAATTTTGGAAGATTAATTTAAGAGAAATAACTTTGTTAAATAATCTAACTTTTCCGACGACGGAGCCTCTTCAATAGAACGAATGGTTTCTTTTGAATACTCTCGAGGTGAGAAAACGTTTTTTTAGTAATTTCTCCAGAATGAATGGAAGGAAGACCTAAAAAATGATTTTTGAGATTTCTAACTTTAACAATTAAAATGAAATAGGATAGACAAGACCATTTAATTAAGACTTTTTAAGTATCACAAGACTAATTAGGTACTATCTCTTAGATAGGTGTTGTGAGGGTGCTAATCCTTCCTCACACGTAACCGTACTCCCGAACCTAGTTCTGATAAGTAGACCAGAACCTATTCTTTTTAAGATGCCTTAGTCAAGCTTAGGATTACTTTAAATAGGATAGATTTATAAAGGTGACTAATCACACCTAGATTAGATGATTAGTGGCGACTCCATTGATTTGTGTCTAGCATGCTGAATTCGTATTTAGCACGTTATGATAGTTTGGCGACTCCACTGGGGACATTAGAGAGTCGAGTCATAGATTAGTCTTGTGATACTTTAGGTTTGAAATATTGGTCTTAAAAAGTGTTTAATTTTTGTTCTTATCTTCTTTTTTATTTTTATTTTATTATCTATGATAACTCTTGTTTCTTATACATTGGTGGGAAAGAGAAGGTTTGAATGTCCCTTCACACACACGACACATTGCATATCATAAAGCCCTATACCCGGGCCCGTCCCTTTTAGGAAGGGGTAAAGTACCTACGCCTTCGAGGGGTGAAAACCTCCGCAACGGCTAGCGAAACACCTTCAGAGAGTAAAGTACCAAAGTTTTTGAGAGGTGATAACCTCCACCACAACTTTGGAAAATACTCTCACCCGAATTGAACCCTTCCGGTTGGGATAAGGAATGGGGTGCCTTACTCATTCTACATGGATGATGTTAGGGAGCAATTTGGGGATCTTTTTAGCTTGGTTAAGTATCCTAAACCCAACATATAAACAAAACTTAAGTGGTAAAACTTTAAGATACAGCCTTGTCCACCTTTTTCATAGATAATAACCCAAAATAGGACACATGAAGGAATGTCCTTGTATTTTATTTTATTTTTCTTTATTTTCACATTTTCTTGTTAAAATTGTTGTGAATATCATTTCATTTGTGTCAAGCTTTGTAAAGTCATTGCGTATGTCATAAACTTCATCATTTAGATATTTTCATCATGCATTTACCATGTATATTTTTTAACCATGCTCATGCATTTGCCATGTACATTTTAACCATGCTCATGCATTTACCATCATTTTTTAATAATGCTCATGCATTTACCATGTATATTTTTCATAATGCTTATACATTCACTATGTATATTTTCGTAATGCTCATGCACTCATCATGTACATTTTTCATAATGTTGCTGTTAAACTTTGTGAATATTTTGATGTTATCATTAAATTCATTCTTTTATTTATTTGCATCACACATGTGCATTTCATGAAAGCATTTGAGTCTTAAATTTTAAATTATGTTAATGAAGGGTTCAAGGATAGCTCAAGCAATCAAAGATCTTGGGGCATTCCTACAACATTTGTTCATAGGTTAAAGCAATGATAGAGGAACAAGCTTCTAGAATTCGTTCACGAGTTAAAGCAATGGCAGAGCAACAAGCTGCTAGAATGAGCGAAATAGAAAAGGCACAAGATGAAATGAGAGAACAGCTGGCCAAGATGATGGATTTGACGATGAATTTGAACAAGCAGAGAGGGGTAAAAGAAGTAGCTACTCAAGAAAAGAATTAGTCACCAGATAATGAAGATCCTACATATCTGCCTGGTTTAAGTCAATTCCAAGCTCAAACAGGGATGCCAGTGACATCATCAACTACTCAACACCAATTCTCAGGATACACCATTCATGCGCCTAGGGCAAAATTGTCAAATCCTATCCAAGTTTCAGATTTAGATGATCCCAAAGAGCAAGATAGGCTAAGGGTAGTTGAAGAGATTGATTCTCACAAAATGAGTCTTATAGAGGAAAGACTCAAGGCTGTTGAAGGGATATATTTCTACGGCTCCATGGATGCTGCTGGGCTTTGCTTGGTGCCCGATGTAATTATTCCGCCAAAGTTCAAGACTCCAGATTTTGATAAATATGATGGGACTAAATGCCCGATAAGCCATGTCACAATGTATTGTAGAAAAATGGCTACTCACACGCGTGATGACAAGTTGCTGGTACATGTCTTCCAAGATAGTCTCACAGGGTCTGCTGCAAGATGGTATGTCCAATTGAATAGAACCCTCATCCATTCATGGAATGAGTTGGCAAGGGCATTTATAGCGCAATATAGGCATATTGTTGATATGGCTCCAGACCGTTTAACCGTACAGAATATGGAGAAGAAAGCTACTGAAAGCTTTAAAGAGTATGCTCAGAGATGGATGGACATTGCTGCCGAAGTCCAACCACCTCTCACTGAAAAAGAAACTACAGTCTTGTTTGTTAGTACCTTTAAAGCACCATACTATGAAAGAATGATTGGGAATGCCACCAAAAATTTTGCAGACATGGTAATCTCCGGGGAGATAATAGAAAATGCTATAAAAAGTGGGAAACTTGAAGCCGGATAAACATCTGATGGAAAGAAAAATGGGGCATATAAAAAGAATGAGGGAGATGTCCAAGCTGTGACTTATGGAAGGCAACAAGCAGGAGGTGTTTCCCCATGCTATCCATACCCGTTGTACCACCCTTATCCATCACCACCATCAACATTCCAACCAAACTTTTACCCTCAAACACCTATTCCTATGTCTGGCCCTACAGCGAGTCCATAGCTCAACCTAGACCCACAATGAGTAATCAGAGAAGACCTCGAAATAACCGAGAGAGAACTCGTATTGACCCAATTCGATGTCCTACACTGCTTTATTCCCACGTCTCATTGAAAATCAACTGGTTGCACCTGTTCACCTGGAACCTTTGAAACCTCCTTTCCCTGAGTGGTATGATGCCGATGCTCGATATGAATATCATTCTGGGAATTTTGATCATTCTATAGAAACTTGTACGGCTTTTAAACATAAAGTGCAGAGCTTGATCAATGCTGGCCTTTTGAATTTTGATAAGTAAGGGGGATCAAATGTCGGTGTTGGTCCATCTACACGGGGGCATAATGGTGATGAGTTTTAGAATGAAAGATTGAAGTTGTTGATTATCCTTGAACTCTTTTTTGTCTTTTAAAGTAATGTAGGTGGATCTTTTTATGTTTAGACTTGATTTATTTTTCATCATCTCAATGAATTGGCAAGTTTGATGCATTTTCATTTTCATTTTCATTTCCTCTTTCATTTATTATTTCTTCCATTTGCCTACACTTTCAATTTCACCTATGTCAAGTTTCCAAGTAATGAATGTGGTGACAATCATGGCAATAATCTGGGATTCAATTTTGAAAGTTATTTCCGTATTGGTGAACTTGAACATATATGACCATAATTTGCCATTTGATTTTGTTGAGATTATTGTGAAAAAATATGAAAGTTGATATGCAGTTTTGGCATGATTGGAAGAAAATTAGTAGAATTGCTTCACGAGTATATTGAATGGCTGTTGAATTCCTTTACAAGTATGTAGATTCCTTGTGGTGAATTTCTATAAGTTTGTCATTTTCAATAAATGTTCTTTGATGAAAATATTCACATTTGAGATGATAATGGCCATCTTTCATATTCTTTTCACAAAATAAGAAATTATCCTTCGCTACCCCCTTTTGAGCCTATTGGATTCTTTTTTTTCGAATAAACCCAACCAAGGATCACCCTCCACACCGGGGGCAAGTATGGAAAAATATCTTTCTAGAGGAGAACAAATGATTGGATCATATTTCTACGCCATGTAAAGAATGTCTTATGTCATGGAGGCAATGATGAGATGGATTGAGTTCCAAAATTTTGAACTCACTTTGTGAAAAAAAAAGGAAAAAAAGGAAAAAAGAGAAAAAAAAAAAAAGGCAAGGCAAAAAAAAAAAGAAAAGAAATGAAAAGACGGATGTGAAAAGTTTTGAAAATCCTCATGAAAAGAAATGATTCATGGCTTGATTATCTTGAAAATGAAAAGAAATATATGAAGTGTTTTGAGATAAAAATGATCCTTGGTTTGAATACCCTTAAACACATGTTTGAGCCTATTTTATCCATTCTTTCATAGCCCCAAAACCCTAGCCTACATTACATACCTGAAAAAGTCCATTTTGATCAAATGTGAATGTTTGAATTGGAAATCATGTATTGAATTAGGACATGCTTGTGGTATTATCAAGGGACAATGAAGGTTGGATGCATGAAGACAGCTCCAAAGAAAAAGAAAAGGGCTTGTTACACTTTGATATGCTTAATTGCCTCCTAGAAGATTGAGACAAACACATGATGAGGGAAGTTTTTTCTTGATACGTTGGGAAATAATTAGTTTTGAAGAAATGGCTCTTAAGTCACATTGCTATTGGAGATAGTACACAACTATTTGTGGAGTTCTTATGAAGTGAAAAGTTTTTTCGAGGGAAGCATTATTTTGAGAAAGACAAATGAAGATGATTTGCCAAATACTGTGAAGAAATGTTTCTTTGAAAAAAAAATGATGAAAAAAAAAAGAAAAAAAAATGAAAAAGAAAAAAAAGAAAAAAAAAGATGAAAAAAAAGGAGGATTCAAATTGAAAACCCGAAAAGGGAGTTTGAGTCATAGGAGAATATCTAAGTTGAAAACCTGAAAGGGCGGCTTAGGTACATTGAAAGTCAGTTTGAAGATTTCATCGGGGGGATGGTTGGTATGACAGACTAAAAAAGATCAAGAACACCGATTGGATTGATTTTTGAAAGTGAATCATGGATTAATCTCAAGATTGTCAACATATTCATCATTTGGGGATGTTGATATCCCATCCAAATATTCTTGTATAATTCTTTGATTCGCCTATTATCTTTTGACAAATTTGTTCTTTTCCCTTCAATGATAAAGACCCTCTTTATTCGATTCATTTTGTTCATTACCATTCTTTGTTGCCAACTTTGCATACCGATAATGAATAGAGAAAATGTTGATGCATTATATTTGTTATGGAATTGGAATGATGATTGATAAATTGAAATACTGAACGCAAAAGATTCAAGCATTATTTTGAAAAGAAATTTAAATGATGTTCTGGGACAAAATGAAACAATGATGAGAACCAGAAAGGTTTGAAATGTAGACACATGGGGCTTCTAAGCTGAAATATACACTTTGAAAATGGACAAATGCTGCATTTGAAAATGAAGAAAATCGACAAAGGACTAGACCGGTGGATGGAACTTGTTAGCGAGTTTTGAAGCTACATGTTTGAGATAATACAAAGATGAAATGATGAGCTTGAGAACCATTTTGTTACCACGATTGGAGAGATATGATGATTTTCATGCATTGCTTTACATTCATGACATTCATGACATTCATGGCTTGCATTTAACATGTAAGAAAGATTTAGAGTTAGACTTTTGAATTTTGGGATCAAATTTTTTTTTTTTAAAGGAAAATTCTTAGACCTCAGTTGAGATGAAAATTTTGGTCTTTTAGATTTTGCACCTTGGTTGAAGAGATGAGTTTAGACCTCGGTAGTAATGAGAATTTTTAAGATGAGATTTTTAATTTTAAATCTTCAAGATGAATTGTTTTTCAAAGGTAAGTTTTTTTTATTAGATTTATTTTATCAAAGATGAGAATATTTAGTGTGAATCCTTAGCTAAGTGAGAATCCTTAGTTTAGTTTGAATCCTTAGCTAAGTGAGAATCCTTGATTTAGTGTGAATCCTTAGCTAAGTGAGAATCCTTAGTTTAGTGTGAATCCTTAATTTAAGTGAGAATCCTTAGTTCGGTGTGAATCCTTATTTCCTTAGTTTAGTGTGAATCCTTAGCTAAGTGAGAATCCTTGATTTAGTGTGAATCCTTAGCTAAGTGAGAATCCTTAGTTTAGTGTGAATCTTTAATTTAAGTGAGAATCCTTAGTTCGGTGTGAATCTTTATTTCCTTAGTTTAGTGTGAATCCCTTAGTTAAGTGAGAATCCTTAGTTTGGTAGTGAGAATCCTTATTTTGGGTGCGAATCCCTTATTTCCTTAATTTAAGCCAGAATCCTTAGCTCGGTGTGAATCCTTATTTCTTTATTTTGATTTAGTGTGAATTCTTAGCTAAGTGAGAATTCTTAGTTTAGTGTGAATCCTTAATTTAAGTGAGAATCCTTAGTTCGGTGTGAATCCTTATTTTCTTAGTTTAGTGTGAATCCCTTAGTTAAGTGAGAATCCTTAGTTTGGTAGTGAGAATCCTTATTTTGGGTGCGAATCCCTTAGTTAAGTGAGAATCTTTAGTTTGGTAGTGAGAATCCTTATTTTGGGTGTGAATCCCTTAGTTTAGTGAGAATCTTTATTTTGGGTGCGAATCCCTTAGTTTAGTGAGAATCTTTATTTTGGGTGTGAATCCCTTAGTTTAGTGAGAATCCTTAGAATCCTTATTTTGGGTGTGAATCCCTTAGTTCAGTGAGAATCTTTATTTTGGGTGCGAATCCCTTAGTTTAGTGAAAATCCTGATTTTGGGTGCGAAATCCCTTATTTTCTTATTCTGGGTGCGAATCCTTTAGTTTAGTGAGAATCTTTATTTTGGGTGCGAATCCTTTAGTTTGAGTGAAAATCCCTTGTTTAGGTGAGAAATCTTGTACTTTGGTGTGAATCCTTTATTTTCAAGTTATTTTAAGTTGTGAATCCTTAGTTTGTCTTTAAAGTGAAAGATTTCAAAGTTGGTGTGTTTTTGAGAGATTTGGTTTGAGAAGAAAAATCTTTAGGTTGAAACTAATTAGAGACAGTAAGATTCAATCTATCAGTTTGAAGCCAAGTATAGATAAGAGATGAATAATGAGCTGGAGAACTTTTCTATCTTGATTAGAGATTCAAGGAGTTGATATTGTTTATTATAGAGCATTCATGACATCCATTGCACGATATGCATCTGCATTCATGGCATTCATGTACTGCATTGCATTCATGTATTTGCACCAAAGAAAGTTTATTTCATGTATTCAGTATGATTTGGACATGAATTTTATTTGGATTGCTAATTTGCGAGGTTAGCGGTTTCTTTTGAGATTCAAGGTAAGATTTTTTGAAGTTTATTTGAAGAGGACATTTATGTTTGGCGAATTTACAAATTTCGTTTGGTATTTAAAGTTGATGTCTCGTTAGGAGGAGTTTTTCATCGTTGGGAATTTAAAGTTGATGCCTCGTACGGAGGAGTTTTTCATCGTTTGGAATTTAAAGTTGATGCCTCGTAGAGAGGAGTTTTTCTTTGTTGGGAATTTAAAGTTGAAGTCTCGGTGGAGGAGTATGTTTTCATGATTAGGTTTATTTAAAGTTGAAGCCTCGGTGGAGGAGTATGTTTTCATGTTAGGTTTATTTAAAGTTGAAGCCTCGGTGGAGGAGTATGTTTTCATGTTAAGTTTATTTAAAGTTGAAGTCTCGGTGGAGGAGTATGTTTTCATGATTAGGTTTATTTAAAGTTGAAGCCTCGGTGGAGGAGTATGTTTTCATGTTAGGTTTATTTAAAGTTGAAGCCTCGGCGGAGGAGTATGTTTTCATGTTAGATTTATTTAAAGTTGAAACCTCGGTGGAGGAGTATGTTTTTATGTTGGGTTTATTTAAAGTTTATGCCTCGCATAGAGGAGCTTTTCTACGATGAGATTTTCTTTAAGTACATAGGACTTAGTAGGGTGTCTACGTCTTTGCACATCCCATGTTTCTCAGGAAATGCACAAAGAGAGACAACTGCAGACACCCGGTTTTATCCGGGTTGGGTTAGTATAATTTTAATTTTTAACTTTAGTTTAGTTTATTTATTTTTAATATAGTTTTTATTTTCGGAATTATCACCCAAAAAAATCCAAAAAACAAAACACAAAAATATCAAAATCTGAATAAACCGAAAGTCTTACTTCCCTTTTGAATCAAATCAGAACTCTCCTTTGGATTATGATCAGGCTCAAAATTTTATGATAAATGAGGAAAAAAATAATTTTTATCTTGATTAGGATAGAACTCCAAATTAGATCAAACACATTAGGACTCTCAGCATTTTCTCTATAAAATGATCATTGGATTCAACAGCAAAGGGGGTCAGGTTAGTCTGCAGCAACACGACCGGAAAGAATGCAAAGTCTGTGGTACTTAAAACACAAGGAAGTGGTTCCCACAAAGATAACATCATACAAGTGTTTGGCATGAACACATTTAGCTGCTTAGAGCCTGTGTCTATGTGTATATCAGACGGCTGCAAAGTTGAAGGGTTTCTTTCCAATTCTAGACAGGGTAGTGGCCGCAATCTGGGAGACAGACAATACTTCTTTGTAAATGGTAGACCACTCGATATGCCTAAAGTCAGCAAGCTTGTGAATGAATTATATAAAGGTGCAAACTCTAGGCAGTATCCCATAGCTATAATGAATTTTATCATTCCAGCTAGAGCATGTGATGTCAATGTGACTCCTGATAAAAGAAAAGTAAAATTTTCTGATTAAAGCTTTTTTTTTTTTTTGACTTGAGTATTTTTGTTTTTTGGTTAATTAATTATTTATTGTGACTAATTTTGTTTTTAGTTTTGATGTTTGCAGGTATATTTTTATGAATCAACTTTGAACGATTTATTATTTTTAATTACTACTATTATATTATTTTTAAATATTATTATATATATATTTTTTACTATTATTTTTTATTAACCTTATATTATTTTTTTAACTATTATTTATTTTTACTATTATATATATTTTTAACCATTATTATTTATTATTAATTATTTTTAACTATTACTTTAATTATATTTTATTGTTATTTATTAATTATTAATTTGATTATTATTAGTAAGATATATATTTTTATTTATTAATAAGATTAATTTTTAATTGATGATTAATTAGGCTTAAATAATAACTGGAGATATTTTCTAATGATGAAATTCGAAGAGATCACGAACGGTTGATTTCTAAGGAATTTTTATGTGAGAGAACTCTCTTGAAAATTCTCCAGAACGAATGGAAGGATTTTTGTAAGAGATTATTTTCGATATCAATAAAGATCAAAATTTATTCTTTTGAAATAATTAATTTTCAATGTTTTTTTTTTCTCAAGATAATTTTTCATAATAAATGCTTAATTAAAATTGAACGATAAATTAAAATTTTTTTCGATGATGAAATTCAAGAGAGTCGCGAATGGTTGACTTTTAAGAAATTTCTAGGAGAGAAAAATTCTCTTAAAAATTCTCCAGAACGAATGAAAAAATATTCTAAGTGATAATTTTCGATATTAAGATCAGAATTTATTTTTCGAACAAACATTAATAAAATGTAGAATAATTTTGGAAGATTAATTTAAGAGAAATAACTTTGTTAAATAATCTAACTTTTCCGACGACGGAGCCTCTTCAATAGAACGAATGGTTTCTTTTGAATACTCTCGAGGTGAGAAAACGTTTTTTTAGTAATTTCTCCAGAATGAATGAAAGGAAGACCTAAAAAATGATTTTTGAGATTTTTAACTTTAAAAATTAAAATGAAATAGGATAGACAAAACCATTTAATTAAGATTTTTTAAGTATCACAAAACTAATTAGGTACTATCTCTTAGATAGGCGTTGTGAGGGTGCTAATCCTTTCTCACACGTAACCGTACTCTCGAACCTAGTTCTGATAAGTAGACCAGAACCTATTCTTTTTAAGGTGCCTTAATCAAGCTTAGGATTACTTTAAATAGGATAGATTTATAAAGATGACTAATCACACCTAGATTAGATGATTAGTGGCGACCTCATTGATTTGTGTCTAGCATACTAAATTAATATTTGGCACGTTATGACAGTAATCATATTTGAGCTTAAGTTTTAGGAGAAGCCATCTGGGACCTTAGAATAAATTTTAATGACACAACAATGGCTCCAGCACGATAGAATATTGATATTAAATAAATACTGGCCGAGCATGGTGTGCGTTTTCGGCCAGTTCGGACTGTATTTTTTTCTTCGAGTTTTGATATGATATTTGTGTGCCAAATTTGGTGCAGAGTATCCTAGCAGAAAAATTTTAAAAATTCCCAAACCTCGAAAAACACCGAAAACCTTAAAAATTACAAAACTTGTCATATTTAAGTTGAAACTTTAAGAGAATTCCTCTGGGACCTTGTAATGAATTTACAGAATTTAAAAATGGGTCTGACACTATAGAGATATGAATATATGCTTGAACACAGATACAGCCCGGCAATGGTGTGCGTTATGGTCCAGTTCACTTTGCCTTTTTTTCGTTTGAATTTTGAGCTAATTTTTGTGTAAAAATTCTTAAAAAATATATGAATCATATGTTTAAACACCTAATTTTGTTCGAGCCATTAAACAAGGCATGTTTTCCTTCATTTTAAACTTTTTTTAAGCTTACTTCTTTTTCATGGCCTAGTGTTGGGTTCGGTGAAGTGGGCGTTCCATTTTTGATACGTTGGATTAAAAAGTCAAAATTGATCGAAAAGTCAAAGTTAAAATTGATCAAAAAGTTAAAGTCAAAGTTCAAAAAATCAACTTTGAAAAATAAAGATTAAAAAATAAATTTGGGTGTTAAAGGAGTAATCTTGATTTTTTTAAAATCAATTTTGATCATTGAAGTGATGAAATCAAATGGAAATGAAGTGAACAAAACTGGTAGATCATGCTATAGGTGGGTTTTGGCCAAGACATTAATGAGCAAGGGCGAAGCCCATTATTTTTATCCAAATGGATGAAATTTTTTGATGAAAGTATGGAAACCCATTTTTCTAAAATGGAAACCCATTTTTCTAAATGGATGGTAATTTTTTGTGGAAATATTGCGAAGTCCATTTTTGCTTAAGTGATGAAAATTTTGGTGGAACTATGGAAGCCCACTCTTTAATGCCTGTGTTAGGATTTTTTTTGTTGGAAGAGAATGACCCATTTTTTAAGACCAAATGAAAGAATGATGGATAGGAAATGAAAAGCCCAACTTGTGTGAAAGAAAATGGAGAGCCCAACTTTAGGAGTCCATGTAGGATTTTTTTTGGTAGGAGGCCCAAATCTAAAGTTCATGTAAAAAGATGGATGAAGGGTGAGTTTAGAATTAAGTAAACTTGTAGGAGTATTGTGTAAATAAGGGAGGTAAAGTTGTAATTAAAAAGGATGAGTCGAAATGTCCTTGAATGGGCTAAATGGCATGTTAGTAAATAAATGGATAGGTGATAAGAGCAAAGGACATGAGTCATCTTATTAGTACATGAAATGGTAATTTTGGCCAATAGGAGCTTTTCTTGGAGGCTAAGTTGGATGACCATTGGCTAGCCAATAGATGGTAAACTTAATGAGGAAGGGGTGAATCCCATTGGCTAAAGCATGTGATGTTGCGAAGTGTCTAAAAAAGATGACATTAGAAGCTTGTAGAGATATTTTTGGCCAAGGCTATTAGGAGGCGAAGGGAGATATTTTTCATTCACTCTCTCATTTTCATTCATTCATCCACTCTTGAAAAATCATCAAGAAAGAGAGAAAAGAGGAAGAGAAAAAAGAGAAAAAAGAGAAAAAAAAAAAAGGAGAAAGGTTGACAGCTTTTCTTGAAAAGTTTAGTTAAGGTAGCCTACATTATTTTCTCTTTCAATAGTTTTTCCATTTTTCAAGCTTACTTCCATCTTCTCCTTCTTCATGTTATTTATTTCTTCTTTTCTTAAAAAAAAATATGAAGTTACGAGCTTGATGATCTTAGAGTTTTCTAAGTGATTATTAGGCCGGATTAACAATCCATGTGGCCAACCTTAAGCCAACTTCTTATTTTGTTAAAAATGGCCATCTATGATATTGATATTCTTGTTATTTTGATATTGCTATTCTTGTTATTTCTATTCTTGTTATTTTGATATTTGTTATATGTTTCTTGTCATGGTCCATTGTGGCTGATGATGATCTTTTCTTGTGGTTTTCTTTTTCAAAATAATGAAGTAATGAGCTTGATGATCTTAGATTTTTCTAAGTGATGGTTGAGCTGATTTAACAATCCATGTAGCC
Source organism: Fremontodendron californicum (assembly GCA_030761205.1). NCBI lineage: Eukaryota > Viridiplantae > Streptophyta > Magnoliopsida > Malvales > Malvaceae > Fremontodendron > Fremontodendron californicum. The sequence goes on from JAULJL010000018.1 coordinate 26,434,134, forward strand.
AACTTTTAGCTAACTTCTCATTTTGTTAAAAAATGTTATCTATGATCTTTTGCTTATAGTTTTATCATCTTTATTTGTCATTTATTATTGCTATGGTTTATTGTGGAGCATTCTTTATTATTGCATATTCTTATTTCTTTAAAAAAGAGTGGTTATGAGCTTGGTGATCTTGGATTATTCCAAGTGATGGTTAGGCCAGATTAACATCCAAGTGGCCAACCTTGAGCGAATCACTTTGTTTGCATTAAAACATGTTTTTAAATGATTTCCAACATAATTTTGGGTAAGATTAATTAATGATCTCTAGCCAAAATCTTGTTTTCCAAAGTGTTGGAAAAAGCAATGTTTTAAAGTTTGGATTTGGTGATTTTGGGCAACATGAGTCTATGCATTTTTTGTCCAAATAAAAAAACTGTTTTAACCTCATTTAACGTACTCCTAGATGAGTACATGGTTTAAATTTCATATTTTTTTTTTTAGTTTTCCTTAAGGGTTTAAAAAAAATAGTTTTGACAAAACATGTTTTAGGTGAATTTGGGGATTTTGGGCAACATGAATTTATGCATTTTTTGTCCAAATAAAAATACTGTTTTAACTGCATTTAATGTACTACTAGATGAGTCCATGGTTAAAATTTCAGATTTTTTTTGAGTTTTCCTTAAGGGTTTAAAAAAATGTTTTGACAAAACTGATTTTAGGTGAATATGGTGATTTTGGGCAACATGAATCTATGCATTTTTTGTCTAAATAAAAAACCGTTTTAACCTCATTTAATATACTCTTAGATAAGTCCATGGATAAATTTTAGATTTTTTTTAGTTTTCCTTGAGGTTTAAAAAAATAGTATGATAAAATCGGGTTTTGGTGGCTAAAATAAGCTTTAAAACAAGTAAAAGTTTGGATTTTTCACACTAAGGAAGGCTAGCGGGTTGTTTCGAAGTTTTTTTTTGGTCATTTAAAGTTAAAAAAATGAGGTATTGATAAACCAGGCTAAAGGTAGCTAAAACAAGATTCAAAACCGAGTCAAATTTTGGGGATTTTTGCCCTAGGGACATTAGACCAAGTGCTTTTCCCTTCTAAAAAAAATTGTATCTTTTGTTTTCTTTGTTTTTAAAGCATTGCATTAAGGCTCACTTAGGGTTATTTGGATGCCAAGCAAGGGCATTAGAATACCCTTTTCTAATCCGAGCTAAATCAATACCCAAAAATCTTTATTTCTTTAAGCCCAATTTAAGTTTCTTTCAAAGGTATTAGGATACCTCCTCAGGTATTCCGATGCCCTCTCTTCAAGAGAGAAACACATCTCAATAATGACCCCGGTTTCATGCATTACATATTTCAAAAGTGTTTTCTTTAAATTTGGCATTAAAACATGCTTTCTCGATTACATAAGTATTTGGTGAGAATTATTTCTTAATTTTTGTCCGGTCTGCCGGGGAGGTTAGGAAATATTTTAACGCACGTACTTATGAAATTGTAAAGCATGGTTTTTGTTTACTCGAAATTACGTGTATGTTAAGCGAAAGAGTATTTTTCCAAGCTTTGTCGGGTCTGTCGGGGAGTTCGATTAAATTTTCCTACGTTTTTCATTTATGTAATTTCAAATAAATAAATACATGAACAAAAGGATTTTAAAAATATGGTTATGCACATATTTGCTTATGTTCTTAAATAATTGTTGCTTATGTCATGTTCTTAATTATGCCACTTGATGATTATGCTTTGTATAATTTTTTTTTATGATATTAATAATTGATTTTCATGTTAATTTCATGTTCATGATATTTATTAATTCATGATTCTTTACTTATGAGTATGATCTTGTTTATGCTATGTAATATTTGCTACTTAAGTTAATATTTTGATTATGTCCTGTGATTAATATTACTTAGATTAATTTTTTGTCTATGCCATGTGATAATTAGTGATTATATTACTTTTTTTATATTGCATATTATATTTGTTTTGCATATTTATATTTATCCAAACGAAATTTAATGCATGGAAAAATCACCTTTTAAACAATAAATAAGGCAATATTTCCAAGTTAAAATAATTCATGAGTCTCTGTTGGGTCATGTCGGGAAAGATTTCATCAATTATCATTAATAACGGAATACCCTTCTTTTAAGGAGGAGATGATCCGGAGGTTTTCACAATTAAGAAAACTTTTATGTTTAGCCGGGTCTGTCGAGAAATATAAAAAATTTTGTGACAATAAGTTCCAAATCATTCTTCAAATAATATGATTGTTTTTAAAAGGAAATTATCTTTGAAAACTGAATCTAAACCAACTTTTATCGAGACTCGAGATAACAAATGATTAATAAAATATTATTTTATATGGGTGTTATGGGGGTGCTATAACCTTCCCCGTGACGTAACCAACTCCCGAACCCGCATTTGTTTTTTCTCTGGTTTAACGTGGATATTAAAAGTGGTTTTCCAAAATATTTTTATTAATTTTAATATATTTTACAAAAACCGATTTTAATAAATGATTGATCACACCTAACTAAAAAAAAGATCGATGGCGACTCAATTTTTCGAGATTGTTTTCAAACTCTCATATTATTTATGAGGAATCTATTTATCTTTTCCCCCTTACGTCATTTAACGATCACGAGATCATTATGATAATATGTACCAAATTTGGTGTTTAATATCCAAGTAGAAAAGTTTTAAAAATCCGCAGTTGCCAAAAAACATTGAAAAACGTAAAAATTATAAAACGAGACATATTTGAGCTGAAACTTCAACAAAAAGCCTTCTAGGATTTTGAAAGGATACAAAAATGGTTTGGTCACGAAAAAAATATGAATATGTGCCTGAAGACATATATTGCCCGTGTGTGGTGCATGTTTTAGTACAATTCGGGCTATGTTTTTAAAATCCGAGCAGAAAAATTTTAAAAATTATTGGTCGCTAAAAAATGTTGAAAATCGTAAAAGTTAGAAAATGAATCATATTTGAGTTAAATTTCCAGGAGAAGCCATATGGGACCTTGGAATGAATTTATAGGGCAAAAAATGGCTCCGGCATGGTTGAAATTTGAATACGTGTCTGAATACAAATATTGCCCGTACGTGGTGCTCATTTTGGGTCAATTCAGGTACTATTTTTCTATTCAAGTTTTGATTTGATATTTTTCCAAAAAAAAATTAAAAATACATGAATCATGTGCATCAAATTTGGTGTTAAAAAGTTGAGTAAGAAAATTTTAAAAAATCTCGGAGCTATGAGAATATGATAATTCGTAAAAGTTCTAAAACGAGTAATATTTTACAACCTGAAACATACGGAGAAGCCTTATGGGACCACAAATGAATTTAAAGGCCACAAAATGGCATTAGCATGGCAGAAATATAAATATATGCTTGAACACAGATACTGCCCGATTGTGCAACGCGTTTTGGTCCAATTTAGGCTGCGTTTCTTCCGTTCGAGTTTTTAGTTGAGTTTTTGCAACAAAAAAAAAAAACAAAAATCATATGTAGCAAATTTGGTGCTGAAATTCTTAGTAGAACAATTTTAAAGGTTCTCGGATGTTATAGAAATGCTTAAAATTGTAAAGTTAGAAAAAGAGTGGTATTTGAGTTAAAAATCTGAAGAAGCTTTCTAGCTCCTTGGAATGAATTTACAGAACACAAAAATGCCATCGACACGGTAGAAATATAAATATATGTCTGAGCATAGATACTGGTCGTGTTAGATATCATAATATATATTAAGTATGTATATATATATATACGAAATACGTATTCTAATACGTAGGTTGTCGTACACAAATGATATCAAAGTGAATGAGAAATTAGTCTCATTATTTACCCACTTGAAGAGGAAGGAAAGTTGGTTGAAGGTATGTCTGGTAGTCAATCCCACATAGGACTAAGAATGACTTTAGCTTATAGTTTATATAAGCTAGAGTGTCATGATGGGTTGGGCCCCAAGGGGCACCCAAGTTTTTGTGGAGGGTGAGGACCTACACAACTTGGGCTAGACCATACGCGCGCGCCGCCGCCGCCGGGCCGGGCTGGGCTGGGTTGGGTCGGGTTTGGGTTTGGGTGAGTAAATATCTTTGTGATGGGCTTTTTAAGCTCAATGTTATGACAATTGTACCCAAGAATAAGATTATTAATAATAATATTTCTTCTGTTTACTTGGTTGAGTCCCCTACTTTATGGCATGGTAGATTAGGTCATGTAAATTACAAGACCTTGCAGAAAATCAGCAATTTGGATTTGCTTCCGAAATTTGTCATTGACAAGAATCACAAATGTGAAATTTGTGTAGAATCCAAATTAGCTAAGGCTCCTTTCTATTCAATAGAAAGAAGTAGTGAACCTCTAGAGTTAATTCACACTGATATTTGTGATTTAAAATTTGTGCAAACTAGAGATGGTAAAAAGTATTTTATTACTTTTATAGATGATAGCACACGATATTGTTACGTCTATTTGCTAGAAAGCAAAGACGAGGCCTTGAAAGCATTTAAGCTCTTTAAGAATGAGGTTGAAAATCAACTAAGCAAGAAAATAAAGAAAATAATGAGTGATAGAGGTGGTGAATATGATTCATTTTTTAATGAATTCTGTTCGGAAAATGGAATCATCCATCAAACCACTGCTCCTTATTCACCTCAACAAAATAGTATTGCAGAACGCAAGAACCGAACGTTGAAAGAAATGATGAACGCTTTGTTGATAAGTTCAGGGTTACCTTAGAACTTGTGGGGGGAAGCTATCTTATCAGCTAATTATATTTTAAATAAAATGCCCCATAAGAAATTAGACAAGACACCGTATGAATTGTGGAAGGGTCTAAGACCAAACTACAATTACATGAAAGTGTGGGGGTGTCTTGCGAAGGTAGCCGTTCCTCCACCTAAAAAGGTCAAGATAGGACCTAAAACTATTGATTGCGTATTCATTGGATATGCAAACAATAGTGCTTCTTATCGTTTTCTTGTATTTAAGTCGGACATTCCCGATATTCATATCAATACGATAATGGAATCAAGGAATGCTTCGTTCTTTGAAGATGTTCTTCCTTATAAGGAAAAACAAGAAAACAAGACTGCAAAGAGAACTCATGAGTCCTCGAGCAGTAATCCACATATGGATGAAGAGGAACAAGAGGAACCTAGAAGGAGCAAACGGGCTAAAGTACCGACTACTTATGGTCCAGATTTTCTAACATATTTGTTAGAAAATGAACCTCAAACTTTTAGCGAGGCTATGTCATCTCCAGAAACACAATTCTGGAAAGAGGCCGTTAACAATGAAATAGAATCCATCATGCAAAATCATACATGGGAACTGGTGGATCTTCCTCAAGGGCATAAGCCTTTAGGATACAAATGGATATTTAAGAGGAAGATGAAAGCAGATGGAACGATTGATAAATATAAAGCCCGGCTTGTAATAAAAGGATACAGGCAAAAGGAAGGGTTCGATTATTTTGATACGTATTCACCAGTTACGAGAATAACATCTATTCGAATGTTAATAGCTATAGCAGCTCTTAACAATCTCGTTATACACCAAATGGATGTTAAGACAGCTTTCCTAAATGGAGATTTAGACGAAGAAATCTATATGGAACAACCCGAAGGGTTCAAAGTTCCGGGACAGGAAAGGAAGGTCTGTAGACTTGTTAAATCATTATATGGTTTAAAACAAGCTCCTAAACAATGGCATCAAAAATTTGACAATACAATGTTGTCAAATGGTTTTCGTATTAATGAATGTGATAAGTGCGTTTACGTAAAAGATACGAATAAGGGATATGTCATTGTTTGTCTATACGTAGACGATATGTTGATCTTAGGCAGTAACAATGAGATCATAAAAGCTACCAAAACTTGGTTGACCAGTAAGTTTGATATGAAAGATATGGGTGTAGCTGATGTGGTTTTAGGAATTAAAATTTCTAAAACACAAGATGGCTTGGTAATATCTCAAGATCATTATGTAAATAATATTCTTGAGAAATTCAGTAAGAACGATACCAATATAGCCAAAACACCCGTAGATGTTCATTTACATCTAAAGAAAAATACTGGTGACGCAATATCTCAATTAGAATATTCGTGAATAATTGGTAGTCTTATGTATCTTATGAACTGCACAAGACCAGATATAGCTTACTCAGTTAGCAAACTGAGTAGATTTACTAGTAATCCTGGAGAGGATCACTGGAAGGCCATTGTGAGGGTACTTAGATATTTGAGATACACCTCAAGTTATGGACTGCACTATACAAGATATCCAGCTGTACTTGAAGGGTACACTGATGCAAACTGGATATCCGATACTAATGATTCTAAATCTACTAGCGGATTTATCTTTACTATTGGAGGAGCTGCAGTGTCATGGAAATCTTCTAAACAAACATGTATTGGAGGAGCTGCAGTGTCATGGAAATCTTCTAAACAAACATGGAATCTGAGTTTATAGCTTTAGATAAAGCTGGAGAAGAAGCAGAATGGCTTCGAAATTTTTTAGAAGATATTCCATGTTGGCCGAAACCTGTGCCGGCAATAAGTATACATTGCGATAGCCAATCTGCAACTGGTAGGGCACAGAGTAGTTTATATAACGTTAAATCTCGACACATTCGTCGAAGACACAGTACCGTTAGACAGTTGCTCTCAAATGGAATTATCTCTATTGATTATGTAAAATCAAAGGATAATATTGCGGATCCGCTTACTAAAGGTTTAACAAGAGAGCAAGTAAATACATCATCGAGGGGAATGGGTCTTAAGCCTATAAATTAAAGTTACATAGTGGAAACCCAACCTAGCTGACTGGAGATCCCAAGATCTAGGTTCAAAAGGGACAACTAAATTATGTAACTGTGTGTAAGCACTAAAAGAGTTAAACACTCTTATCCATTCCTATGATGATTTAGTGCTGCCTGCAAGGTAGGATAAGCTATGCTTTTAATGATTCTTATAGCTTGATAAATAATCAAGTGGGGTATTGCAGGATACTCTTAATGAGCAATCACCTATTATGAGTAAGAAACGTGGCCACTTCTATGAGAATTGATCAGGCTAAATCCTCTAGAGTACTCATAAGAAACCAGGAAGTGTCCGATGCCAAAATGGACACAACCGTGAGAACCGAAGATGTTTGAAGGGGAATTGTGTGATAATTATTGTCTTGGTTTACACCAAAGGCTGAATAGTTCAAGACATCATGTTCACTAGTTAGCCGAGTAAATCCGATACTTATTCACTATGGAAGGTTCAAAGCCAAAAGCTACCTATCTTGATGCAATTACTCTTCAAAGAAAGTCTCTCTCGTACTCCGAGTCAGTTTGTCGTTTTATTCAGACAATTTCCATTCATGTGGGGGATTGTTAGATATCATAATATATATTAAGTATGTATATATATATACGAAATACGTATTCTAATACGCAGGTTGTCGTACACAAATGATATCAAAGTGAATGAGAAATTAGTCTCATTATTTAACCACTTGAAGAGGAAGGAAAGTTGGTTGAAGGTATGTGTGTTAGTCAATCCCACATAGGACTAAGAATGACTTTAGCTTATAGTTTATATAAGCTAGAGTGTCATGATGGGTTGGGCCCCAAGGGGCACCCAAGTTTTTGTGGAGGGTGAGGACCTACACAACTTGGGCTAGACCACACGCGCGCGCCGCCGCCACCGAGCCGAGCCGGGCTGGGTTGGGTTGGGTCGAGTCGGGTTTGGGTGAGTAAATAATTTTTTACTGCCCAACCGGATTATTTTTGTCCAAACCGAACCAGCTCAACACCAAGCAGCCGAACCAGCTCAAATCCAACCAGCTTTATGTCCGAATAATTCTTCTTTCTAGAATGTGTCTGTTCGGTTCCTTGCCTTTTTCTGAATTGTCTTGCCTTTTAGATTGAACCGGTTCGTTGATTCAGACTTGTCTTTTGACCGAACCGGTTCATGTCCACAATTGTGTCTGACCGAACAGACTTCTATGTATCTATAAATAGGACTGTTTGTATCTATTTTAAATCACTCATTTTTTCACCGAAAATATTCTTGCTTTCTGAGAGAGAGACTTCAACATTCTTAAGTTCGCTGTGTTGCATCCGGGTGTGCTCTCATTTGCAACGTATATCGAGGAAACCTGGGAGACGATTTGCATCGATACTGTAAGCACCTTAGACAGGCAAAAAACGTCTTAAGGTTAAAAGGTCCAACCTTGACTCGATATTGATTTTTTCAAATCAATTACTGTAAGTGTCCTTGTTCGTTTTTTACATATTTGTTGTAATTTGCTTCTATATATATAGATCAAGTTCTTCTTTTATTTTCTATTTATATTTTCAGAGTATATAGCATATATATTTTGAACAAAATTCTTAAGACGTTTTTCTTTTATAACTTTGCTTTTTGTTATATACTGTTTGAATATATGTATATACTCGAATGGTCTTGATATTGTCCTTATTTTGCTTTTGATAAAAAAAAAAAAGGACTACCCGACTTTCAATTCGTAAAGACATCACTCGTGGAGCAATTTTTGTTGTCATGTGTTGACATCACTGCTCTCGTCTCTTATAATTCTTTGGAAACAATGTACTCCATTTTCTTATCAGAGTAGTCAGATGTCTTTACGAAAAGTGGTCATGCCGTTAACTTTGATTCATTACTGTATGAAAGGTGGTATTGTTTCATTAGTTGTTATATATATATTTACTGTATTTATATTTTATATATAGATTTTGTGAATATATATTTTTATTGTTAAACGTAATTTTATATATATATATATATTTTTACGTATGTTACTGTATACTTCAAATCATATGTTTTTATATATTTATATTATATGTTTGATAGCATATTTGTTACATATATTTTATTGATTTGAGAGCATATATATTTGTTATTTGTATTTGTATTTGAATAAATATATATTTTTTAATATATATTTATTGGTAGTTTTCTTTGCTACTGTTTTTGAATATATATATATATATATATTGGTAATATATTGATTACTGTGTGTTGAACTTATATCTATTTATTATATATATAGTTTCGGTGATATATATATTGTTTATATATCTTTTTTGAATATTTAAATTTTGTGATATTTTTATACTACAAGTGTTTATTCTTAGTTACATTATTTTTGTAGTATAATTATATTTGTATATTTTGTATACAAGTTGATCCTACTATTCTTGAATAATAGATGGCCGAAACATCTACCGGTATTGCTAGAGCGCCCGTAGCGCCACAACCTCTACATGTAACACATGGTGAGAAGCCCGAGAAGTTCAATGGTCAGGACTTCAAACGATGACAGCAAAAGATGCTGTTCTATTTGACCACCCTCAATCTAGCCAAGTTCTTACGGGAGGAGGCCCCGACTTTGAACGAGGGAGAGACCGATACTACAATGGTAGCCTCGGTAGATGCATGGAAGCATTCTGACTTCCTATGCAAGAACTACATCCTCAATGGTTTGGACAACACGTTATACAACGTGTATAGTCCGATAAAGACAACAAAAGAGCTATGGGAGTCCTTGGAAAGGAAATATAGAACCGAGGATGCCGGCATAAAGAAATTTGTGGTTGGCCGGTTTCTAGATTTTAAAATGGTGGACTCGAAAACCATTATCAGTCAAGTTCAAGAGTTTCAATTGATTCTCCATGAGATCTTTGCCGAGGGAATGACTCTTAGTGAATCATTCGAAACGGCAACGTTGATAGAGAAACTCCCTCCTTCGTGAAAGGATTTCAAGAACTATCTAAAGCACAAACGAAAGGAGATGTCTTTAGAGGACTTGATTGTTCGATTGAGAATCGAAGAGGATAATCGTAGTTCAGAGAAGAGGGTCATGGTCCAGACCATGGAAGCCAAAGCGAATGTTGTTGAACATTCGAAAAAGACCAACAAGAGGAAATTCGTTGGTTCAAGTTCTTCCCAAGCAAAGAAGGGAACGGATTTTAGAAAGTTCACGGGAAATTGTTTCAACTGCAACAAGCCCGGACACCGTGCAAAGGACTGCCGACAGAACAAGAGGAAGAAAGCTCAAGCCAACCTAGTTGATGATTTTGAGCTTGCTGCTGTTATTTCACAAGTGAACTTGGTGGAAAACCCTAAGACATGGTGGGTTGATACCGGGGCCACTTGTCACGTATGTTCTGAAAGGAAGAGTTTTTCCGAATATAAAGAAGCTGCTAATGATGAGCAACTATATATGGGAAACTCTACGGCTTGCAAGGTACGAGGCCATGGAAAGGTGGTACTCAAGATGACCTCCGGGAAGCAACTCATATTGAACAATGTTGTTCATGCTCCCGAAATCCGAAAGAATTTGGTTTCCGGCTCTTTATTGAGCAAGAATGGGTTTAGACTCGTATTCGAGTCTGATAAATTTGTACTCACCAAGAGTGGGATATTTGTGGGAAGGGGATATCTTTGTGATGGGCTTTTTAAGCTCAATGTTATGACAATTGTACCCAAGAATAAGATTATTAATAATAATATTTCTTCTGTTTACTTGGTTGAGTCCCCTACTTTATGGCATGGTAGATTAGGTCATGTAAATTACAAGACCTTGCAGAAAATCAGCAATTTGGATTTGCTTCCGAAATTTGTCATTGACAAGAATCACAAATGTGAAATTTGTGTAGAATCCAAATTAGCTAAGGCTCCTTTCTATTCAATAGAAAGAAGTAGTGAACCTCTAGAGTTAATTCACACTGATATTTGTGATTTAAAATTTGTGCAAACTAGAGGTGGTAAAAAGTATTTTATTACTTTTATAGATGATAGCACACGATATTGTTACGTCTATTTGCTAAAAAGCAAAGACGAGGCCTTGGAAGCATTTAAGCTCTTTAAGAATGAGGTTGAAAATCAACTAAGCAAGAAAATAAAGAAAATAAGGAGTGATAGAGGTGGTGAATATGATTCATTTTTTAATGAATTCTGTTCGGAAAATGGAATCATCCATCAAACCACTGCTCCTTATTCACCTCAACAAAATGGTATTGCAGAACGCAAGAACCGAACGTTGAAAGAAATGATGAACGCTTTGTTGATAAGTTCAGGGTTACCTCAGAACTTGTGGGGGGAAGCTATCTTATCAGCTAATTATATTTTAAATAAAATACCCCATAAGAAATTAGACAAGACACCGTATGAATTGTGGAAGGGTCTAAGACCAAACTACAATTACATGAAAGTGTGGGGGTGTCTTGCGAAGGTAGCCGTTCCTCCACCTAAAAAGGTCAAGATAGGACCTAAAACTATTGATTGCGCATTCATTGGATATGCAAACAATAGTGCTGCTTATCGTTTTCTTGTATTTAAGTCGGACATTCTCGATATTCATATCAATACGATAATGGAATCAAGGAATGCTTCGTTCTTTGAAGATGTTCTTCCTTATAAGGAAAAACAAGAAAACAAGACTGCAAAGAGAACTCATGAGTCCTCGAGCAGTAATCCACATATGGATGAAGAGGAACAAGAGGAACCTAGAAGGAGCAAACGGGCTAAAGTACCGACTACTTATGGTCCAGATTTTCTAACATATTTGTTAGAAAATGAACCTCAAACTTTTAGCGAGGCTATGTCATCTCTAGAAACACAATTCTGGAAAGAGGCCGTTAACAATGAAATAGAATCCATCATGCAAAATCATACATGGGAACTGGTGGATCTTCCTCAAGGGCATAAGCCTTTAGGATCCAAATGGATATTTAAGAGGAAGATGAAAGCAGATGGAATGATTGATAAATATAAAGCCCGGCTTGTAATAAAAGGATACAGGCAAAAGGAAGGGCTCGATTATTTTGATACGTATTCACCAGTTACGAGAATAACATCTATTCGAATGTTAATAGCTATAGCAGCTCTTAACAATCTCGTTATACACCAAATGGATGTTAAGACAGCTTTCCTAAATGGAGATTTAGACGAAGAAATCTATATGGAACAACCCGAAGGGTTCAAAGTTCCGGGACAGGAAAGGAAGGTCTGTAGACTTGTTAAATCATTAGATGGTTTAAAACAAGCTCCTAAACAATGTCATCAAAAATTTGACAAAACAATGTTGTCAAATGGTTTTCGTATTAATGAATGTGATAAGTGCGTTTACGTAAAAGATACGAATAAGGGATATGTCATTGTTTGTCTATACGTAGACGATATGTTGATCTTAGGCAGTAACAATGAGATCATAAAAGCTACCAAAACTTGGTTGACTAGTAAGTTTGATATGAAAGATATGGGTGTAGCTGATGTGGTTTTAGGAATTAAAATTTCTAAAACACAAGATGGCTTGGTAATATCTCAAGATCATTATGTAAATAATATTCTTGAGAAATTCAGTAAGAACGATACCAATATAGCCAAAACACCCGTAGATGTTCATTTACATCTAAAGAAAAATACTGGTGACGCAATATCTCAATTAGAATATTCGTGAATAATTGGTAGTCTTATGTATCTTATGAACTGCACAAGACCAGATATAGCTTACTCAGTTAGCAAACTGAGTAGATTTACTAGTAATCCTGGAGAGGATCACTGGAAGGCCATTGTGAGGGTACTTAGATATTTGAGATACACCTAAAGTTATGGACTGCACTATACAAGATATCCAGCTGTACTAGAAGGGTACACTGATGCAAACTGGATATCCGATACTAAAGATTCTAAATCTACTAGCGGATTTATCTTTACTATTGGAGGAGCTGCAGTGTCATGGAAATCTTCTAAACAAACATGTATTGCCAGATCCACTATGGAATCTGAGTTCATAGCTTGAGATAAAGCTGGAGAAGAAGCAGAATGGCTTCGAAATTTTTTAGAAGATATTCCATGTTGGCCGAAACCTGTGCCGGCAATAAGTATACATTGCGATAGCCAATCTGCAATTGGTAGGGCACAGAGTAGTTTATATAACGGTAAATCTCGACACATTCGTCGAAGACACAATACCGTTAGACAGTTGCTCTCAAATGGAATTATCTCTATTGATTATGTAAAATCAAAGGATAATATTGCGGATCCGCTTACTAAAGGTTTAACGAGAGAGCAAGTAAATACATCATCGAGGGGAATGGGTCTTAAGCCTATAAATTAAAGTTACATAGTGGAAACCCAACCTAGCTGACTGGAGATCCCAAGATCTAGGTTCAAAAGGGACAACTAAATTATGTAACTGTGTGTAAGCACTAAAAGAGTTAAACACTCTTATCCATTCCTATGATGATTTAGTGCTGCCTGCAAGGTAGGATAAGCTATGCTTTTAATGATTCTTATAGCTTGATAAATAATCAAGTGGGGTATTGCAGGATACTCTTAATGAGCAATCACCTATTATGAGTAAGAAACGTGGCCACTTCTATGAGAATTGATCAGGCTAAATCCTCTAGAGTACTCATAAGAAACCAGGAAGTGTCCGAGGCCAAAATGGACACAACCGTGAGAACCGAAGATGTTCGAAGGGGAATTGTGTGATAATTATTGTCTTGGTTTACACCAAAGGCTGAATAGTTCAAGACATCATGTTCACTAGTTAGCCGAGTAAATCCGATAGTTATTCACTATGGAAGGTTCAAAGCCAAAAGCTACCTATCTTGATGCAATTACTCTTCAAAGAAAGTCTCTCTCGTACTCCGAGTCAGTTTGTCGTTTTATTCAGACAATTTCCATTCATGTGGGGGATTGTTAGATATCATAATATATATTAAGTATGTATATATATATACGAAATACGTATTCTAATACGTAGGTTGTCGTACACAAATGATATCAAAGTGAATGAGAAATTAGTCTCATTATTTACCCACTTGAAGAGGAAGAAAAGTTGGTTGAAGGTATGTGTGGTAGTCAATCCCACATAGGACTAAGAATGACTTTAGCTTATAGTTTATATAAGCTAGAGTGTCATGATGGGTTGGGCCCCAAGGGGCACCCAAGTTTTTGTGGAGGGTGAGGACCTACACAACTTGGGCTAGACCACACGCGCGCGCCGCCGCCGCCGAGCCGAGCCGGGCTGGGTTGGGTTGGGTCGAGTCGGGTTTGGGTTTGGGTGAGTAAATAATTTTTTACTGCCCAACCGGATTATTTTTGTCCAAACCGAACCAGCTCAAATCCAACCAGCTTTATGTCCGAATAATTCTTCTTCTAGAATGTGTCTGTTCGGTTCCTTGCCTTTTTCTGAATTGTCTTGCCTTTTAGATTGAACCGGTTCGTTGATTCAGACTTGTCTTTTGGCCGAACCGGTTCATGTCCACAATTGTGTCTGACCGAACAGACTTCTATGTATCTATAAATAGGACTGTTTGTATCTATTTTAAATCACTCATTTTTTCACCGAAAATATTCTTGCTTTCTGAGAGAGAGACTTCAACATTCTTAAGTTCGCTGTGTTGCATCCGGGTGTGTTCTCATTTGCAACGTATATCGAGGAAACCTGGGAGACGATTTGCATCGATACTGTAAGCACCTTAGACAGGCAAAAAATGGCTTAAGGTTAAAAGGTCCAACCTTGACTCGATATTGATTTTTTCAAATCAATTACTGTAAGTGTCCTTGTTCGTTTTTTACATATTTGTTGTAATTTGCTTCTATATATATAGATCAAGTTCTTCTTTTATTTTCTATTTATATTTTCACAGTATATAGCATATATATATATTGAACAACAGGTCGGGCATGGAGTTTTGGCTGCATTTTTTTGATTAATTTTGAGCTGAGTTTAGACCCAAAAAAAGTTAAAAAACGCATGAATTATGTGTACCAAATTTGGCACTAAAAGTCCGAGTAGAAAATTTAAAAAATTCCTGGACGACGAAAATTATAAAAATGAGTCATATTTGAGCTAAAACTTCAAATGATGCCTTCTAGGACATTGAAATGAATTTATAAGACATAAAATGGCTTTGACATGACTGGATACATGAACACAGATATTGCCTGAGAGTGGTGCACGCTTTGGTCTAGTTCGGGTTGCTTGTTTTCATTCGAGATTTGAGCTGATATTTTAAAGAAATTTTAAAAAATATATATGAATCATGTGTTCCAAACTTTTTCCTGAAAATCCGAATAGAAAATTTAAAAATTCCACTGTATCGGAAAACGTTGAAAACTAGAAAACTTAAAAAATAATCATATTTGAGCTGAAACTTCAAGAGAAGCCATCTGGACATTAGAATGAATTTATACGACAAAAATAGTTTTGACATGGTAGAAATATGAATATGTGCCTGAGCAAAGATACTTCTAGGCGTGGTGCGCATTTTGGGCTAGTTTGGGATGCATTTTTTCTGTTTGGATTTGAGCTTTTTTTAATTTTTTTTTTTTAAAATACATGAATCGCGTGTCCCAAATTTTATGATGTAAATACAATAAAAAAATTTAAAAATTTCCCCGATTCCAAAAAATGCCAAAAACTATAAAAACAGAAAAATGATTCATGTTTGGGATGAAACTGCAGGAGAAGATTTCTGCGATCTTGGGATGAATTTACAGGACGGAAAATGGCTCCGGCACGACAAAAATATGAATACGCTCCTAAACACAGATATTGCCCAAACATGGCGAGTGTTTTAGTCCAATTCGGGCTTCGTGTTTTTCGTTAGAGTTTTGAGCTATTCTCTTTCTTTCTTTTTTTTTTTTTTTAAATTATGCAAAAAAAACATGAATGATGTGTACCAAATTTGGTGCTGAGAATAGGAGCAAGAAAATTTTAAAAATTCCCGGTCCTTAGAAAACAATCGAAAATCGTAAAAGTTTGAAAATGAGTCAATTTGAGTTGAAACTTTAGGAGAACCCTTCTAGGACCTTGAAATCAATTTACAAGACTCAAAACTCAAGAACAGCATAAATATGAATATGTGCTTGAATATAGATATACTGCCTGAACGTGTTGCACGTTTTTGGTCCAGTTCGGGCTACATTTTTTTTTTGTTCAAGTTTCGAGCTGATTTTTTATAATTTTTTAAAAAAAAAAAAAATACGTGAATCATGTTTACCAAATTTGGTACTGAAAATCCAAGCAGAAATTTTTTAAAAATTTCTGATCCAGGAAAACATCGAAAATCATAAAAAAGTTAAAATAACGAATCATATTTGTGCCGAAACATCAGGAGAAGACTTATGGGACCTTGGAATGAATTTACACGATACAAAAATGGCTCTGGTTTGGCAAAAATATGAATATGTGTATGAACATAGATACTGCCCGAGCATGGAGCCTGTTTCGGGCCGATTCAGGCTAGATTTTTTCGTTGAAGTTTTGAACTATTTTTTTTGTAGAAAATTTATATAAAAAAATATGAGTCACGTGTACCTAATTTTTGTTGAAAAATATTTGTTATATACTACATATAAACAGAATATAAATATACGAACAGATATACAAAACTGAATATAAAGACACTTACAGTAATTGATTTGAAAAAATCAATATTGAGTCAAGGTTGGACCTCTAACCTTAAGATGTTTTTTGCATGTTTAAGGTGCTTACAGTATCGATGCAAATCGTCTCCCAGGTTTTCTCGATATACGTTGCAAATGAGAGCACACTCGGATGCAACACGACGAACAGAAGAAAGTTGAAGTCTCTCTCTCAGAAGACAAGAATATTTTCGGTGAATTAGTGAGTGAAAACAGATACAACACACCCCTATTTATAGTGAAAAAAAAAGTCTGTCCGGTCAGACACATCTGTTGGACAGGAATCGGTTCGGTCAATAGACAAGTTTGTAGCAAGGAACCGGTTGAACCAATAGGCAAAGGACGCAACTAAAATGAACAGATAAAACTGAAGGAAAAGATCGAACAGACACATTCTAGAAGATGAATTATTCGGACAAAAATAAAGTTGGTTAGTGTTGAGCTGGTTCGGTTTGGACAAAAAATTAATCCGGTTGGACAGTAAAAATTTAATTACTGACCCGAACCCAACCCAGCCCTGCAGCGGCGACGCGCGTGTATGGTCCAGCCCAAGTTGTGTAGGTCCTCACTCTCCACAAAAACTTGGGTGCTCCTTGGGGCCCAACCCATCATGACACTCTAGCTTATATAAACTATAAGCTAAAGTCATTCTTAGTCCTATGTGGGAATGACTACCACACATATCTTCAACCAACTTTCCTTCCTTACCAAGTGGGTATATAATGAAACTAATTTCTCAGTCACTTTTATATCATTTGTGTACGCTAATGTACACCGTGTATCTAGCTACGACAACCTATATATTAGAATACGTATTTCGTATGTATACAGTTAATATATACTATGATATCCAATAATCCCCCACATGAATAGAAATTGTCTGAATAAAACGACGAACAGACTCGAAGTACGAGAGAGACTTTCTTTGAAGAGTAATTGCATCAAGATAGATAGCTTTTGGCTTTGAACCCTCCATAGTGAATAACTATCGGATTTACTCGGCTAACTAGTGAACTTGATGTCTTCAACTATTCAGCCTTTAGTGTAAACCAAGACAATAGTTATCACACAATTCCCCTTCGAACATCTTCGGTTCTCACGGTTGTGTCCATTTTGGCCTCAGACACTTCCTGGTTTCTTATGAGTACTCTAGAGAATTTAGCCTGATCAGTTCTCATAGAAGTGGCCACGTTTTTTACTCATAATAGGTGATTGCTCATTAAGAGTATCTTGCAATACCTGACTTGATTTTTTTTATCAAGCTATAAGAATCATTAAAAGCATAGCTTATCCTACCTTTTTTTCAGGCAGCACTAAATCATCAAAGGAATGGATAAGAGCGTTTAACTCTTTTAGTGCTCACACTCAGTTACATAATTTAGTTATCCCTTTTGGACCTAGATCTTGGGATCTCCAATCAGCTAGGTTGGGTTTCCACTATGTAACTTTAATTTATAGGCTTAAGACCCATTCCCCTTGATGATATACTTGTTCTCTTGTTAAAACTTTTCATAAGCGCGCTTCATTATCCTTTGATTTTTCATAATCAATAGAGATAATTCTATTTAAGAGCAACTGTCTAACGGTATTATGTCTTCGATGAAAGTGTCGAGATTTATCGTTATACAAACAACTCTGTGCCCTACCAATTGTAGATTGACAATCGCAATGTATACAAATTGCAGGCACAGGTTTCGGCCAAATTGAAATATCTTCTAAACTTTCGAAAGCAATTCTGCTTCTTCTCCAGCTTTATCTAAAGCTATAACTTCAGATCCCATGGTAAATCTGGTTATTCATGTTTGTTTAGAAGATTTTCAAAACACTGCAGCTTATCCAATAAAGATAAATCCGTTAGTGGATTTGAAATCTTTAGTATTGAATATCCATACTGCATCTGGATATCTTGTATAGTGCAGTCCATAACTTTAGGTGTATCTTAAATATCTAAGTACCCCCACAATGGCCTTCTAGTATCCTTTCCAGGAATACTTGTAAATCTACTCAGTTTGCTAACTGAGTATGTTATGTCTTTACATTCATTTACAACCTAATGGTTTGCTTTCAGGGTCCGTGCCACTCTTGGTGCCATCAGGGATCACCGATCCCATGGACAAGGTCTCATCCTCTGCTTCACAACGGGGTAGTCATGGTAGCACCAAGGCATGCCGATACCATACCATGAAACTTTTCCCCAATTACTATGTCGATACCCTCATTTACGACAATATCATACCCGAGTATCCTTGTTGCATAAAGTTGACATTCTCTCACATTTCTTTCTCTTGCCCTCAAGGACTAGGTAATGATCCCATCAAATGATGTACCGAAAATAGTTTTAGGTCCTATCATGACCTTTTAAATCGGAGAAATTGATACCTTTGTAAGACACCCCCACACTTTCGTGTATTTTATGATGATCTTTGACCCTTCCATAATTCATATGGTGTCTTGTCCGATTTCTTGTGGGATATTTTATTTAAAATATAATTAGCTATTAAAATAGCCTCCCCCCACAAGTTCTGAGGTAACCCTGAACTTATCAACAAAGCGTTCATCATTTCATTCAACGTTCGGTTCTTGCATTCTGCAATACCATTTTGTTTTTGAGTAAGGAGCAGTGGTTTAATGGATGAAACCATTTTCTGAACAGATTTCATTAAATAATGAACCATATTCACCACCTTTATCACTCCTTATTATCTTACTTAGCTGATTTTTGACCTCATTTTTATAGAGTTTAAAAACTTCCAAGGTCTCGTCTTTTCTTCTTAGCAAATAGACATAACAATATCTTTTTATCACCTCTAGTTTGCACAAACTTTAATTCACATAAATAAGTGTGAATTAAATCTAGAGGTTTACTTCTTCTTTCTACCGAATAGAAAGGAGTCTTAGCCAATTTGGATTCCGCACAAATTTCCCATTTGTGATTTTTATCAATAACAATTTGCTGAAGTAAATCCAAATCCAAATTGCTGATTCTCTGCAAGGTCTTGTAAAACACATGACCTAATCTACCATGCCATATGTTAGAGGATACCACCAAATAAACATAAAAAATAATTTAATTATTATTTATGTTCTCTGGCGCAACAACAATTACATAAATATCCTCTACTCACAAACATATCACTTTTGATGAGTACAAATTTATCAGACTCAAATACGAGTCTAAACCCGTTCTTCCTCAACAGAGTGCCAAAAACCAAATTCTTACGAATTCCAGGAACATGAATCACATTGTTCAAAGTTAGTTCTTTCACAGATGCCATCTTGAGCACCACCTTTTCATGGCCTCGTACCTTGTAAACCGAAGAGTTTCTCATAAATATTTGCTTTTATATACTCGGAGAAACGCTCTCTTTCTATCAAAACAAACGTGACAAGTGACACCGGTATAAACTCACTATGTCTTAGGGTTTTTTTCCTACCATGTTCACTTGTGACACTACAACAGCGAGCTCAATCTCATTGTCATCAACTAAGTTGGCTTGAGCTCTTTTTCTTGTTCTGACGATAGTCCTTTGCTTGATGACCGGGCTTGTTACATGCGAAACAAGTTCCCGTCAACTTCTTGAAATCCGTTCCCTTATTAGCTTGGGAAGAACTAGAACGAACAAATTTCCTCTTATTGGTCTTGTGCAAATATTCTACAAAATTTGCCTTGGCTTCCATGGTCTGAGCTTTAACCCTCTTTTCTGAACCACGGTTATCCTCCTCAATTCTTAATCGAATAATCAAGTCCTCTATAGTTATCTCCTTTCTCTTGTGCTTTAGATAGTTCTTGAAATCCTTCCACGAAGGAGGCAATTTCTCTATCAAAGCCGTCATCTCAAATGATTCACTAAGAATCATTCCCTCGGCAGTAATCTTTTGGAGGATCAACTGACAGTCTTGGACTTGACTAATCACAGTTTTTTTAGTCCACCATTTTGAAATCCAAAAATCGGCCAACCACAAATTTCTTAGTGCCGGCATCCTCGATTCTGTATTTTCTTTTTAAGGACTCTTACAGCTCTATCGTTGTCTTGATTGGGCTATACACGTTGTATAACGTGTTGTCCAATCCGTTGAGGATATAGTTCTTGCATAGGAAGTCAGAATGCTTCTACGCATGCACCGAGACTACAACCGTAGTATCGGTCTCTCCCTCTTCTGGAACCGGGGCTTCCTCCCATAAGAACCGGACTAGGTTCAGAGTGGTCAAATAAAACAGCATCTTTTGCAGCCAACGTTTGAAGTCCAGACCACTGAACTTCTCGGGTTTCTCACCATGTGTAACATGTGGTGGTATTGGCGCTACAAACGCACTAGCATTTACGGTAGACCTTTCTGTCATCTGTTATTTAAAATAACAGAATCAACTTTATATATATATATATATATATAAAACCAAAACCAAAACCAAAAATATATATAAAATATATTATATATATATATATATTACAAACCCACATATATAAAATATATATACACACAAACACAAACACAAACACAAACACACACATATATATATATATAAACACAATATATATATATATAACAAATGTATATATATGCTGCCAAATATATATATATTACAAGTATATATATTCATAAAATATATATGTTCACCAAATATATATATATATATATTCACAATAAAACAGTAACAATATATATTTATAAAATAATAAATATTACTAACTGTTTTAACAACAATTAAAGCATAAAGCGTGGACATATATAAAAAAATATAATGTCCATGCAGATCGCATATATAAAAAATAGCATTGAACCATACGGTTATTAGCCAAGAGACATGACATTAAAAGGAATCAATTGTTAAGAGAAACGTCGGTTAACAACCGAACTACACCATCAATTTCATTAACAGAAAGTAAAAGATGGAAAAAGTGTTCATGTAATGACCAAACCCAAGTAATGCTTTCATATGAATCCAACGTATATCTCATAAACATTCAAAAAATATATACTATATAGATCACAATATATATATATATATAACGGGAGGTGTGGGTACCGAGCAGAAGCGATTTAAAAAACAAACAGTATATCCGAAATACACCAACAGAAGTGAATATAATGCTACTGTAAATGTTATATAAATATATATTCCATAGAAAGCAAAAAAAAAATATATATATATATATATAAGACAAACAGTAGCCAAAAAAGTTACTAAACAAATAGTAAATATGTCATGTATAAAAACTTGCTGTCGATTCCAACTAAACAAATAGTCAATTTGTAATATCTCACAAAGAGTATGTGAAATATTACACAAACAGTATATAGCATATACTAGAAAAAATGTCTTAAGAATGTTGGAAAATATTTGCTATATACTACATATAAACAGAATATAAATATCCGAACAAATATACAGAACTGAATATAAAGACACTTATAGTAATTGATTTGAAAAAATCAATATCGAGTCAAGGTTGGACCTCTAACCTTAAGATGTTTTTTGCCTGTCTAAGGTGCTTACAGTAACGATGCAAATCGTCTCCCAAGTTTCCTTTATATATGTTGCAAATGAGAGCACACTCGGATGCAACACGGCGAACAGAAGAATGCTGAAGTCTCTTTCTCAGAAGACAAGAATATTTTCGGTGAATTAGTGAGTGAAAACAGATACAACACACCCCTATTTATAGTGAAAAAGAAGTCTGTCCGGTCAGACACATCTGTTGGATAGGAACCGGTTCGATCATTAGACAAGTCTGTAGCAAGGAACCAGTTGAACCAACAGGCAAAAGACGCAACTGAAATGAACAGATAAAACTGAAGGGAAATACCGAACAGACACATTCAAGAAGATGAATTATTCGGACAAAAATAAAGCTAGTTGGTGTTGAGCTGGTTCGGTTTGGACAAAAAATTAATCCAGTTGGACAGTAAAAATTTAATTACTGACCCAAACCCAACCCAGCCCGACAACGGCGGCGTGCGCGTGTGGTCTAGCCCAAGTTGTGTAGGTCGTCACCCTCCACAAAATCTTGGGTGCCCCTTGGGGCCCAACCCATCATGACACTCTAGCTTATATAAACTATAAGCTAAAGTCATTCTTATTCTATGTGGGATTGACTACCTCACATATCTTCAACCAGCTTTCCTCCCTTACCAAGTGGGTATATAATGAGACTAATTTCTCTTTCACTTTTATATCATTTGTGTACGTTAATGTACACCGTATATCTAGCTACGACAACCTACGTATTAGAATACGTATTTCGTATGTATACACTTAATATATACTATGATATCTAACAATTTTGTGTTAAAAATCCGAGCAAGAATATTTGGTCTGAAATTTTGAACTAAAACTTCGGGAGAAATCTTTTGGGACCGTGGAATGAATTTATAGACACAAAAAGGCTTCGACATGGCAAAAATATTAATATGTGCCTAAACACAGATAATGCATAGGCATGGTTCGTGTTTTGGGTTTAGGGTTTTTATTCGAGTTTTGAGCTCATTTTTTGCAAAAAAAAGAAAAAATAAAACAATCGTGTGTACCAAATTTGGTTTTAAAAATCAAAGAAAAAAATTTAAAACTTTTTTTGACTCTAGAAAAGGCTCAAAACAACGAAAATTAGAATACAAGTCATATTTTAGCTTAAACTTCAGGAGAAGCCTTCTAGGGCCACAAAATAAATTTATAGGATGCAAAAATGGCTTCGGCTCAGTAGAAATATGAATATGTGCCTTAACATAGAGACAACACGGGCGTGGTTCGCGTTTTGGACCATTTCGCAGTGTCTTTTTTATTCAAGTTTTGAGCTGATATTTGAAGAAAATTCTAAAAAAAATAAATGAATCCTATGTACCAATTTTGGTGCAGAAATTTTAAAAATTCGCCGACCCCGACAAATGTAAAAAACCATAAAAGTTAGAAAACGAGTCATATTTAAGTTGGAACTTTAGGAGAAACCTTATGGGACCCTTGCATGAATTTACTAGACACAAAATGGCTCCGACATGGAAAAAATATCAATATGTGTCAGAACATAGATATTGCCCAAGCGTGGTGTGTGTTTTGGCTAGTTTGGCTGTTTTCCTTTTTGTTTGAGTTTTGATATGATATTTTCCAAAATAAAAATTAAAAATACATGAACCATGTATGTAGGCATCTAATTTTTTTGGACCTTCTTAAAACTATTTTTGATTCACTCCAACTCAGACTCAGGTTTAATATTTAGAAAAAAATTATGGTCACAATTTTATATTTTAAGTGATTTAAATTATAGATCTTTGGTGCATTTTAATTGTCAAATTAAAATTGGATTGTAAAATTACCGATTTTTAAATTCAATTTAACTTCAAACAAAGTAAAATATCATTAATTGTAATCCCAAGTTCTAAATGTTTACCCCTATTGGATTTTAGAATAGAAAATATTTTAATTAAAATGATGGAAAAAAAAAAATTTGGAAAAAAGAAAGGAACGAGGGGTAACTTAGACATTTTCCCTTCTTCCTCCCTTGTTTTAATCTAGCCATCCATTTCTTTGATCTAAGGGACCATATAAATAGGGAACTAAAGAGGAAAAAACAAATGAGGGGCATTTTAAGGGAGAAAATACAACCCTTGGATAAAATGATCCAATAGTTCAAAATCACCCAAGGAAGAGGATTTTAAGAGGGGAAAATATTTAGGTCATGAGGAGGAGGTTTTTGGAGTTTTTCCTTTCTTTTCATGTAGAAAAACCAGACAGACGAGGGAGAGAAAAAATAGAGAAAAAGGAAAAAGAAAAGGGAGGAAAAAGGAAGGATACAAAGAGAAGAAGTTCAGGTCATGTGCTAAACTTAAGGTTGATTCTATTTTCTACTTTTGTGTTTTCATTTTCTATTTTCTTTGATGCTCTCTTCATTGTGTTTTCTGATTGTTGAGTTTTAAACCATTAAAAAACATTTCTCAAAATCAAATAGGCTTGTTTTATTGTGAATTAATAGCCAATTAAATGCTGTTGAGATTACTCTTTTCTTGCTGGTTTATATACCAAAGCAAGTTGTGAATCAAGCCAACAAAAAAACTTTTTAAAACCACAACTCGGGTGATTTGGCCAAGATAAAGCCTATTGATCTTGGGTCATTTCTTGTTTTCAAAGTCAGTTTAGGTTATGTTTTGTTTGATTTCATTCCTTAAAGTTGAGTTCAAATGATTTTTGAAAGGTGTTTTCAAGCTAGTTTTTATGGCACGACAGAGGACATCTGAATGCTATTCTATTCGGATGCCTTTATTTTGAAAAGAAACTGCCTACATTTTGCAGTAGATCATTTGAATGCCCAACCTCTGACATCCAAGTGCCTTTTTGTTTTTTTTTGTTTTTTTTTTTTTTATCAAAATCTTTTGCCCAAAACTAGCATTCGAATGCCCCTCCAGCAATATTCGAATACCTTGATTTTGTTTGCAACCTATTTAAAAATTATTCATGGGCATTCGAATGCTCTCTCAAGGGCATTCAGATGCCTTACTGAATTTTAACCAAAAGTGCCTCGCCCAGATTGGGCATTAAGATGTCTTTCCCATGGCTTTCGGATGCTCGATTCCTTCTTCGATGGTTTCTTTTTTCTCTAAGATATCAGATGCCCCCTTATGGGCATTCAAATGCCCTCATTTGAAAATAGGAATACATTCACCAAGGAAAAGGCATTCAAATACCCCTTTATTGGAACCTTTTAATTTGTGCTGTTTTATTTATTTATTTTCCATTCAATTGCTTTATTTATAATTGTTATTTACCTTTCGCAAATTTTCATTTTATTTTTTATTCCGTAATTTATTTATTTTTCATTTTAATTTATTTTATGTTATTCGCTCTTTACTTTATTGCTCTTATTTATTTATTTGCTTTGTATGCATTTATTTATCTTACCCATTCATTTTCTTGTTATTTAAATTTTCGCTCCATTTACATTTTGTCTCAAGTTGTGTATTTACTTTTATTGCGTTTATTTATATTTTATTTTATTTGGAATAATATAAAATTGAACTTTCACTAAAAATGAAAATATAGTATGACTTTGCGGGAAATGATTATGGAATGCTCCTAGATCTTGTAGGAATCTCGGTAACTATCTTCTATAGGAAAATATTATTCTTAATTTAGGGGTTGTCATAAAGGTTCCTAGGTGAAAGAACTTTTGTCTAACTTCTGTATAGTCATTGGGGAATCTAGAGGAGTGCCTCAAAATTAAGAACCCTTATTTTATTCTCGAAAAATAAATTTTGTTTTTTTTTTCTTTTCGAAAAATGGATGAAATAATTTTGTCTTTTGCGTATTTGCTATATTTTCGTCTATTTATGATTAATTTGCTCCTTTTGTCTTGGATAATTAATTTATGCAGGTGATCACAATACAAAAATAATTTGATGTTCTCACAAGGGTTTTTCATAAAAATAAAAAGTAATACCTAGAGTAAAAATTATTCTTGGTAGTCTGCCAAGTCTTTGGAGAGTTTCAAAACTCATTATTTACAAACGAATATTATCTCTGTTTTGATGGTTTATTTACAAGGAATTTTGAATTTCGCTTAGACGTTAGGGAATTTAGAGAAATTTTTAATGTGGAAGATTTTCATTTTATTCCTAAATAAAAAGGTTCTATTAAGAAGGATTTTAATAAAGGTGTTAAGGGAATTATTTTGAAATGTCAAAGCTAAAATAATATTTTGTCAAGATTAAAGATAACACATGATTAATTGGTATTGTTTTTGAATAGGCAATGTGGGGTGCTAAAACTTTTCTCATGCATAAAGGAACTCCCGAACTTGCTCTAGTTTTTTTTTTTCTTTTTTTTTCTTGATTTTTACGCAGATCAATTTTTTTTAACAAACCTTAATTAATTTAGGATTTTTTAGAAAGATAATTTTTTTTAGTGACCAATCATCTAGCCAAAAATGATTGGTGGCGACTCTTTGTGTTTTTCCTTATGGTTTTTAAAATGTTCCTTTTAAGTCTTATGGGTCGAGAGATTGTTACAACAACTTGGCGACTCCATTGGGAACTTTTTTTTAGAGAGTCAAGCTAGAGATAAATCATGTGCTATCTTAAGTTTTGATTTGATGATTTTAATCGATTTTTTAACTATAATTCCCTCATTTTTTGAAAGAAAAATATATATATTTTTTTGTTTGTAAGAAATAAGATTTTTGAATAAATTCATTTGCATTCATATAATTTTTTTCACTTTATTTATTGACTTATAATATATGTTCTTTAATAAATTGTTGGAGGAATCTAGGATAGAGGTTGTGAAATAGGTGGTCAATGGTTTGTTTGTTCCTCCACGCACATTTCACACATGCATTTGCATGACATGAGCTCTATACCTAGGCTCCCTCCTTTTTAGGAGGAAGTAAAGTACATATGTCCTCGTGATGAACCTCTGCATAGGCTAGCAAAATACTTCTCCTTAATTTGGGAATTTTTAATCGTGGTGAGGATCGTGATGCTTTACTAGTACACGTGGACGACATTGAGTAACAATTTAGGAAGTTTTAGATCCTTGAACTTCCAAAGCAAGTATGTACAAACTTTAAGGAAACTAGCCTAGGTAGAGCAATGCCCAAACCTTTGCTAGAGGTCACCATGATTAAGAACACATGAAAGGACATTTTTTACTTTTTGCTACTCATTTTATGACCTAAATCTGTACTATAGAATGGACAATTTGAATAAACATCTTGATGCCCATAATAGGAGAGAAACACTGCCTCAAGGGCGTCGTAGTGGGCGAATAAATTTTTGGATAAAATTAATTCTTATGGGGGAAATTTTTGTTTCAAAAATAATTATTTGCAATAAAAACAAATTCTTGGATTTTTTTTGGGATCATTTTAGAAATTTCCTTGTATTAAACTCTTGCAGTAACTTGATTCATTTACTTTCCTTTCGACATGTATCATTTTTACATCATTAAGTCATAATATGGGCTTTTTATTCCAAGATAATTGCCAATAAAGGGGATTTTTTATAGAATAACGGTCACATTGAAAAATATTTGGGAGTCTCAATTAGGCTTAGTTCGAAGAAATGGACTCTTGTAGACATCTAATTTTGTCCGGGCCTCTAAAAAAGTACAATTTTTCTTCAATCTCGGGTTTCTAAATTTCTCTCAATTTCATGGTCTAATATCTTGATACTTTAATTTGGCAAAGTTGGCAAAGTCAAAATTTGCAAAGTCAAAATTGAAAAAGTTAAAATTGATTAAAATAGGTCAATTAAATGTTGTAAAGGCAAAATTTAATATTGGAAAGTTACAATTGAAGTATGAAATGAATAAGTCAAAGTTGACAAATGGAGGAATGTAATTGAAAAGAATCAGTCAAAATTGAAAAGTGGAGGGGTGAAATTGAAAGAATTAAATAGAAATTAGATGATGGAAGGATAAAATTGAAAAAAAGGAATAAGTTGGAGTTGTAGAGAATTGGAGAGCATTTTTGGAAGAAAAATAAATGAAATTTGGTGAAAAGTGAAGGGATAAAATGGAGATTTACAAGGAAGAAAATGGTAATTGAATGGAAGGGTGAGGGGAAATTGTGGAAGAGAAAAGTTAAGATTGTAATTAAATGGAAGAGAGAAAGGTAAGGATAGAAAGGAAAATGGCAAGTTAGTTATAAAACCAATGAGTCACTAAGGAAGGACATGAGTCATTCAAGAGATGACATGAGTTGGCATTGACTAGCCAATGAGAATTCAACTTGGGGAGCAAGAATGGAGGGGATTGGCAAGCCAATGGAAGAAGAAGTTAGTGAGGAAGGCTAAGAGGCTGGCTAGTGAATAAGAAAAAGCCAAGTGGCTAATAAAAAAGATGGAGACTTGAAACAAAAGGAGGCCATTCGGCCATTGAAAAAAAGGGGGGGCATTCGGCCAAGGGAGAAATAAAGAGGAAAAAAAAAAAAGATAAGAAGAGTGGAGTGTTCTTCATTTTTTTTGGAAAAGCTAGACACTAAGGTAGCTTATTTTTCTTCTCATTTTTGTTTTAGTTGCTACTCTCTTTTCTTCTCTTTTAAAAATTTTTGAAAATGTTTAAAAAAAAAAAAGAGAAAAAGATTTTCAAAAGTGTTGGATTTTTTTTTTTTTTTTTTAAATTTTCAAATAAAATGTTGTATGAATTTTTTCATTTTCACATGTTTTTCTTCTCTTCTACAATTTTCTTTTATTATTGTTTCTATTGTTTTCATCTTGGGTTGATTTTGCATGGCTTGGATATGGTATAGTGTGATGCCTGTTCGGTGTGATTTTACTCTTGTTTTACCTATGTTGCTTGCCTTGATGTTGTTCCATTATGGTGCATGTTTCTTGATATCTATGTTATTTTCTTGAAAATAAAGATGGTTATGAGCTTGGTGATCCTTGCATGTTTCGATTTTAGGTGATAGTTGAGCCGGATTAAGTTCCATGAGGCCAACTTTGTGCCAACCACTTTGTTACCAGAAAACAGTTTTTGAACCCCCCCCCGAGAATTCTTGGTTCGGATTAAGTAATAGTCCATAACCAAGTCCGTTTTTTTCTCTTGATATATCGGGGTTTACATGATTACGGACTAAAGTTTCCTAACCACCATTTGTTTTCCCGAAAACATTTTTTGTAAATCCAAAAACAACTTTTCAAGGCTCTCGGGCACCATTTTTTCAAGTTATCTGAGCGCTGTTTTCTAAACCTCCGGGTCACAGTTTTCAAGTCCGATCGAAGTTTCCTCTAGAATATTTGGATATCCCCATGGGTATTCGGATTTCCCTCGTGGAAAGGGTAAATACATTTTTTCGTGTGTTTGTCTTTTTATTTCGTTTTCATGTTTGTCCTTTAAAATGTTTTCTCGAGAATGGTGCGATTCAGTGAAATGGCTCTGAGTATGTTCTGCTGGGTTACCGGGGAGTATCCCCGAATTCATTTCATAAAAGAGCCTGGTTCTCACATTATGAGGGTTACGTATGTGTTGTGCGAAAGAATAATTCTTAAACTCTAACGGGTTTTCGGAGAGGTTTGAAAATTCTTCGACGCAAAATATTTATGTAATTCTCTATCAAAAATCCATAAAGGTTTTCTTTAAAAGTTTTGCTTGTTTGTTTCCGTTGTTTGATTCGCATTTGTTAGTGCTTTCTTAATTGATGTTTAGTATGCCTTTATTCTTGTTTGTATTACATTATAGCTTTGCATATTTATATTCATAATTATCGATTTTTTTTAATGCATGAAAATCGATTTTGATTTTTAAAATTCTAAAGCAAGGCAATGTTCCCTAATTAAGGTAATTTCTGAGTCCTCTACCAGGTTCTTGGGGAGGATTTCGTTGATAATCATTAATCGCGGAATATCCTTTTTCAAAAGGAATGAGGCAGATGATTTTAAAATAGAATAACATAATTCCATATTCCGTTGGGTTGCTGGGGAGTATAGAAAATTTTGTGGTAATAAAAATTCTGAATCATTCTTAAATAATGTGCTATTTTTTTTAAAGAAATTATTTTAAATACCACAACTAAAATCAACTTTCTTCGAGACCAAAGATAACACATGATTAATAGGTACCAATTTACAAGGGAGTTGTGGGAGAGCTAATACCTTTCCCACATGTAACCGACTCCTGAACCCGCCCGCAATTATTTTTCTCTAATTTTTAATCGCTGACCTTAAAATTGTCTTTTTAAAGGGATTTTAATTAATGTTAAAATATTCTAATAAAATACTAATTTTAATAGGTGACTGATCACACCTAGCCAAAAAAGATTGGTGGCGACTCTTCGAGAGATCTGCACGCTAGCACAGGCGAATCCACGAGCCTAGTGAAGGTCCCAACAGTCATTCCTGTGGATTACATTGGAGGCAAGACACCTATGTTACTTGTGGCCTCGAAGAAGACGTTCAGTGACCATCTAGTTGCTTCCTTGTTGCAGGAATCGGCACACTCGGGATTACGAGTTCTCAAGTAGGTATGATTCTGATCATATAGATGATTTTAAGTTTTAAATGCCATGTAACCCATGTAAGTCATGATCCGAGATCCTGAGATAATTCCGAGCATTTTCTTGTTTACTTCTGCTGTGTTATTTTGTATCTTTATGTATATGCATGAGCCCGGACTATCCCAACAGTATCTAGGATAGGGGTCGTATAATAAGCAATTGAGGGTTTATTTGTTCCTTCGCATACACTACACATGTGCATTTGCATAACATGAGCTCTATTCCCGAGCTCCATTCTTTTTAAGTGGAAGTAAAGTAGCTATGCCCTCGTAATGATCCTCCGTATGGGCTACCGAAAGACTTTCGGGGTATAAAATATCTATGCCTTCGTTATGATCCTCCGTATGGGCTAGAAAAATATACCCACTCAAATTGAACCATTTCCATTCGAAGCTTGCGATAGGCAAGGATCGGAGTGCCTTACTAGTCCTCACAGATTACAGTGAGGAGCAATTTGGGGACCTTTTAGAACCAATTCCAAACCTCATATAACGAACCGTAAGGAGCCAACATAAGTAGAGCCATGCCGAATTTCTTAGAAGTCACCCTACTAGGGACACACGGAGGAACAGCTCTTACTTTTTATTGATTACTTTATGATTAAATAACATTTGTAGGCCAGTGGTGTTGAATAAACATTTGGATACCCATGTCATAATAGATCCACTGCCCCAAAATTTTTGATGCAAAATATTTGTTTTGAAAATAATATTTTTGACTAAGTTCTAATCTTTGCGAGGAAAACGGGTTTAAAAAAAATTAGTGGATCAAATTTGGGGGCAAACCTTACATATTGAAAATTTTGGATAATTAAGATTGGTCCTACCTATAGACACCTAATTTTGTTCGGGCCCCCTAAACAAGACAAATTCTTCCTTCAACTTCCTGGAATGCGAAGAATCTTCCCTCATTCTACAGATAGGTCTCCAAGACTTTGATTCGAAGGTAAAAAATGAAAAAACCAACCTAAAAAAAATCAACTCCAAAAAAGTCAACCCCTAAAAGTCAACTACTAAAAAAGTCAACTCTCAGTCAAAATCAAGATTCGAAGTTGAATTGAACAATGGTGAAGGAATTTTGATAATTGGAGATCTACAATTGAAGATAGAGAGGTTGAAAGACAAATTGCAAAATTCAGTGTAGGAGAAAATGAGAAATTTAGCAAATTTGAGGAAAAGTGCGTAAACGATCAAATTGGACAAAATTTGAGGTTCCAAATGGAATAAGATCAATAAATATGGATACTGGAAGGTCCAATTTTGAAGCAGAGTTGAAGGAAGATGTGGTTTGAAGAGAAAAAAGAAAATAAAGATTTAATGAATAAATAGGAAATTCAAAAAATTGGGGAAAACTATAGATATGGTCCGATTCGGTGAAATTGAAGCTCCCAGTTGATGAATAATAAATAAATAAAAATATCCCAAGTCCCAATTTGAAGTGCATCCCAAGGAAGGACCGATTGGAGGAGAAACGGGAAAATGAGGAAATTCCCAATTTTGAGGAAAAAGGGAAAAACTATATCAAAAAGAAATTCGAATGTAAAAATTGGGCATTTTCGGTCCAAATCCAATTAATATATGACAAAGGCAGTGGAAAAAGAAAATCTGGAATTTGGGCCCGTTTTGAGTAAAACCGAGGTTTCAAAGGTTAAAAGGCAATTTTGGAAAATTCGAGAAAAATAGAATCTGAGCTCAAAAAATTGCGAAATGTTCCAGAAACTGAGTTTTAGGATGGAAAGAAGGAAATGATATGAAGAAAACCCGAAATTGAGGCTGAAACGCAAATATGCTATATTCAGGAGACTAATCCGCAATTTTAAAGAAAAATCTGAGAAAATAGAAAACAAGCTCGAAAAATTTATGAAAACTTCCAGAATTAAGTTTTATATTTTATGTAAGGGATTGGAGAATAAAAATCTAGAATTGGAGCTCAAATGGAAATAGACAAAGTTTTGGAGGCACTAAACCAAAATTTTAGAGAAAAATCTGGGAAAAATAGAATCCGAGCTCGAAAAATTATGAAATCCTCTAGAACTGAGCTTTATATTGGATGGGATGGATTAAAAAAGAAAAATTCAAAATTGGGGTCCATTTGCAAATAAATTAAGTTTGGGGGCCTAAATGCAATTTTATTGAAAAAACGAAAAGGGGCATTTTGCAAAAAAAAAAAAGGAGGAATGACCTGGAAAATTCTAGGCCATTTTTGGCCAGCTCATGGATGGAAGAGGAGGTGTGATCATATTAAATCAAATGGCCAAGATTGAATAGCTAGATGACATTTTTTAGAAAGGACAAGATTCTACACTACTTGCCTACATGGCATTTTGGCCAATCGGAGGCCTCCAAATTACAAAGCCATGTGAAGGCCATGTGAAGAGTATGTGAAGGCTATGTGATGATGCCAAATAGGATATGCCACTTAGGAAGATATTTTGGTAGTAAGCCATATGATCATGACAAGTGGTTAGATATTTTGTAGAGATAGGAAACAAGAATAATCTAGGTGACATTATTGGCCAATGAGATGTTATAAAACCCTTAATTTAAGGAAAGCATCATGCAAAAAGGGGACAAGAATTAGCCATGTGGCAAATATGTTGGGAGAGCATGCAAAGCATGACTAAGGCTAAAAAAAAGATGAGGACACCAATATATAAGGGCGATTGGCTTTAGTGCAAGTGGGAGATTGTTGGTATATGCATAGAGGCAATCAGTTTGGTCAGGCATAAACTACCAATAATCCAAACCCATCACTATATCTTAGTGATACAAGGTTTTCCTTCATGTTAGTACAATGATAAGGAGTTATTAAGTACAAATCGGATAAAGCCCATGGAACATAATGACCTTGCAAAGGAATTATATATAATTGTGAGATCCTTTTGCATCAAAGCCATGTTCCTAAAACGGCTCCTGGTCACCGTATTGCCAAGACAGGGCATTGGAAATGCTCAAAGACTAGTATATGTTAAGACTACTTACTTAGTAAGCAATTGATCTCACGTGTTGAAGTATATGAGATACTTTAGGATAATAGGTGCTTGTCTGTTGAACAAATTCACTGAACATGGGTAGCTGTGAGAACTCCATTTGGTGTTGTCACTGAAGTTTCTATGGAAACGTTCTCATGTGTCAGCCGTGTAAGTAGTCCACTGACTTGTGATACCAGGTCATCTTGTATGGGGAGTGTCATACTTTGATTCCATCACAAACGGGTCCCAAACAAGAGTGATGCTTATGGTAGGATGGTTTTGGGTATGACATGAACCATACGAAGATGGATGAGTGATCTAGAGAGACTTCACCACTCCAAGTGACATCAGAGATATATCTCCTCTGTTCTTGGCTTAAGTTAACTTGATGGAATCTCTGGCTAGAGTATGATAAATTTAGGAGAAATAGTTTTTTAAGTTCACAAAGTTAACTAATAGCTGCTGGAACTAATATGGATTGAACATGAGTAGACACTGCACCATGCTTATGGCCTTTCCAGGATATTTGGTGAACGAACCTAATTACACTGATAGACTGAACACGAAAGGTTATGTCAAGACTAACTTGACTCTCTAGTATTTGGGTGGTCATGATGGCTTGCTAGAGTCCGCTCATGATCTACAAGTATAAATTAATTAGATTAATTTATATTCATTGCCAACATATTGGAAACCTAATGGTTCACACACAGAAAGATGAATTAAGAGATTAAAATGGAATGAGCCTAATTGATTAAATTGAGAATTTAATTAATAGGGACTTAATTAAATAGTTTAATTAAGTGGAAGGACTTAAGTGCAAATACATAAGAGCTATTGTCCTTAGTCCAAACCCTGAAGTGATTGCCGCCCCATATATAAAGAAACATGATGTAGCTGATCTCCCTAACGGGTGATAGCCGCATATTGTATGCTTGGCTTTTGGTATATTCTTCTTGATTTCTTTCTTCCTCCTTGTCTCTTCATGGATTGCTAGAGAGAATAACATTTTGTTTCAAGAGAGCAAAGGCATAGAGTGAAGAAGAAAGAAGATCAAGATTATTCTTGTGATTGGCGCACCAAACCCGAAGAAGCAAGAAAAGCATTTTCTTCTTCTTGATGCTTATGAAGAATTCGGCCATGGATATTTAGATAGGGAGAGGTTTCTTGAAACCTAAACTACTAGAATCATTTTTGGCAAGACTCCATTCCTACCTTATAAAGGTTTTCTTGATCATGTTGTGTGGATTACCGTTGGAGGCCAGACACTTTTGTGGCTTGAAGTCTCGGATTGACAGCTTGCTGTTCAAGATTGAGTGGGCTGTTTGTAAACTCAAGAGTACTAGATCTTTGAGTTAAGCTATGAATCTTGATCAGATGTATGCTTTTATAATTACAAGATCGCATTAAAATTTTACAAGCATGATCCTGTAAGATTCGACTATTTCTTTGTTTATTTTTTCGCTGCGTTCATGTTCTTCTTTAATTCGTTTATTGTTTGAGCATGAGGTCGAATCCCAACAATGCCATGCAATTTAATCATGTGCCATGTCATTTCTATTATGCTATGTCATTAACACATATGCAATGTCATTCTTTTTTTATGCCATGTCGTTTAGATTTTTGTCATGTCAAGCATGCCATGTCATTATTTCTTTTTCCATGTCATAGTAAAAAGTTTTTCATGCCATGATAAATATGCATGTTTGTTTAATTTATATCTTAGCAACATTTTTGCATATTCATGATCATTTTCTATGATTTTTAATATACAAAAAAAAAACAAATAATAGTTTTTCAAATTAAGATCATTTCCGAGTTAAAATAATTCATGAGTTCTCTGCTGGGTCTGCTGGGGAGGATATCATCAATTATCATTAATGACTAAATATCTATTCCAAAAACGAGGTGATTCGGAGAATTTCAAAATCAAGGAAAAATTTCATGTATGGTTGAGTTTGTCGAAAAATATGGGAAATTTTATGTTAATAAATTCCGGATCATTTTCAAATAAAAAATATGTTTTTAGGGAATTATTTTTAAACACCAATTTTAAAACTGACTTTTTACCGAGACTCGAGATAACACACAACTAGTAAGGTACCATTTTATACGGGCGTTGTGGGGGTGCTAATCCTTTCCCACACGTAACCGACTCCCAAACCCGCACTTGTTTTCTTTGGTTCAAAGCGCAGACTTCAAAATTGGTTTTAAAAATGTTTTAATTAATTTTAAAATATTTTTATAAAAATCGGTTTTAATAGGTGGCCTATCACACCTAGCCAAAAAAGATTGGTGGCAACTCTATTTCTTTTTCAAGGTCATTTTCATACCCTCAACCTTTAATTTAGAGGAATTAAGTCATCTTTTTCTCTATTTTCCCCAATGTCACTCTTATGAAGGCCGAATTGTCCTCGTGACAGGGGCAGATTTTTTTTCGGGCGTTTTTAAGTGGTTGCGACAGCTTGGCGACTCCGCTAGGGACATTCAGAGAGTCAGGCCTGAAATTAGTCGTGTGTTATCAAAAGTCTCGATTTTTGTCGATTTCAATTGGTATTTAATTATAATTCCCATTTTTCATAAAATAAGGAGAATTTCCAAAAATAATATATTTTTTTAATATGTTCATTTGCATGCATATTATTACTGTTCTCTGGTTATCTAATATTGTAGGAGGATTTCCAAAAATAATAAAATGTTTTAATATGTTCATTTGCATGCATATTATTACTGTTCTCTAGCTATTTGATCTTGTTTATTATTATTGTTCTTCGATTATTTAACCTTGTATATTGATATTGCTCTCTGGTTGGTTAACGTTACACTATTCTTGATCTTTGTCTTAATAAATTGCCGAGGCATTTAGAATAAGGGTTGTAGGATAGGTGGTGAAAGGTTTGCTTGTTCCTCTTCAAACAATATACTTGCATTTGCATAACATGAGCCCTCATCCCAGGTTTCGTCCTTTTAGATGGAGTGAAGTACCTACGCTTCGTGAGGTGATAACTTCTACATAAGCTAGCGAGACACTTTCAGAGTACAAATTACCTATGCTTCGTGAGGTGTTAACCTCCGCATAAGGCTGGGAAATGTATTCTAACAAATTGAACCCGTTTTGATCGTGGTGCCTTACTAGCCTTCACCGACGACAGTTAGGAGCAATTTGGAGCCTTTTTAAAACCTAATGCAACTCCATATAGTGAACCTAAGCGAAGCCATGCCAGATTTTCGTTAGAGGTACCAAAGTTAGGAACACATGGAGGAATACTTTTGATCTTCTGCCATTTATTTCTACATTCTGAATAAGCGTTGTAGATCGGGCAACGATAAACGTACATTGCCTGTAATAAATTTAATGTTTTGCCTCAAAAGCATTGTGAGGCCTAAATAAGTAGATAATGTTATGGCAAATGTTCACTGACTTTTTGAAATTGAAAATATAAAAATTCTTTTTCTAACATTTTTGCTTTTTTTCACATTTCATGCATATATGAATAGAGCATGTACAGTTATGGTTGCATTTTTTATCCCATTCTTTTCAATAAACGGATGGTGATAATAATCTCTGTAGACACCTAATTTTGTTCGGACCACTAAAACAGGTATGTTTTCTTCCTAAATTGATGTTTCAGAATGCAAAAAGGCTTTTCTCATCCTACACGTGGTACTCCGAGACTAAGTTTAAGAAGGCAAGCATAAAAAGTCAAACTTGAAAAAGTCAACCCCAAAAAAGTCAACTACTAAAAAAGTCAACCCACTTTCAAAATCAAGATTTGAAGTTCAATTGAAAAAATGGTGAAATAATTTTGATAATCCGAGGTCTACATTGAAAGATATGGAGTTCGGAAGTTGGGTTACGAAGATTCAATAGAAAGAAAACCCTAGTTCGAAAAATTTGGGGAAAAGTGCTTAAACGATCAAATTGGTTGGAATTGAAGGTTCCAAATAAAAGATAAGCACTGACTACGGGTAATGGAGAGACTACTTGGAAGAAAAATTGAAGGAAAAGTCAATTCGAAAGAAAATCGATAATTAGGGTTTTTAGTGGTAAAATTGGGGAAAATTGCAGAAATGACCCGATTTGGTAAAACTAAAGCCCCTACTTGATGAGGAGTGAGTAAACAAGAATAGCCCAAGGTTCAGTTTGAAGAAATTCTGGGAAAAGAGCCGATTGGAGGAAAAACGGAAAAACGAGGAAATTCCTGCAGTGAAAAAAAGGAAAAATCAAATCGGAAGGGAATTTGATCGTAAAAATTGGGCTTTTTGGACTAACTCCAATTCGATATACGACAAAGGCCCAAAAAAGAAAATCTAAAAATCGGACTTGTTTTGAGCAAAATCGGGCTTCGGAGGCAAAAGGACAAAACTGGAAAATTCGGGAAAAATACCATATGAGCTCAAAATATTACCAAAATTTGCAGATCTCATTCTTAAATCAGTTGGAAGAGATTGGCAAAGAAAAATCTGGATTCGGAGCTCATTTGCAGAATGGCAAATCTCGGGCCCACTATGCTGAAATTTAAGAAGATAAATCCCAAAAAAATGGCAAATGAGTTCCAAAAATTCTAAAAATTTGCAAATCTCATTCTTAAATTATTTGGAAGAGATTGGCAAAAGAAAATCTGGATTCGGAGCTCGTTTGCAAAATGGCAAATCCTGGGCACACTATGCAGAAATTCAAGCAGATAAATCCCAAAAAAATAGCAAATGAGATCCAAAATGATTGAAAATTTCTAGATCTAACTTTCAAATTATTTGGAACAGATTGGCGAAGAAAAATTTAAATTTGAATTCCATTTGCTATTTAATTTGGTTTGAGGTTCAAAAAGGTCATTTCACCGAAAAAACTGAAGAAGACCTTTAGAAAATTAGAGATTGGGTTGGTTTTTAAAAGAGCAATTAGCCAAGCCCATAAAGGAGACTGATGTTGTTGAGATTTTAGATCAAAGGGCTAAGAGTGAAGAGGAAGGTAGTTATTTTTCTTGATCAAGCCTTTGAAATTGCAACACATGGACCAATGGATGGAGAAGGATGATGTCATATTTATGACATCCTATTTATGACATCATCTTCATGACATCATATTTAGGAGCTGATTATTTCAATCTAAGGGTGAGAATTCTACATAGAAAGCATATTGGATTGAAGGCCATTGGATAGAATATTCTGTACCATACTAGGGCCATTCGGCCACTACCATTAGGGGTCTCTCTCTTTCATTTTTTATCTTCTTCTTGGCTGAACACTCTCTATTTTTGAAAAGCAAATAAAAAGTTTAGAAAGGCAAAGAATGTAAGAGGAGAAAAAGCTTGCAATATAGCTTTTAGAGGTAGCTAAAAGCACCATACTCTTGCATTTTTTTTTGCATTTCCATCCTTGATTTGCTGTTTTCATTTGATATTTGGTCAGTTTATTTTGATTTTGATTTTAAAATAAGTTTTTTTGAGCTTCCTCTTGGATTTCTTCTTTTATACTTTCTTGAAAAAAACTTTGAAAAAATAAATTTCCTCCATGTTTTTAGAAGTGGCCGAATGCCTTATTATTTTTTTTAATGGTTGATGTTTGATTCTATTTCATGTTGATTGGGATGCTTAGCATGTTTTGATATTCTATTTTTTTCTAAAAATAACTAAAGCATGGATTTTGTTTTGATCTTTCTACTTACTTACCTCTATTTTTAATTATTTCATCTTGTATTCATGTTTACTTTCCTTGTGTACATTTTTTAATTTTCTGTTTTCAAAATGTTTGAGTTTGTTCATGATTTGCATTTTACTATTCTATGTGTTTGTGAAAATTTCTAGTTGTGTTCATGCCTTACTTCATATTTGCATGTTTTAGCATGTTTCTTTTTAGCCTTGCATTTTAGTATGTCAAGTGTTTGTGAAAATGCCATGATAGAATATCATCATTTTGAGCTTAGGACCATTCGGCCACCTCATTTTTCTTTGCTTTGCATGTGCACTTTCATCTTGCTTGTTGACTTGTTTCATTTCCATGCCATGAGTTTGTGTATTTTAATTTAGCATACTATGTATTTGTTGTTATTTCCATGCATTCTTTAGGTCTAGGTTTCATTAGTATTGCCATGCATTTCATGCATGTTTAGACCTAAGTTGTATTTATTGCCATGCAAGTTCATGTTAGGTCTAGGCCATATTCTTTATGCCATGCATTTTTCATGTCATTTAGGTTTTAAATCATGCATTTCATGCATTCAATTTGCTGTATTTTCATGCATATCATATCATGCCACATGATTTATGACTTAGGCCAATCAATGGCGCAAAGTCATCCTCACTTGAGCATACTTGTGAAAAATTAAAGAGTTGTCAGATTGATTATTCTACCTTTGTGATTTTTTTACTTGGCCAATTTTTTTCCAATTTTTTAGAAGTTTTAGCTACAGTTTTTAGGTCCTTAGGAGAGTCTCCAATATTTTTACTTTGATTTTTAAATGATTTTATAAACAGAAAAAAATGTGTTTTGGCAAAATAGTTTTCACCAGTTTTGAATTTCTCGATTTTTTTGGGAAGTTATCTTTAATCAAAAAATTAAGTCAATTTTTTACCGTGTAGTTTTACATGTTCTAAGTCTCTAGTATTTTTTTAGATTTTTTTTTTTTAAAATTTTAAAAATAGGTTAAAAAATCATGATTTAAAACTAGACAGCAGAGTTAGATTTGAATTTGAGAAAAAATTATTTTTATGTTTTTGCTAAGTTACTTAGAGGGGGCTGATTAGGAACTTTAGCTACTGTCTTAGGGTGGTTTCTAAGCCATTTTAAACTTTAAAAATTATTTTATAAAGCTCGGATTAAGGTGGTCAAGTCCGGGATTTTAAAATTAGGAAACTAGAGCTATTTTGAAAGGGTAATTCGATTAGGGTTTAGTTTTCATCCAAGATTTCAAATTTGTTTTCAAACCAATTACAAAGTATTTTGATTTTAGAAAATTTAATTTGATGTCTTTTCCTAAGGTAGCCGGATATCTTTTTAGGTATACGGATTTCCTTATTTAAAGGAAAAAAGATACACTTTCACGCATTTTCCATGTTCATGCATACTATGTAATATGTGATTTTTGCTATGATAATTTCTATGGTACTATTATTATTTTGATTTATATTTTATGATGTTATATTGTTTGTCATATGGTTTTGAATATTTCATGCTATCCTATGCTTTTTATTTAGTCATTTATTTTTGTCACATCATTTAGCATATACTATGTTCATGCATTATTATTTTTATTTTCATGCATATTATGATAACATTATTTTATGTTTCATATCATTTCATGTCACTTGGATTATAATCCATGTCATATAGATTAGATTATTTAAATTTTCTATGTCATTTAAATCATATCATTTCATTAGAATATATATCATGTTACTTAGGATATTCATTTCATTTAGAATATATCATGTTACTTAGGATATTTCATTTCATTTAGAATATATCATGTTACTTAGGATATTTCAGTTCATTTAGAATATGCTATGCCATTTAAATTATATCATATCATTTAGGTTGCATTATATTATCTAGACTTTGCTATGTCATTTTATTTATGTCACACATATGCATATTCATATATATTTTTTAAATGTTTTGAAAAAGAGAATGATTTTCAATAAAATAAAAATATTCCCGAGTTAAAATAATTCATGAGTTCTCTGCCGGGTATGCTGGGAGGATATTATCAATTATCATTAATAACGAAATATCTTCTTTAAAACGAGAATGATTCAGAAAATTTTCCAAATTAATAAAAATTTCTATATTTTGCCACATTTGTTGGGGAATATAGGAAAATTTTGAATTAATAAATTCCGGATCATTTTCAATTAAAAAATGGAATTATTTTTCTTTAAATTGGGAATTAACTTGAAATACTAAATTAAAAACTGACTTTTTAATTAGACTTGAGATAACACATGATTAATAAGGTACCGTTTTATACGTGCGTTGTGCGGGTGCTAATCCTTCCTCACACGTAACCGAGTCCCGAACCCGCTTCTTTGATTTCTCTGTTTTAACATGTGGACTTGAAATTGGTTTTAAAAATATTTTAATTAATTTTAAAATGTTTTACAAAACCGGTTTTAATAGGTGGCCGATCATACCTAGCGAAAAAAGATTGGTGGCGACTCCATATCTTTTTCGAGGTCATTTTCAAACCTTTATTTTATTTTGAGAGGAATTAAGTCGACTTTTCCTTTATTTTTCCAATGTCACGCTTAACGAATATAAAGTCCTGCGATGAGACTTGTTATTTTTTAGGTTGCGACAGTTTGGCGACTCCACTGGGGATATTAGAGAGTCAGGCCTAGAATTAGTCGTGTGTTATCAAAGTCTCGGTTTTTGTTGGTTTATTCGGTATTTAATTTTAATTTCAACATTTGTTTAAAATAAAGGAGAATTTTGAAAATAATAAAATGTTTTAAATATGTTCATATTCATTCACATGTATTTTATTGTTGTTTTCTAGTTATTTAATGATTGTATATTATAATTGCTTGTTGATTAATGCGTTACACTATTCTTGAACGTTC
This sequence comes from Fremontodendron californicum, assembly GCA_030761205.1. Lineage (NCBI taxonomy): Eukaryota > Viridiplantae > Streptophyta > Magnoliopsida > Malvales > Malvaceae > Fremontodendron > Fremontodendron californicum. The sequence continues at coordinate 26,476,083 of JAULJL010000018.1, forward strand.
TTTTAATAAATTCTAGGGCATTTAGAATAAAGTTTGTAGAATAGGTGGTGAAAGGTTTGTTTTTCCTCCTCACACACTACACGTGCATTTGCATATCATGAGCCCTATACCCGGGCTCCGTCCTTTTAGAACTAAGCCTTCGTGATTAACAATCCGCATGGGCTAGTGAAACACTTCTGGAGTACTGAATTACCTAAGCCTTCGTGATTAACAATCCGCATGGTCTAGTGAAATACTTTCAGAGCACTGAATTACCTAAGCCTTCGTGATTAACAATCCGCATGGGTAGGGAAATATACTCTAACGAATTGAACCCGTTTTTATCGGGGTGCCTTACTAGCCTTCACCAGCGACATTGAGGAGCAATTTGAGGCCTTTAGAATCGATTCACTCTTATATAGTGAACTTAGGCGAAGCCATGCCGAATTTTTATTAGATGCACCGAAGTTAGGAACACTTGGAGGAATGCTTCTGATCTTTTACCATTTATCTCTACATTCTGAATAAACATTGTAGATCGAGCAACGATGAACGTTCATCGCCCGTAATAAATGTGATAACCCGCCCCAAAGGCACCATGATGACTATATAAGTAGATATTGTTGGCGCAAGTGTTCACTAACTTTTTTGAAATTCAAAATACAAACATTCTTTTTCAAACATTTTTTGCATTTTGCATATTTCATGCATGTGTGAATAGAACATGTATATTTATGGTTGTATTGTTGATCTCATTTTTGCAATAAACGGATGGTGATAATAATCTCATTTGATGATTTCATAAACTGGTAGTATTACATGAACATTTGCATATTGTACCATAGTAGGATCCACTACTCCGAAATTCTTTTGAAAAATAATATGTTTGGTTTTTCATGGAGAAAACATGTTTCAAAAAATCATAAGATTAAATTTGGAGGCAAATCTTGCATAATGGAATTTTTGAATAATCAAGATTTAGGTCCCATCAATTTCGAGTAATCACTGATTAATTTCTTTGTATATACCTTTGTGTTAATTCATTTATTCTTTACATGTATCATTTTGGACATCAAGTTACAATCATAGCATGCATGGTCATCCATTATAGAATACATTTATGACATGCATGGTCATTATTTGTATTTACCAATGCATCAATTTATTCATTCTTTACATGCATCATGTTGGCATTAGGTTGAATTTATGCATTCATAGTCAGCATGATTTTTCTGTATATATCCATGCATTAATTTGCTTATTCTTTACATGCATCATGTTGGCATCAGGTTGTATTCATGCATTCATAGTCAGCATAATTTTTCTATTTATATCCATGCATTAATTTGCTTATTCTTAACATGTATCATATGAACATCATGTTACAGTCATAGCATGCATTCATTGTAGAATACATTCACGACCAGCATGATTTTTTTTGTATATACCCGTGTGCCAATTTATCCATTCTTTACATGCATCATGATAATATCAGGTTGCATTCATGACAAACATAGTCAGTATGATTTTTCTGTATATGTTCATGAATTAATTTGTTTTTTCTTTATATTTGTTATATTGGCATCAAGTTGTATTCATGACATACATGGCAAGTCAGCATGATTTTTTCGTATATACCCATGCATTAATTCTTTACATGCATCATGTTGACATCATGTTGCATTCATAACACATATGCTCACTCATAGGGAAGTGCATTTGGGACATGCATGGTTAATCATTGTATATATCCATACATTGACTTGCATGCATTATATTGGCATCATGTTAGATTCATAACATCCATGGCTCATTCATCATGAAATACATTAATAAGATGAAATAGAAATTGGCTTAGCTTTAAGACCTTTCCAAGAGATCTTTTTTCAAATCTGAGGTATATGAGTCACTGAGAATTTGTTCAACATTGCCAGGATTAATGGAAGGCGGAAATTCAGACGAAATGGAAAGAATGAGACAGGCTCTCCAGGAAACACAAGAAAGGCTGAACAAAAATCGAAAAGATTACTGAGAACAAATGGCTAAAATGATAGAATTGATGTCCGTCATTGTCAAAAGCAAGGGGCATATTGAGGATACTGCTGAGGAAGAAAGAGCCATGGAGGCTAAGAATTTGGCTAGAATGGAGAGAATAGAACAGGTTCAGCAAGAGATAGAGGAAGAAGTGATTAGAGTCCGGAAGGGGATCCAAGAGCAAATGATTAAGTTAATAGAGCTAATTGTCAAAGAAAAGGGACTAATTGAGAGTTCTACTGAAAAAGGAAAAAAAAATCTTGGAAAACAATTCGAGGAATTGCCTCTCTTGCTCGTGTGAGGTAACAGCAATTAAAGGGCAGAATTCTCGAGGCATACAGCCACAAGATACAGTGAAGTATCAGCTATTAAATGAAAACTATTCGCCAATTGAAAAAGTGTTTTGTGCCTAGCTTTGGTCTTTGCTGCAAAAAGCTACGCTACTCTTTCTTAGCAATCAGATCAAGTTACTCTCAAGAGCAGACCTCTCAAGTTCTTAATGAAAAGACCAATGTTATCAGGTCAATTGACTAAATGGTCTCTGTTATTCTCTTAATTGGAGAAAATATCTAATCAAGAAATCTGTGAAGGGAAAGGCTCTGGCGGATTTCGTAAAAGCTCATCCATACCAGAAAATCATAGGTAGCTTGGAGGCATAGGACTAAGCGAATTCATTAGTAAAGACAGATTAAGCAACAAAAAAAAACATTTTTTTTAAGTCTTAATGTCCTCGTTGAGAGTCGCTTTGGGAAAGGTCCAGTAATCTCTGACTTGGTCTTCGAATCGTAAGTTTCAGCCCTTTCCCAGCTTGCCTCGCTCTCAGGTTGGCCCTTCTACTTGACTAAGTAGTATTTCACTCGTGCAGTAGGTGTATGGGCTAGCCCATGGTGCGGTCAGCTATGATATACTCAACCTTCATCTTTAGTAGGTTCATCTACAACATCTGGTGGTGCCCTCGTGGGCACGTTCCTCTCTGGGTCAGTCTGGTCTAATCGAAATGCCATGTGCTTATGAGAATGCTATAATCAAAATGCCATCATATTGTTCCATGACCATTCGGCAATCCCATGTTTGTTTGCCTTACATGTGCATTTTTCTTAACTTGTTTGTATTTCCATGCCATTAGCTTGTGCATTTTGATTTTAGTATGTTATATGCTTATGAAAATGTCATGACATTATGCATTTTAATATGATTTTTCATGTACTTATGCCATTTAGTAAATAGGATTGCATTAGAATCTCATTTGATTATTTAGCCTCTTCATGCATCTCTTGCCTTGTCATGCATTTGCATTTTGTGGAGGTAACATGCTTTGCATTGTCATATCTTGAAATTGTGTATTAGTTGCCGTTTGTTCCAGCATTGACATTAGTTTCATGAGTCATTGTATGTTCATAGTATTGCTATGCATGTTCATTACATTTTAGGTCTAGGCCATATTGGTATTGCCATGCATATTGAGTCTTAAATTACCTTGGTATTGTCATGCATTAATATGCTATTTAGGTCTTAGGTCACATTAGCATTTTCATGCATATTCATAACATATTAGGTCCTAGTCACATTTGCATTATCAAGCATTGCATGCATATAGAGTTAGGATAGCATTTATTGCCATACAAATTCATGCTAGGCATTTGGGTTGCCATGAATTGTCATGCATTTCCTTTACCATTTAGACCTTTAGACCATGCATTTCATACATTTCATTTTTTGTATGTTCATGCATTCCATGTCATTGCCACTTGATTTGTGACTTAGGCCAATTAATGGCTCGAAGTCATGCTCCCTTGAGCATACTTGTGGAAAATTAAAAAATTGTCAAATTGATTATTCTACCTTTGTGATTTTTTTTTTTACTTAGCCAATTTTTTCCAAGGTTTTTAAAATGTTTAACTACTGTCCTTAGGTCTTTAGGATGATTTCCAACAATTTCTACTTTGGTTTTTGAATGAATTTATCAAAGGCAAAAAATGTGTTTTGACAAAACAGTTTTTTTTCACCCAGTACTTGAACATATCCAATTTTTTTGGGCATAAAATGAATCTTCTACCCGGGTTCCGTCCTTTTAAGTGTGAGTAAAGTTACTACGCCTTCGTGATGATCCTCCGTATGGGCTAGTGAAACACTTTCAGAGTATAAAGTACCTAATGCCTTTGTGATAATCATTCGTACGGGCATAGGAAAATATACTCTAACGAATTGAACCCGCTTTTATCGGGGTGCCTTACTAGCCTTAACAGGCGACAGTGAGGAACAATTCGGGGCCTTAGAACCGATTCACCTTCATATAGTGAACCTAGGCAAAGCCATGCCGAATTTCTATTAGATACCCGAAGCTTAAGAACACATGGAGGAACATTTCCAACCTTTTACCATCTTTCTATATGTTAGATTTTAAAAATTGGGTAATGATGAATGAACATCATGTCACTCGTAATAAATTTATTATTTTGTCCCAAAGGCGTCGTAATGCCAAAACTCTATTTAAATTTTCGGGACATTTTTTAAAGCATGTTGTTATTTATGTTATATTTGTGAATTCATTTCTTTACTAATCTATTTCTTTCTATTTTCTTTTCTTTGACATGCATCATAGACATCATCATAACTTGGAGTTTATTGGCCTCGGGATAGTCGTCAAGCCAAAGGACTTTCATGGAGTGTTAGGTTATTTCAGTGATAGAAGATCATACAGTAGTCAGGGCACGGTTGGAAAAAGATCAGAGGGAGGATGGTGATTGCCTAAAGAAAGACTATGTGTCAGTATTGTCGGAAAGGGTCAAAGTGGATTGTCGGCAGAATAATCTCTAAGGGTTAGCCGGCATTTGGAATCAGTGGAATGTATCAAAGAAAAAAGCCTTCACTCAGAAATATGGAGATATAGCACTCTTAATTCCGATTCGGGTCAATAATGGCTTGATTCAGGCGATGGTGTAGTTTTGGAATCCTGCTTATAGAGGTTTCACTTTTAACAACGAGGATATGACCCCACTGATTGAAAAATATTCAGCACTACGTATTGAATGTCCTAATCCTGATCGGGTATACTTGAAGGAAGTGAAACCTTTAGGTTTTAAGAGGAAAGTGGCTAGGATCACAGGAATGGATACAACATGGGCTGAGAGTCATGTGAATACAAAGAAAAAAATGGATGCATTCCGTGGGAAACTCTCTGACAATTGATATTGGGTTATTCCGACAAAGAAAAAGCCAGGGACATCTTCGCTCTAGCCACCTACGGATTAATCATATTCCCAAAGATATTGGGTCATGTGGATATAGCCATGTTTGATTTCTTTGAAAAGTTGGAACAGAAGATCAACCCATCTCCGGCCATCATAGCTGAAACTATCTGATCTTTGAATTTTGTAAAAGGGTAGGACAAGGGAGAATCAAGGGGTGTGTACAACTCCTTTATATTTGGATTCAAAGTCACTTTTGGAAGATAGAAAAGCTTTCCTTCAAATCGTACATGAAGTCTTTAGTTTTGATCAGGGAATTCCTTCAAAATTATTGGCTTGAAGACGTGGATGAAGAGAAATGGGTCAACATGTTCCGGAATCTAAAAAGGGAGGTAGTGACTTGGAGAGTTCCATGGATGGTTGCTATGCCAATTATGTACAAATGTGGGGACAACTCAGGAGTTCCACTAGTCGAAATTTGGGGGTCTGTGAGTTATGCGCCTTTGTTGGTGCAAAGATAGATTGAGTCTCGACAATTCACACCCGTGACTCATAATCTAGGATCATTAGAGTTCACTTATAGGGAAGATGGATATTCTGGAAAAGTGCGGGTAGTGATTAAAGCATGGAAGAAAACTCACCGAATAAAAGTGGCCAAATATGCGGACATCGTCACACCTGATTACCTGGTATGAAATGAATTAAGGGTTAATGATAGGCTGTTGACATCAGATGCGGAAGAGGACAAATTCATGAATCCACCACCGAGGGAAATGCCATCAGAATTAGAAATCGCAAGGGCGAAATTTGAAAAAGAAAAGGCCCAGATGAGCAAGGAGATTTCCCGACTACAAGAAGAGCTTGATGACATGAAAAATAGGGAATCAGCTTGAGAAAGAGAAAAGGAAAAGATCAAGAGAGAAAGGGACACTGTTAAGGGCGATCTTCGAGAATTACATTTGGAGAACAAGAGGTACCACTTTGAGCTCAGATTTGAGGGGTCTCTCAAGACTTTCGTGGAATGGGAACATGAGGTCAAAAACCTCAAGAAGGAGAATAACTACTGGAAAGAGAGAGCGAAGCATGAGGAAGCCCGAGCCAATCAACTGGAGAAGCAAGCTAAGGAAAGCTTACACAGTGATACTTTTGCTGATGCATCATGGGGCTGTGAACAATAGGGGTCAGATTGAAGAGCAGGGTAATCAAAAGAAGACTGTGAAAGAAAGTCCAGGATCTAAGAAAGTCATTATAGGACTAATTTTGTAATAGCACTTTGAAAGACGAATCACGGACTTATCTTAGGCAGTGATCCTTTTATTCTATCTGTGATGTATTTAGTTCCAGGAAATCAATGAAAAACCGTTCGATTGAAATTATCCCGGGGCCAATACATTCAAATGCATTCATACTTTATATGTTTTGTTTGTTCATTTGTACATTTATTCATATTTATAATCATTCATTTTTTAAATTCGTTTATATTCATACACTTAACCACTTATTTATTCCTTTAACTTGTTCATTCATTCATATTCATACACTTAAACACTTATTTGTTCATTTCGCTTGTTCATTCATTTATTTTTTTCGTATTCAAATACGTAGTCATGTAATTATTCATTTTATTTGATTCATTCATTCACATTTAGTCATTCATTCATTCATTTTTTATAAAACATAAAAAGGATGTGTCAATAATTTCTAATTCATGGTTTTCAAAAACTAAAGGTACAATTGGTCGCACTCAGAAAGAAATGGATTTTCGACACCCTTACAATACTCGATCTCAAGACAAAGCTATGGAAAACGATCAGCTTGCTAGAATTGAAAGAATGGAAAGAACTCAGAGGGAATTGTAGGAACAGATAGCTAAATCTCAAGAGGAGTCTCGAGAACAGATGACTAAACTCATGTAAATGATAAGTGCCATGATGAAACAAAAAGGGCTGGAGAGAACTCGGTCACCGGGAAAAAGGTGGTAGTTGAAGAGGATCAACCAAAAAACATACAGCAAAAGGGCCAAGAGGTGCCAATTGGGGCAGCCTCCTATGTTTACATCCAGCTAGCTGCTGAGACACAGAACTATGTTCCCGGAAAGGATAATATGAGAGATGACCTAAATGATGTTAATGTCCCAGACTTTGAAGAACTAGCTGAAAAGGAAAAAGCAAAGATGACTGAGTTGAAGAGGGTCGAAATGGCAGTCACAGAAAAAATATCAACTGCTGGAGGAGAGACTGAGGGCCGTTGAAGGGGCGGAGTTATTTGGCAGTCTAGACGCCAAAGAGATGAGCTTAGTACACGATCTAGTAATTCCCCAAAGTTCAAAGTACCAGACTTTGAAAAATATAATGGGACTACCAACCCATCAGCACATCTGACCATGTACTGCAGAAGAATGACGGGGCATGATGATAATGAGAAACTGCTTATCCATTATTTCCAAGATAGCTTGACAGGTTCTGCAACCCGATGGTACAGCCAAATGAGTCGTACCAAGATTCGTTCATGGACAGATTTAGTCAGGGCCTTCATGGAATATTATAAGCATGTATCTGATATGGTACTTGATAGGTTGTCACTACAAAACATGGAAAAGAGGACCAATGAGAGTTTCAAAGAATACTCGCAAAGGTGGAGGGATCTGGCCACACAAGTGCAACCCCCTTTAACTAGCAAAGAAACTATAATGCTTTTCATCAACACCTTGAAAGCACCCTATTATGATAAATTGGTGGGGAGTGCCACCAAGGACTTTGCAGACATTGTAATATCTGGGAAATGATAGAGTCGACCATTAAGAATGGGAAAATGGAAGGGGGTGAGCCTTCTATCCCGAAAAAGGTATTCCCTGCCAGGAAGAAAGGGGAGACCCATGCAGTTAGTATCAACCAATACCCATATGTATCTTCTACACCACATACACCACCAAGACCCTATACTCTTACCACATCTTATGCACCTCCTACACCCTACACACTTTACCTGGGGTATAGTCCTTATTACCCCAATATGAATCACCTTACCCAAAATCCCTTCCCTTATACCAATATACCACAACAACCGTTTCCAACTGGCATACCCCCACAAATAAACCTTCCCCGAAACACTGTCCCAAACAGTCAGGGAGCAGGGCGCAATGACCAACGTTCACCAAGGAATGATCAAAAACCCCAATTTGATCCGATTCCTACCACCTATGGTGAGCTATATCCCAAGCTGTTGCAGGATCAACTTGTTGCACCCGTGTACGTCAAACCTCTAACACCGCCATATCCAAGGTGGTACAATGCAAACACCAACTGCGCGTGCCACACAGGAATCCAAGGACATTCGACTGAAGATTTCCTGGCCTTTAAAAAAAGTCCAAAGCCTGATCAACGCCGAAGTTGTGAAGTTTGGGGCAAAGAATGGGCCGAATGTTGTAGGGAACCCATTGCCAGATCATTTGGGGAATCAGGTAAATGCAGTATAGGCAGGGGAAGTCAGAAGGGTAAAAAGGGATGCCAGGGAAGTCAAGACTCCAATGTTGAAAGTAAGGGTCGAGATGGTTAAGGCAGGAATGGTAGGGGATGCTGACAGTTTAAAAATGGTCGCAAAGAGGGTGCAGAATTGGTACCTGTTCCATAAGTGTAGAGGCCATGTCATACAGGACTGCGGGTACTTTTTTGCTAAAGTCCAAAAGATGATGGATGATGGGGAGGCCCAGTTTTATGAAGAGACAAAAGAGAAAATAGAGGTTATTGAGAATGCAGTTGGCTACGGGATAGTAAGACCCTTGATCATTTATTACGATGAACCACAGGAGAAAGTCATGCCAGTCATTGAGGAAAGTGCACCTAAGTTAATCATTGATTTGCTTGTTTCCTTTTCATACAAGGAAAACAAAGCTGCACCATGGAAATACGACTGCAGCATGATTATGCCTGGGTCTTCGAGTCAGCAAGATATCATAGGTGTGGGGCATTTAACACGAAGTGAAAGGTGTTATGCTCTTGAGGCTATTGAACAAGGGTTAACAGGGAAAGATAGAGGAGCAGACAAAGGGAAAAAAGCAGCTAAACCAATCCATATTGAGATAGATTTGTCAAAAGAAGAAGAAAAGGGATCAGCCCCGATTAATAGAATAAAAGAGCCGGTGAATGAGAAGGAAGCCTGCGAGTTCTTAAAATTCATAAAGCACAGTGAGTATAGCATGGTTGAGCAACTGCAACGTCAACCAGCTAGAATTTCAATCTTATCTTTGCTTTTGAATTCGGAGCCACACAGAAATACCCTGTTGAGAGTGTTGAATCAGGCATATGTGGCTAACAATATATCGGTAAAAAAATTGGACAGGCTAGTTGGAAACATCGCGACAGACGACCATATATATTTCAGTTATGAGGAGATACCACCCAATGGTATTGGGTCAACAAAAGCTCTCCACATAACTAACACTTGTAAGGGGCACATATTACCAAGGGTCATTTTGGATAATGGTTCTTCATTAAATGTGATGCCCTTGGCAACCTTATCCAAACTACCAGTGGATATTTCTTATATGCTGTCAAGCTGCACGGTGGTTAGAGCCTTTGATGGTACCAGGAGAGATATGATGGAAACTATTGAGGTTCCTCTGGAGATAGGCCCTTGCACCTATACAGTGAACTTTCAGGTCATGGATATTAATCCATCCTATAATTGCCTGATGGGAAGGCCGTGAATACATTTAGCAAGGGCTGTACCTTCGTCTCTCCACCAAAAGCTAAAATTTGTGATAGAGGGGCGTTTGCTCACTGTATCTAAGAAGAGGACGTAATAGCGTCTGCATCTACTGAATCTCCTTATGTTGAACCCAATGAAGATGCCGTAAAATGTTCTTTTCGGTCTTTAGAATTCGTAAATGCAATTTTCGTCGCTGAAGGACCAAAAATTCCAAAACCGAGGCTGTCCAAGAACACAAGGTTGGGGGTAAGAAGTACGGTGGGAAAAGGCTGTACGACTGGAAAAGGTCTCGGAAAATATCTTCAGGGGATGGCTCGAGCAATGGAAGTAATGGGAAGAAAGATCGGTTTGGCTTAGGGTATCTTCCGAAGGCCCATGAGAAAAGAAAACAAGTTGAAAGGAATCGACAAAGAAGGATGGCCCATCTTGCGGGTATGGATATTGAATGGGAGCCTATGACATTCCCACCTATCCTTCACAGCTTTCGTTCAGCCAGTTCTCTATTTGGAGAAAAGAATTCTGATGATGTGCTCGTAATGATAGAGCAAGCCTTCGAGAAATTCTAGGTGAATAGGGATGAGCAGATGTATGATATGGAGATCTGCACGACTGGGGAAGAAAGAATTGAAAGTGAGAATGCTAATTGGATGGTGCGACCTTGTCCACCAAGATATAGACTGACCAATTGAAGTGCAACCGAGCTATCCATAGTTTTTAGATCTATTACAACGTAATGCTTTTAAAATAATCTTAAATATCTTTGCATGAAGATATTAAGAATTTCTTTCGTAATGGGCTTTTGTCTAAAACTTTTCATCAAATAAATAACAAACATGATGCATTTCCTTCATATTGATGTGTCCATATTCTTTCATTTATGATATTTATTTTGCTTCCATTGTATATACGTTTTCCTATATTGTTTCTTCCCCGTCTATTTACAGGTGTACGGATGCGAAATATGAGGACCTTCCTGCCAGTAATTATGAAATTGATTTTGAGAGGCCTGTTTGCACGGGTGATTTTTAGGCCGACAAAGATATTGAGGATTATGGTCTACCTCCGGACTAATTAAGAAAAATAGAACAAGAAGAGAAACAAGTACTTTCTCATAAGCAGCAATTGGTATTGTTGAATTTGGGAAGTAGTGAGGAGATAAAAGAGGTTAAAATCGAGACTACATTGTCGTCATCGATAAAGGGTGAACTCATAGCCTTGCTCCGGGAATTTGTAGATGTATTTGCATGGTCATACTAAGACATGCCGCATTTGGATCCAGACATTGTGGTTCACAAGCTCCTTTAAGGCCAGGGTGCAAGCCAATTCAGCAAAAGTTGAGAAGAATGAGTTCGGACATGCTGTTAAAGGTAAAAGAGGAAGTAAAGAGGCAGTTTGATGCTGGATTCTTAGAGGTGGCAAAATATCCAGAATAGGTGGCAAACATTGTTCCAATGCCAAAGAAGGATGGCAAGGTGCGTATGTGTGTCAATTACCGAGATTTGAACAAGGCCAGTCCCAAATATAAATTCCCTTTGCCTTACATTGATACTTTGGTGGATAATACGGCGAAGAGTTCTTTGTTTTCTTTCATGGACAGATTCTCGGGGTATAATCAGATTAAGATTGCACTGGAAGATATGGAGAAAACCACATTTGTTACAATGTGGGGAACATTCTGCTACAAGGTAATGCCGTTTGGGTTGAAGAATGCCGGGGCAACGTATCAGAGAGCCATGGTGACCTTGTTTCGTGACATGATGCATAAGGGAATTGAGGTTTATATTGATGATATGATTGCAAAGTCACAAGGAGAAGAGGAGCATATTGCGAATCTTAGGAAACTCTTTGAAAGACTAAGAAAGTTTCAACTCAAGCTAAACCCGGCAAATTGCATTTTTGGAACCACTTCGGGGAAATTGTTCGGTTTTGTTGTTAGCAAAAGGGGAATTGAGATTGATCCGGATAAATTGAAGGCCATCCAGAATTTGCCACCTCCACGTACTCAAAAAGAAGTAAGAGGTTTTCTGGGGAGATTGAATTACATTGCTCGGTTTATTTCTCAGTTAACCGACAAATGTGATCCAATATTCAAATTACTCCGAAAACGTCATCGAGGAGAATGGGATGAAGGGTGTCAGATTGTTTTTGGAAAGGTTAAGCATTATCTATCAAACCCACCAGTATTAATGCCACCGGCTCTGGATAAACCAATGATATTGTATCTATCAGTATTTGAGAGATCAATGGGTTGTGTTTTGGGGCAGCTTGATGAGACTGAAAAGAAAGAACAGACGGTTTACTACCTCAGCAAAAAGTTCACATATTATGAGTTGAAATATTCGTCGGTAGAAAAGCTGTGCTGTGCCTCAGCTTGGACTACTCGAAGACTTAGACAGTACATGCTGTACCACACGACGTGGTTGATCGCCAAGCTAGATCCAATCAAGTACATGTTAGAAGCACCTTCTTTGTCGGGGAGGATAGCAAGATGGCATGTTTTGTTGTTAGAATATGACATTGTATATGTGAGTCAGAAAGCTATTAAGGTAGTGCAGTGGCTGAATTCTTAGCAAGTCGGGCAGTGTAAGATTATGAGCCGTTGAAGTTTGATTTCCCAGATGAAATTTGATGTATGTTTCGCAAGCAGATGAGGTTCCCTTGAAGAAGAAAAAATGGAAGATGTACTTTGATGGGGCATCTAATGCCATGGGGCACGAAATCGGTGCAATGCTCATATCCCCAGAAGAAGATTATTATACCTTCACCGCCAGATTGGGTTTTGATTGTACAAACAATACGACTGAGTATGAGGCATGTACTATGGGCCTTCGTGCTGTCGTAGACCATTAAGATCAAGAAACTGGAAGTTTTTGGAGACTCAGCCTTAGTGATATATCAATTGCGGGGAGAATGGGAAACCCGAGATACAAAGTTAATCAGATACAGAGAACTCATATTGAGTTTATTGGAGGAGTTTGAAGAAGTAAGTTTCAATTACTTCCCACGAGAAGAAAATCGGATGGCGGATGCTCTGGCTACTTTGTCATCAATGTTTAAAGTGAATAAAGGGGCGAAAGTTGTGCCGATCAAGATGAGCATATATGAGTCTCCTGCTCACTGCTTGAGTATTGAAGAAGAAGCAGATGGTCTCCCTTGGTATAACGACATCTTGCAGTATATCAAGAGTCAACAGTATCCAAAACAGGCAACAGAGAATGACAAGAGAACTTTGAGAAGGATAGCAATGGGTTTTGTTCTAGATGGGGAGATTCTCTACAAGAAAAGGATAGATCAAGTCCTATTGAGATATGTCGGATCTGTCGAAGCTTGAAGAATCATAGAGGAAGTCCATGAAGAGATATGTGGCACCCATGCTAATGGTTACATGCTTGCTAAGCAGATTATGAGGGCAGGGTATTATTGGCTGACGATGGAAGAAGATTGTATAAGTTATTCCCGGAAGTGCCATAAATGCCAGATATATGCAGATAAGATTCATGTGCCGCCATCGCCATTGCATGTCATGACCGCACCATGGCCGTTTTCAATGTGGGGAATGGATATGATTGGGCCTATTGCCCCGAAAGCTTCAAATGGACATCATTTCATCCTGGTGGCCATAGACTGTTTCACAAAGTGGGTGGAAGCTGTTTCTTATACGAATGTAACGAAGTCTGTGGTATGCAGATTTTTTAAGAAGGAAATCATATGCCGATATGGATTGCCAGCAAGAATTATTTCAGATAATGCTTTCAATCTGAATAATAAGATGATAAGATAGATATGTACTCAGTTCAAGATTACGCATCACAATTCGGCACCTTATCGTCCAAAGATGAATGGGGCAGTAGAAGCAGCCAACAAAAACATCAAGAAGATTGTCGAGAAGATGACTGATGTGTACAAGGATTGGCATGAGATTTTGTCTTTTGCTCTTTACGCATATCGCACTTCGGTTCGCACATCTACAGGGGCAACGCCGTTTTCTTTGGTATATGGTATGCAAGCAGTGTTACCTATTGAAGTTGAGATTCCTTCACTTCGGGGTTTGATGGAGGTTGGCCTAGAATAGGCAAAATGGGTTAGAGCTCATTATGAACAGCTGAATCTCATCGAGGAGAAAAGATTGAAGGTAATTTGTCACGGGCAGTTGTATCAGAAAAGGATGATTTGAGCCCATAATAAGAAGGTTCGACCCAGATAGTTTCGAGAAGGAGAGTTGGTACTGATCCCTATAGTGAAGGATCCGCGAGGAAAATGGGCTCCAAATTGGGAAATACCCTATGTGGTAAAAAGAGCTTTTTCTGGAGAAGCATTGATTCTAACTCGGATGGACGGGGATGATTTTAGACATCCCTTGAATACTGATGAACTGAAGAAGTATTATGCTTTAAAAAAAAAGTGTGATGCTATGCACATGGGAATTCGAATGATTCCAAGTATAGAAATGGAAATTCGATATATCTATGTCCCCTGAGAATTGTTTTTCAAAGAGAATATTCATGCTTGGTGTGATAAATGACCATCTTCCATATTCCCTTCACTGAGAAGAAACTATCCCTAATCACCCTTTTGAGCCTTAGGAATTATTTCTTTTGTTGAATCCTGATCAAGGATCACCCTCTACACTAGAGGGCAAATACGAGGAAAATTAATCAAAATCATGGCAAAAAAGAGAGCCATTGGAAAATGTGAAATCAAAGAATGGCAAATGAAAGCCAGCAATGAAAAAAAAAGTCCAAAAAGGGGACAAATGTTCTCAAGAATGAATTCTCCTCAGGAAATGATCGTTGATCCGATCACCCTTAAACACATTTTGGGCCTATTATATCCTTTTCTTCTAAACCCGAACCTTGGCCTAAATTACGTACTTTAAAAGTCCATTTTGATCAAGCATGGATATTTAATTTGAAAGGTTGTTCTCAGAATTTATCCCATCTTTTGAATTGACATGTTTACCTTGGAAGCATTTAGAATTCTCAGATGCATGGTAAAAAAAAATGAGAGGTTTAAGCTGAAAACTCGCAAAGGGCGACTTAATACCGAATGGGGGACACTTGAGTTGAAAACCCGCAAAGGGCGGCTCAAGTACTGATTAAGGTTTGAATCAATGCTTCGTGTAAAAGGGGAGAAAGTGTTTGAAAATCAGAGAAAAGGGGAACGACTCAGTCTGACGTAACTACGGAAGCTGAGGGATTACCCAAGTAAATTGACCGTTCAAGAGAAATTTCAGATGGTTTGAAAAATGAGGGGTCCAAGATATTCCGCATCCGGGGCATCAACAACCTATAACTTTACATTTGTTTCTTATATCCTTGATATCTACTTTTATCATTTTAAAACATTTTGTTGCAATAAATTTTTGTTACCCCTTTTTATGACAATTGCTTGTTTCATACTTTCTTTCATACATTTTTGAAATCGCCTTTTGTTTGTTATTAAATTGAATGATGATTAGTAAACCTAATTTTTTTTAATAAAAAGGAGTTTAAAGGTATTACTAAGGAATAGATCTAAATCTTAGAAAAGTTTTGGAAACTACTAATCCCGATGGAAAATTCATCAAGTAAAGGAAAACAGTGAAAGTGGTGGAGATTCCGTCATGAAGTCAGAAATTTGTGTATTTCAGCGAAGTCAGAAACTGGGATTGTTTGACAAATTTCTTGAGTAAAGGGTTCTTTAAGTGGGGCATCAGTGAACAATTGAAGACTCCGTCATGAAGTCAGATAATCTATGAACCTCAAAGAAACCATGGATTAGAAATCATGACACAATCATTTGACTGCATTCATCCTCAGGAAACATATAAGCATTTGCAAAGCATGTCATTCTTATCATTGCATTTAGCTAACATTGCAGGAATCAAGAAAAGTTTGGCTTCCCAAATCGAACTCGTTCTGCTTCTCAAATGAGTCGAGCCTTGAGACCACAGTTGAGGTATTTCCTTTTGTTTTAAATCGAACTCATTCTGTTTTATCAAATGAGTCGAGCCTTGAGACCACCGTCGAGGTATTTCCTTTTGTTTTAAATCGAATTCATTCTGTTTTATCAAATGAGTGGAGCCTTAAGATCGTCGTCAAGGTATTTTAATCACGGGTAAGACCTTCAGGCACCATTTTTTAAGACCTTCGGGCACCATTTTTAAAGACCTTTGGGCACCTTTTTAAAGACCTTCGGGCACCATTTTAAAAACCTTCGGGCACCATTTTTAAAGACCTTCGGGCACCATTTTAAAGACCTTCGGGCACCATTTTTAAAGACCTTCAGACACCATTTTTTAAGACCTTCGGGCACCAATTTTAAAGACCTTTGGGCACCATTTTTAAAGACCTTCGGGCACCATTTTAAAGACCTTCGGGCACCATTCTAAATCCCTTCGAGCACCATTTTTAAAGACCTTTGGGCACCATTTTAAAGACCTTCGGGCACCATTTTTAAGACCTTCAGGCACCATTTTAAAGACTTTCGGACACCATTTTAAAGACCTTCGGGCACCATTTTAAAGAACTTCGGGCACCGTTTTTAAGACCTTTGGGCACCATTTTTAAGACCTTTGGGCACCATTTTTAAGACCTTCGGGCACCATTTTTAAGACTTTTGGGCATCATTTTTAAGACCTTCGGGCACCATTCTTAAGACCTTCAGGCACAATTTTTCTTTTGAAATCAAACCAGTTTCCTTAAGATGGGTCGAGCCTTGATTAGTCAGGGAATTCAATTTAAGGACAAAATCTTCAATTTTTTAGCTTTTTCAAAAAAAAATTGAAAAAATGACGAAAAAGAATAAAAGAAAACCCCTTTCCCTTTCCTTTACATGTGATTTCACTAACCTTACAAAATTAGTGTTTGTTTATCTTTGCCTGATTCCTGATTCTCAGCAATAGCAAAGAGGGGCAGCTGTAGACACCTAATTTTGCTCGGACCACTAAAACAGGTACGTTTTCTTCTTAAATTGATGTTTCAGAATGCAAAAAGGCTTTTCTCATCTTGCAAGTAGTACTCCGCGACTTAGTTTAAGAATGCAAGCATAAAAAGTCAAACTTGAAAAAGTCAACCCCAAAAAAGTGAACCCTAAAAAGTGAACTACTAAAAAAGTCAACCCACTTTCAAAATCAAGATTAGAAGTTCAATTGAAATATGGTGAAAGAATTTTGATAATCCGAGGTCTACATTGAAAGATATGGAGTTCGAAAGTTGGGTTACGGAGATTCAGTAGAAAGGAAACCCTAGTTCAGAAAATTTAGAGAAAAGTGCTTAAACGATCAAATTGGTCAAAATTGAAGGTTCCAAATGAAAGATAAGCACTGACTACGGGTAATGGAGAGGGTACTTGGAAGAAAAATTGAAGGAAAAGTCAATTCGAAAGAAAATCGATAATTAGGGTTTTTGGTGGATTTTGGTGAAATTGCGTAAAATTGCAGAAATGGCCGATTCGATAAAACTAAAGCCCCTAACTGATGAGGAGTGAGTAAACAAGAATAGCCCAAGTCTCAATTCAAAGAAATTTCGAGAAAAGAGCCGATTGGAGGAAAAACGAAAAAACGAGAAAATTTTCGACTATGAAAAAAGGAAAAATCAAATCGGAAGGGAATTTGATCGTAAAAATTGGGTGTTTTTGGACTAACTCCAATTCGATATATGGAAAAGGGCCAAAAAAAGAAAATCTAAAAATCGGATTTGTTCTGAGCAAAACCGGGCTTCGGAGGCAAAAGGACAAAACTGGAAAATTCGGGAAAAATACCATATGAGCTCCAAAAAGTACCAAAATTTGCAGATCTCATTCTTAAATCAGTTGGAAGAGATTGGCGAAGAAAAATCTAAATTCGGGGCTCATTTGCAAAATGGCAAATCTCGGGCCCACTATGCTGAAATTCAAGAAGATAAATCCCAAAAAATAGCAAATGAGTTCCAAAAATTCTGAACATTTCCAAATCCGATTCTTAAATTATTTGGAAGAGATTGGAAAAAGAAAATCTGGATTTGGAGCTCATTTGCAAAATGGAAAATCTCGAGCCCACTATCTAAAAATTCAACCAGATAAATCCCGAAAAAATAGCAAATGAGATCCAAAATTATGAAAATTTCCAGATCTTACTTTCAAATTATTTGGAATAGATTGGTGAAGAAAAATTTGGATTTGAATTCCGTTTGCTATTTAATTTGGTTTGGGGGTCAAAAAGATCATTTCACCGAAGAAACTGAAGAAGGCCTTTAAAAAATTGAAGATTGGGCTGGTTTTAAAAGAGCAATCAGCCAAGCCCATAATGGAGAGTGATGTTGCTGAGATTTTAGATCAAAGGGCTAAGAGTGAAGAGGAAGGTAGTTATTTTTCTTGATCAAGCCTTTGAAATTGCAAGACATGGACTAATGGACGGAGAGGGATGATGTCATATTTATGACATCCTATTTATGATATCATCTTCATGAGATCATGTTTAGGAGCTGATTATTCCAATCTAAGGGTGAGAATTCTATATAGAAAGCATCTTGGATTGAAGGCCATTGGATCAAAATTGGCTAAAAAAACCTAGAACCTTCTACACCATACTAAGGGCCATTCGGCCACTACCATTAGGGGTCTCTCTCTTTCATTTTTCATCTTCTTCTTGGCTAAACACTCTCCATATTTGAAAAGCAAATAGAACGTTTAGAAAGGCAAAGAAATTAAGAGGATGAAAAACTTGCAATATAGCTTTTAGAGGTAGCTAAAAGCACCATACTCTTGCACTTTTTTTGCATTTCCATCCTTGATTTGCTGTTTTCATTTGATATTTGGTGAGTTTCTTTTGATTTTGATTTTAAAATAAGTGTTTTTGAGCTTTCTCTTGAAGTTATTCTTTTATACTTTCTTGAAAAAAACTTTGAAAAAATAAATTTCCTCCATGTTTTTAGAAGTGGTCGAATGACCCTATTTTTTTTAATGGTTGATGTTTGCTTCTTTTTCATGTTGATTAGGATGCTTAGCATGTTTTGATGTTCTATTTTTTTTCTAAAAGTAACTAAAGCATGGAGTTTGTTTTGATCTTTCTACTTACTTACCTCTATTTTTTAATTATTTCATCTTGTATTCATGTTTACTTTCCTTTTTTACATTTTTTAATTTTCTGTTTTCAAAATGTTTGAGTTTGTTCATGATTTGCATTTTACTATTCTATGTGTTTGTGAAAATGTCTAGTTGTGTTCATGCCTTTACTTCATATGTGCATGTTTTAGCATGTTTCTTTTTAGCCTTGCATTTTAGTATGTCATGTGTTTTTGAAAATGCCATGATAGAATATCATCATTTTGAGCTTAGGACCATTCGACCACCTCCTTTTTCTTTGCTTTGCATGTGCATTTTCATCTTGCTTGTTGACTTGTTTGCATTTCCATGCCATGAGTTTGTGTATTTTAATGTAGCATACTATGTATTTGTGTTATTGCCATGCATTCTTTAGGTCTAGGTTTCATTAGTATTGCCATGCATTTCATGCATGTTTAGACCTAGGTTGCATTTATTGCCATGCAAGTTCATGTTAGGTCTAGGCCATATTCTTTATGCCATGCATTTTTCATGTCATTTAGGTTTTAAATCATGCATTCAATTTGCTGTATTTTCATGCATATAATATCATGCCACATGATTTATGACTTAGGCCAATCAATGGCTCAAAGTCATGCTCATTTGAGCATACTTGTGGAAAATTAAAGAGTTGTCAAATTGATTATTCTACCTTTGTATTTTTTTACTCAGCCAATTTTTATCCAAATTTTTAGAAGATTTAGCTACTGTTTGTAGGTTCTTAGGAGAGTCTCCAATATTTTTACTTTTATTTTTAAATGATTTTATCAAAAGCAAAAAATATGTTTTGGCAAAACAGTTTTCACCCAGTATTCTGAATTTCCTGATTTTCTAGGGAAGTTATCTTTAATAAAAAATTAAGTCAATTTTTTCCCGTGTAGTTTTACATGTTCTGAGTCTCCAGTATTTTGTTTTAGATTTTTTTGAAGTTTTAAAAATAGGTTAAAAAATCATGATTTAAAGCTGGACAGTAGAGTCAGATATGAATTTGACGAAAAATTATTTTTCTGTTTTGGCTAAGATACTTAGAGGGGGCTAATTAGGAACTTTAGCTACTGTCTTATGGTGGTTTCTAAGCCATTTTAAACTTTAAAAATGATTGTATAAAGCTCAGGTTAAGGGTGGTCAAGTCCGAGATTTTAAAATTAGGAAACTAGAGCTATTTTAAAAGGGTTATTCGGTTAGGGTTTAGTTTTCATCCAAGATTTCAAATTTGTTTTCAAACCAATCACAAAGTATTTTTATTTTAGAAAATTTAATTTGATGTCTTTTCCTAAGGTAGCCGAATATCTTTTTAGGTATACGGATTTTCCTATTTAAAGGAAAAAAATACACTTTCATGCATTGCATTTTCCATGTTCATGCTATGATAATTTCTATGGTATTGTTATTATTTTGATTTATACTTTATGATGTTATATTGTTTGTCATATGGTTTTGAATATTTCATGCTATCCTATGCCTTTTATTTAGTCATTTATTTTTGTCACATCATTTAGCATATACTATGTTCATGCATTATTATTTTTATTTTCATGCATATTTCATGATAACATTATTTTATGTTTCATATCATTTCATGTCACTTGGATTATATTCCATGTCATATAGATTATATTATTTAAAATATGCCATATCATTTAAATCATATCATTTCATTAGAATATATCATGTTACTTAAGATATTTCATTTCATTTAGAATATATCATGTTACTTAGGATATTTCATTTCATTTAGAATATATCATGTTACTTAGGATATATCATTTCATTTAGAATATGCTATGCCATTTAAATTAAATCATATTATTTAGGTTGCATTATATTATCTAGACTTTGCTATGTCGTTTTATTTATATCACACATATGCATATTCATATATATTTTTTAAATATTTTGAAAAAGATAATGATTTTCAATAAAATAAAGATGTTCCCAAGTTAAAATAATTCATGAGTTCTTTGTCGGGTTTGCTGGGGAGGATATCATCAATTATCATTAATAACGGAATATCTTCTTTAAAACGAGAATGATTCGAAATTTTTTCCAAATTAATAAAAATTTCTATATTTTGCCACTTTTGTTGGGGAATATAGAAAAATTTTGAATTAATAAATTCCAGATCATTTCCAATTAAAAATTGAATTATTTTTCTTTAAATTGGGAATTAACTTGAAATACTAAATTAAAAACCGACTTTTTACTGAGACTTGAGATAACACATGATTAATAAGGTACCGTTTTATAAGGGCGTCGTGGGTGGTGCTAATCCTTCCCCACACGTAATCGAGTCCCGAACCTACTTTGATTTCTCTGGTTTAAAATGCGGACTTGAAATTGGTTTGTCGCAACCTAAAAAATAACGAGTCTCATCGCAAGACTTTATTATTCGTTAAGCGTGACATTAAAAAAACCGAGGAAAAGTCTACTTAATTCCTCTAGAAAAATGAAGGTTTTGAAAATGACCTTAAAAAAGACATGGAGTCGCCACCAATCTTTTTTAGCTAGGTGTGATCGGCAACCTATTAAAACCGGTTTTATAAAATATTTTAAAAATTAATTAAAACATTTTAAAAACCAATTTCAAGTCTGCGTTTTAAACCAGAGAAATCAAAGAAGCAGGTTCGGGAGTCGGTTACGTGTGGGGAAGGATTAGCACCCCCACAACGCCCGTATAAATCGGTACCTTATTAATCGTGTGTTATCTCAAGTCTCGGTAAAAATTGGTTTTAAATTTAGTATTTCAAGTTAATTCCCAATTTAAAGAAAAATAATTCATTTTTTTTATTGAAAATGATCCAGAATTTATAAATTCAAAATTTTCCTATATTCCCCAACAAACGTGGCAAAATATATAAATTTTTATTAATTTTGGAAAATTTTCCGAATCATTCTCTTTTTTTTTTTTGAAACAAAGATATTCCATTATTAATGATAATTGATGATATTCCCTCGAGGAAACCCGGTAGAGAACTCATGAATTATTTTTACTCGGGAATATCTTTATTTTTTATTGAAAAAATCATTATCTTTTTGAAAACATTTTAAAAGATATGAATATGTATATGCATGACATAAATAAAATGACATAGCAAAATCTAAATAATATAATGCAACCTAAATGACATGACATGATTTGAATGCCTTAGCATATTCTAAATGAAATAAAATATCCTAAGTTATATGACATATTATAAATAAATGAAATGAAATGACCTAGGTAACATAGTATATTCTATATGAGATGCAATATCCTAAGTCATATGATATATTCTAAATGAAATAAAATAACCTAAGTAACATAACATATTCTATATGAAATGAAATAACCTAAGTAACATGATATTTTCTAAATGAAATAAAATAACCTAAGTAACATAACATATTCTATATGAAATGAAACAATTTAAATGACATGGCAAACATGAATGATATGGCATATAAATTAAATGAGATGGAATATGAAATAATGCTATGATATAATATGCATGAAAATAAAAACGAAAATAATAATGCATGAACATTGTATATGCTAAATAATATGACCCAAAAAAAAAAAAAAACTAAATAAAAGCATAGGATATCATGAAATATTCCAAATCATATAACAAACCATATAACATCAAAAAATATAAATCAAAATAATAACAATATCATAGAAATTATTATAACAAGAATCACATATTATATAAAATGCATGAATATAAAAATGCAATGCATGAAATGTATTTTTTCCTTTAATTAAGGAAATCCGTATATCTAAAAAGATATCCGGCTACCTTAGGAAAATATGTCAAATTAAATATTCTAAAACCAAAATACTTTGTGATTGTTTGAAAACAATTTTGAGAAGCTTGAATTAAAAATAAAAAAACTGGGCTAAATTTTTTAATGGCTCTAATTTCCTAAGTTTAAAAAATCCGGACTTGACTACCCTTAACCCGGGACTTGAAAAACCATTTTTAGAGTTTAAAAAGGCTTAGAAACTACCCTAAGTCAGTAGCTAACCCTCCTAATCAGCCCACTCTAAGTAAATTAACCAAGACAGAGAAATAATTTTTCTTTAAATTCAATTCTGACTCCACTTTCCAGTTTTAATCCATGATTTTTTACCCTATTTTTAAAAATTCAAAAAATTCTGAAAAATATAGTGGAGACTCAGGACATGTAAAACTACACGGGAAAAAATCGGCTTAATTTTCTGATCAAAGATGAATTCCCAGAAAAATCAGAGATGTACGAGTTTTGGAAGAAGAAAAACTGCTTTGCCAACACATTTTTGCCTTTGATAAAATCATTTAAAAATAAAAGTAAAAATATTTGAAACTCCTAAAATGACTTACAAACAGTAGCTAGGACTTTTTGAAAGTTAGATAAAAATTGGCTAAGTAAAAAAAATCACAAAGGTAGAATAATCAACTTGACAAACTTAATTTTCCACAAGTGTGCTCAAGAGAGCATGATTTTGAACCATTAATTGGCTCAAGTCATTATTCAAGTGGCATGAACATGAAATGCATGAAATAATGCAGCAAACATAATGCATGAAATGCATGGATTTAAACCTAAATGTCATGAAAAAATGCATGACATTCATAAAGTGACCTAGACCTAAATGAACTTGCATGGCATTTAATGTAACCTAGACCTAAAATGCATGAACATGCATGGCAAATAAACCTAGCTTAATAACTAAAATATGCATGGCATTTTCACAAACACAAAGCATGCTTAAACCAAAAACTCAATCAAATATCATGCAAATGCTAACCTATCAACTAACATGGCAAGAATGCACAAAAAATGCAAAAATTCCAAGATGGCCGAATAGCATAATGTAACAAGCAAACATGGCATTTTCACAAACACTTGGCATACTAGCATGCAAAACTAAATCAAATGACATGCAAATGCAAAAACCTTCCAACTAACATGACAAAAATGCAATCACACAATGCAAAACACATGGAGTAGCCAAATGGCCTCAAGCTCCAACAAGCATGGCATTTTCACAAACACTTGGTATACTAACATGCTCAACTAAAATATAACACTTAAATCATGCAAAAATCAAACAAGCATTTTCACAAACACTTAATATACTAAATCAAAAACATGCTCAACTAAAATATAAAACAAAAATCATGCAAAGACCACACAAGCATTTTCACAAACACTTGATATACTAAATCTAAAACATGCTCAAATTTAAACAACATGAAAACAGAAAATTAAAAATGCAAAAACATGATATCTAAAACATAAATGGCAACAAACAAAGCAACCAAATTAAAATATAACTCAAGAATATAAAGTAACATAACATTTAAAACATCAAAATCAAAGAAAATAACATAAACAATATGGTAAATTGAACCCAAAACAACAACTTAAAATAAATAATGTAGGCCATTTGGCCATGGTGAGTTTATTGTAAAAATAAAATGTAAAAAATATACTTAAGAAAGAGATGAAGTAAGAACTTAAAAGAACAATAAAAAAAAAATTTATTTAAAATGGAAACTCACCAAATAGAAATCAAAATAGCAAAAACAAGAATAGAAAATGAAGAAAGTGCAAGAGTTGGTGCTCAAGAGCAACCTCAAGAAGCTAATATTTCAAGCTTTTCTCTTCAAACTTTCCTTTTTTTTCTAAACTTTTCTTTTTTGCTCTCAACCAAGAAGAGAAAAACTAAGAAAAACTAAGAGAAATCAGCCAAAATGAAGTTCCCAATTCGAAATTCTGACCTCCCCTTCACGTGGGCAGAATTTTACCTCTCTCCTCCCCTAGGATGTTGTCATTTTTTGTGTAACCAATTTTCCATCAAATGGCTAATAATTCAAGGTGAAAAATCATGAAATTACCACCTTTAGATTAGCATCTCAGCTCTCTCAAATTACAGCTGTCCAAGAATAATGTTGACATCTTTCTTAGCCTATGTGGCTTAATCACCATGGCTTGATCAAAGAGAATCTCTAACTAACTCTTGATTTTTAGCCATTTGATTGAAAAATCAGAAGCTTCCTCCTTCCTTTGGGCTTGGGCAGGCCAGAACTTCTCTTTTCCAGCCCAACTCTGATTTTTTGAAAGGCCCAAAGAAGCCCTTTTCGGTTGCTTGGGTGAAATGACCATTTTGCCCCCCGGATGCAAATAAATATCAAACGGACTCCAAATTCAATTTTTATTATTTTAATACTTCCAAAATAATAAAATATTGAGTTCTGGAAGTTTTCAAAATTATCCGAGTCCATTTGCTATTTATTTGGATTTTTTCTTCCAAAAATGCCCTTTTATGCCCCCACATTTTACCATTTTTTAAACGAGCTCCAAATCAAGATTTTTCTTCACCAATATCTTCAAAATAATTCAAAAGTGTGATCTGGAAGTTTTCATAATTTTTGGAGCTCATTTGGTATTTTTTCGGGATTTATCAGCTTGAATTACGGCATAGGAGGCCCGGGATTTGGCCATTTTGCAAACGAACTCCGAATCAATATTTTCTTTCGCCAATCTCTTCCAAATAATTTAAAAATGAGATTTGCCAAATTTCAGAATTTTTGGAGTCCATTTGCTATTTTTCCAGGATTTATCTTTTTGAATTATTGCATAGAAGGCTCGAGATTTGGCCATTTTGCAAACGAACTCGGAATAAAGATTTTCTTTCGCCAATCTCTTCCAAATAATTTAAAAATGAGATTTGCAAAATTTCAGAAGATTTGGAGCTCATTTTCTATTTTTTTGAGATTTTCCTTTTTGAATTACTGCATAGGAGGCCCGGGATTTGGCCATTTTGCAAACGAACTCCGAATCAAGATTTTCTTTCGCCAATCTCTTCCAAATAATTTGAAAATAAGATCTGCAAAATTTCAGAAGATTTGGAGCTCATTTGCTATTTTTCCGAGATTTTCCTTTTTGAATTTTTACCTCCGAAACCCGGTTTTGCTCAAAACAAGTCCGATTTTCAGATTTTCTTCAATCTGAGCCTTGGGCCATCCTTTTTAATCATTCTTCATCCATTGGGGGCTTTGGTCTTACCAAGTCGGGCCATTTTTGTGATTCTTCCCGATTTCACCGAAATCCACTAAAAACCCTAATTCTCGGTTTTCTCCCGGATTGACTTTTCTTTCGATTTTTCTTGCAAGTGACTTCTCCATTACCCGTAGTCAGTGCTTATCTTTCATTTGGAACCTTCAATTTCGATCAATTTGATCGTTTAAGCACTTGTCCCCAAATTTCTCGGATTAGGGTTTTCTTTCTACTGAATCTCCAAATCCCAACTTCCGAACTCCATATCTTTCAATGTAGACCTCGGATTATCAAAACTCTTTCTCCATTTTTCAATTGAACTTAAAATCTTGATTTTGAAAGTGGGTTGACTTTTTCAGTAGTTGACTTTTTGGGGTAGACTTTTTCGGTGTTGACTTTTTTTGGGGTTGACTTTTTTCAAGTTTGACTTTTTGTGCTCGCCCTCTTAAACTAGGTCTCGGAGTACCACCTGCAGGATGAAAACAGCCTTTTTACACTCGGAAACATCAATATAGGAAGAAAACATACCTGTTTAGTGGTCCGGACAAAATTAGGTGTCTACAGCTGCCCCTCTTTGGCTATTGCTGAGAATTAGGAATCAGGCAAAGATAAACCAACACTAATTTTGTACGGTCAGTGATATCACATGTGAAAGAAAGGGAAAGGGGTTTCTTCATTTTTCATTTTTTTCATTTTTTTCATTTTCTTCATTTTTCCTTTTTCTTTTTTCAATTTTTTTTTACCATACAGTAAATTGAAGATTTTGTCCTTAAATTGAATTCCCTGACTAAACAAGGCTCAACCCGTCTTAAGGAAACAAATTCGATTTGCAAGAAAGGAAACGACCTCGACGATGGTCTCGGGGTCTTAACCTGTCTTGTTCTCAGCTGTGTTTAAAATTCTGGATATCTCCTCCAGAAGCTTCAGCTATCACCACCAAAGTCTTGCTCATTTTTTAAAATGTAAAAATTCTGGGTATCACCTCCAAAAGCTTCAGCTATCACCACCGAAGACTTTTTACCTTTTCAAAGGATTTTAAAACTCTGGATATCTCCACCAGAGGCTTCAGCTATCACCACCGAAGACTTGTTCATAATAGTAAAAAAAGTACCTCGACGATGATCTCGGGGCTCAACTCGTCTTAAGAAAACGAATTCGATTTGCAAGAAAGGAAATGACCTCGACGATGGTCTCGAGGCCTTAACCTGTCTTGTTCTCAGCTGTGTTTAAAATTCTGGATATCTCCTCTAGAAGCTTCGGCTATCACCACCAAAATCTTGCTCATTTTTTTCAAAATGTAAAAATTCTGGGTATCACCTCCAGAAGCTTCAGCTATCACCACCGAAGACTTTTTACCTTTTCAAAGGATTTTAAAACTCTGGATATCTCCTCCAGAGGCTTCAGCTATCACCACCGAAGACTTGTTCATAACAATAAAAAAAAAAGTTCCTCGACGATGATCTCGGGGCTCGACTCATTTGAGAAGCAAAACGAGTTCGATTATACCTGAAAGTTTTAAGAGATGATGCAAATGCTTCATGATGCAAACGCAAATGTCTTTAGTTGATGCAAACGCTTCTTGATGTAGATGCAAATGACTTAGATTGGTGCAAATGTCTTTGATGCAAATGTAAATGACTTGATTTGATGCAAACTTTCTTGATGCAAATTCAACTAACTTAGATTGATGCAAATGCTTCTTGATGTAGATGCACATGTTGAATAAAATTCTGAATAACTCCTCCAAAAGAAGATTTCTCATTTTTCAAAATTATAAAACCCTGGATATCTCCACCAGAGGCTTCAGCTATCACCACCGAAGGCTTATTCACTTTTAAAACTGTAAAATTCTGGATATCCCCACCAGAAGCTTTGGCTATCACCACCAAAGACTTGCTCATTGTAAAATTTTGGGTAACTCCTTCAGAAGAAGATTTCTCATGTTTCAAAATTATAAAACCCTGGATATCTCTACCAGAGGTTTCAGCTATCACCACCGAAGACTTATTCACTTTTAAAACTGTAAAATTCTGGATATCCCCACCAGAAGCTTTGGCTATCACCACCAAAGACTTGCTCATTGAAAATTCTGGGTAACTCCTTGAGAAGAAGACTTCTCATGTTTCAAAATTATAAAACCCTGGATATCTCTACCAGAGGCTTCAGCTATCACCACCGAAGACTTGTTCACTTTTAAAATTGTAAAATTCTGGATATCCCCACCAGAAGCTTTGGCTATCACCACCAAAGACTTGCTCATTGTAAAATTATGGGTAACTCCTTCAGAAGAAGATTTCTCATTTTTCAAAATTATAAAACCTTGGATATCTCCACCAGAGGCTTCAGCTATCACCACCGAAGACTTGTTCACTTTTAAAAACTGTAAAATTCTGGATATCCCCACCAGAAGCTTTGAGAAATGATGCAGATGCACATGTCTTTCAACAAGGTGCTCATGCTTCATGGTGCAAATGTAAAATATTTCTTAGTGCAAATGCAAATGGCCTCGATTGATGCCCATGTTTCATGATGCAGATGCCCCTACTAATTGTGTTCATGTAACTGGTTTATGAATGGTATAACTACAATTACCACACAATAATAAAAATGCAATGATTCTAGAAATTATACAATTGCTTGAGATGACACAAATGCAAATTCCATGAAGAATGTAAATATAAAATGTAGATGCTTATGGAATAATGCCAATGCAAATACCCATGAATGATGCAAATGCTTACCGACACTGTGCAGATGCAAAAGCTCGATAAAGAGATGAATGCTCATGAGTGACGCAAATTCCCCCGGTTGTTTTTCTAGACTTTGGCTTAGCCTTTCAAATTCATTTTTCCTCTTCAAATTAGAGTATATCTTCAATTCATTTTGGCTATTCTCTTTGCCCCAACAGTTTTCAAACTTTCATCAACAGAGATCTGAACCGGGTTCTATTTCTTCTTCTCATATCTGGAAGTCAGGACCTATCTTGGCAGTTCTACACCTTTGGGTTAGAAAAATCCTTGTCTCATGTCAACATCAAAATGGGTATTTCAAAAAAAAATCTCTTTATTTGTTTTCGCATTTTGAAAACTTCTGAACAAAAAATATTAACCCCACAATGTGTGATATATAAATCTTTTGAAGACTGATGATCATTGTTAGAAATTTCCCTAAGTATCAATCTGGGTATTTTCAACTGGATTGGCAAGGCTTGGTATAACAATATTCTGGTTTTTCCAGGAAAACTTCATGACAAAAATGTATATCTCTTCTAGGCTCACAAATGGAAAGGTTTTATAAATCATGAATTCATTGAGAACCAGGAAAATTCAACATTCTTTTAGTTTCCATATCAAGGCATTTTGACAAGCGTCAAGATTGGCCTAGATGTTTAAATCGGAAAGTTTAATCTTGGAGGAAAAAAGTTTCAGTTTTTGAAGACAATCCTCTGAATGAGAATTGACAATTGTGAGAGGTTCAGGAATTCCTAGATGTTCCTTGATGACCACTTCTTTATGATGATCTTCTCTTTTGTGGCATCGGCACTATCATAGATGGCATCGAAAATTCCCATCTTACTCTAGATCGCCCATTTTTGGGTTTTCGCCCTAGAGTCTCATTCTTTCCATTTTCCTTCTCTTTCTTTTTTCATTGTTTTACCATGAACTTGAGAATTCTAAATTCTTCCTTAGTGAAATGATAATTCGATGAGATGAGATAAAAAGCTGAGGAAAAACCCTTCAAATTAAATATTCATGCTTGATCAAAATGGACTTTTAAAGCACGTAATGAAGGCCATGGTTCGGGGTTCAAAAAGAAAGGATAAATAGGCCCAAAGAATGTGTTTGAGGGTAATCAGATCAAGGATCATTTCTTGAAGAGGATTTTCTTTGTAGCATTTGTCCCTTTTGAACTTTTCATTCCTTTTGACTTTGCTTTTTTCTTTCTTGCTTTTGGCTTTCATTTGCCATCGCTTTTTCACACACTTTTTTTTTTGTGTTTTCTTTTGTTTTCTTGGCTTTCATTTCCCCATCTCTTCCTTTTTCTTTTTCTTTGACAAAGTGAGCCTGTATTTATTCGGGGCTTCATTTGCTTTGTATCTATCTTTGAGCTAGGACTCATTTCTCAATGATCTTTAAAAAGATATTTCCTCGCATTTGCCCCCCAGTGTAGAGGGTGATCCTTGATCAGGGTTTAAAGAAGAAAAAATTCTTTTGGCTCAAAAGGGGTGACTATGGATAATTTCTTTTTGTGCGAAAGGGATATGAAAGATGGCCATTCCTCATGTCAAGCACGAATATTCACTTTGAAAAGCAATCCTCAGGGGAAATAGATATTCAGAATTTCATTTTGCACTTTGGAATTATCCGAATTCTCATACGCATGATATCACAATTTTTCTTTTTTTTTTTTTGTTTTTTTTTTGTTTTTTCGTCGCATGCCCCAATGATGCATGCATTTAGTCCATCCTTATTCACCATGTATCCATCATTTCTACATATGATGCCCCAATTTGATTAACCAATGAGAATTTGTATCAACGAGGAACATAGCAAGTCCAGGTATGTACTGAAAAGGCTGAATTTCAAATCTGAATTCTTTGAAGAGACAAGGAAAATATGACCCAAAAAACGAGTTTTCTCTGGGACAAGGGATAATCTAGTTTAATCATTGTGCCCCAGGGTGTCAATCATGAAGTGATGTTTGGGCAATTAGTGTTTTGTGGTCATTGGGAAAGGTCATGAATGGTTTTAGCACAATATTGACACACACCAAATTATCAAAATCTAGATTCTTGAAAGAATGTCTCATTTGTTTGAATTTCAATGAATTTGAAAATTTTCAAAAAGTTCGTTCCTTTGTTCATAGCCTAGACTAAGATCTACGTCTTTGCTTATTCTGTGATGACAATGGTTTTATGAAGTCAAATCATTCATATTCCTTGAAGCATTAGGTCTTTCAAGTGTTCTTGGTTTAAGAGATTTAGGCTTAGGAAAACCTAAAGAGAGGGGAGAAGGTATTGGCTCATTTGTAACACTGATCATCAATCTTCTTGAGACTATCCATTTAAAAATTCCTTAATGCTTGTTTTTGCAAATTCAAGTTATTGTTAAAACACAACAAACACAAAGCATTTAAAATTCAAAAGTCATTTAATTCATGTGGATGTTAACATGAGACAAGTGCTTTCATCATCACAGTGTATAGAACTATATGCGTCAAAAACCTAACATGATCATGCACAATGTTTCTTATGACACTTGGCTTCCCCATCTTCAAAACTTATCGAACCAGCCTTGATGAGATCTCTGACCTTGTACTTCAAAGCGGGGCAGTTCTCTGTTGAGTGACCTTGATTTCCAAAATGATACCCACAACACTCACTAGCATCATACCAGCTCGAATAAGGGGGCTTCAGAGGCTCTAATTGCATGGGTGTCACAAGGTGATTCTGGATGAGTTGAGGTAATAGCTCACTGTATGTCATAGGAATCGGGTCAACCTGATTTCTGTTTCGCTTTTTATACCCCCTTTGATTATTCCCAAGGGTGTTCGATTGATAGACAGATGTAAATTCTGGTGTAGTTGCAGTCATTGATTGGTAGGGATAAAAGCCTTGAGAGACATTGTTCAGGGTAGAGTAAAATGGCTGATACGAGGAGAATTGGGGAGGTCGGGCAAAGTCTTCCACGACTTGGGTATCTTCCTTTTTCTTTTCAGATGCCCTTTTGTTATTGGTATTGGATGTTCTTCCTCCTTCAATTTTCCCATCTTTGATAGCTTTCTCAATCATCTCCCCTGAAATTACCATGTCTGAAAAATTCTTTGTGATGTTGCCAACAAGTATATCATAGTACGGGGCCTGCAGTGTATTCACAAAAAGGACAGTGGTTTCCTTCTGAGTTAAGGGCGGTTGTACTTGGACGGCCAGGCTCATCCAACGTTGCGCATATTCTTTGAAGCTCTCAGTAACTCTTTTCTTCATATTTTGCAAGGTGAGACGGTTAGGCGCCATGTCGGTCATATGCTTGTACTGGTTTAGAAAAGCCCTAGCCAGGTCATTCCAAGAGCGAATCTGATCCTTGCTCAACTGACTATACCACCTAATTGCGGATCCGCTGAGGCTATCCTGAAAGCAGTGAATCAAAAGCTTATCATTATCTATATGACTTGTCATCTTCCGGTAGAACATAGTGATGTGGGTTGATGGATCAGTCGTCCCTTCATATTTCACAAAGTCAGGGATCTTGAACTTAGGAGGAATGACTAAATCGAGGACCAAACATCGTTCTTTTGCATCTAAACTCCCAAATACATCTGTTCTTTCTACTGCCCGGAGCCTTTCTTCTAACAACTGATATTTCCCTTGGGAATCTGTCAACTCAACTTCATTTACTGCAACCCTTTTCAACTTTGCATGTTCAGCTGGATCATATGAGTTTAGGACATTGACTGTGTTCTGGGCATCAATCATTACGACCTCATTATGACCTTTTTGTGCCTCTAACCCTTTCCTGGCAACAAAGTTTTCAGTGTGTCCTTTTCCCTTGATTACGGCGGACATTAGCTCTATCAATTTAGTCATCTGATCCTTAGATTCTGCTTGAGACTTTGCTAGCTGTTCTCGCAATTCTTTCTGTTCCCTTTCCATTTTTTCCATTCGGGCAACTTGTTCATCCTCTATAGCACTAGCCTGTATTAAAAGGGTACTCAGTACTTCTTCTGATTTGAAATGGAAATTCTTTCAAAGACTCTTAAAGCCAAGCCAACTTCTGTTTTATTTCCCCCAAATGTATGTCATGATGAATGAGCCATGAATGCAATTTGATGCATGTGAAGCCTAAATAATATGATGTATGGACATGTACAATGGAAACATGCTAACCATATATGTAATAAATGCAATCACAATGCCAACATGTTGCAAACAAAGAATAAACAAATCAACACATGGATATATGCAATGACTAATCGTGTATATTTTAGTGTATTTCCCAATGAATGATCATATATTCTATGAATGCAACACGGTGTCAATTATGATACATGCAAACAATGAATGATTGATACAGAGTATATACAAAGAAAATCATGCTGACCATGTGTGTCATGAATGCGACCTAATGCTAACATGATGTATGTAATAAGCAAATTAATGCAGGAACATATACATAAAAATCATGCTGATTATGAATGCATAAATGCAACCTGATGCTAACATGATACATGTATGAATGTATGGTATGACCACTAATTGATCAGATGCAAAATGCAAAAGGGGAAGATATCACGAAGGAAATAAGAATCGGAGGAACTTAATCATCAACCTCTCATAAATTTGAAACATAATCAATTCATTCCCATATCAACATTCACAATGGTATAAACCATGTTTTACAAAATTTGAACAGTGGTTAAAACTGTCCTTACAAGCACTTTATTCTTCCTAGCATCCTAAGGCTATAAGAGCCGGCTACTGAAAAAGTGAAATCCTATTACATCATATAAGACCGAAGTCTTTCCATCTTAATACTGTAAATCTCCCAATCCTAATGACGCTTTCCCAGTCCTCTATCAATCAGTGTCGCGGGATCCAACCACTTGGCATTTATAAGAGTTTGCACTTTTCTTTTTGAATGCCATACCGTCTTCAACGTTATGGCCAACAATTCCACAATGATAATCACATCTTGCATTTGGATTATACCCCTTTGGATATGGTGGTAATAGGGGTTTCAATGGGATACAGGCAACCATGTGATTTTGGATCAGTATAGGGAGAAGCTCTCGGTAACTGATTGGAATGGGATCAAAAGGCATTTGGGTCTTATCCTGGGGTCGTTTCTGAGCCACACATGGCCTAGCAGTTGGGGCACTTGGTGGTGGCACTAAGGTCCGAACCGGAGTGTTTACATGGAGATGTGGCGGAACAACATGGTAAGGGTATAGATTTGGACACGGGGCCTTTGGAGGTTGTACATAGCTCGAGGTTCCTATCCCAGATACTGGATAAGGTTATTGATGAGGAAAATAGTATGAACTGGCAGTTGGTGGTGATGAAGTGGGATTCAGGAATCCCGTAGTGGTCATCCCAATGGACGAATGGACCATAGTAGGGTGGGGATACTGGTTTGGACCTAGAATAGTTTGTAGGTATGGTATAGGATCCGAGGTTTCTATCTTTGGTATCAGGCTCTCAGGTTTAATCATTTTCACAATTTTGTCCACAATTTCATCAGGGTTGCAACCTTTGTGGCATTGACAAGTGCAGGATCCAGCAAGGATTGTATGTTCTGGACCTAATGGTTTTGGTTGATCCGAAGATGATGCAAAGCCCTGAGAAAGTTCCCCTTTACTCTTTCCCATATTCTCAACCATTTTCAGCAATTTGGCCAGCTGTTCCTTTACCTCTCGGATTTCATGTCCACATTCCTCTTGATTACGTTCCAAAGCACCCAATCGTTCCTCCGATCCATTCCTCATATCTCGAACCCCTTTCATGCAAATGAAAATGTCATGAGATTAAGAATACAATTATGAATGTACATGCTCTATTCCTATGTGCATGAATATACTGATGATTAATGCATGAACATATACAGAGAAATTATGGTGACTATGTATGCTATGGATGCAATCTAATGCCCACATGATGTATTTAAAAAAATGAACAAATTGATGTACAAGTATATACAAATAATGACTATGTATGTATTCTACAATGAATGGCCATGCATACTATGATGTCTAAATGAATACATGTGGAGAATAAATGAATTAATACAAAGGTAGATACAAAGAATGACCATGTATATCCCAAATGTATTCTACAATGAAGAACCGTGCATGTTAGGACTGTGACATGATGTCAAATGATACAAATAAATTAACCAATGATTACACGAAATTTGTGGGACCTAAATCTTGATTATTCAAAAATCTCATTATGCAAGATTTGCCTCCAAATTTATGATTTTTTTTTTTGAAACATGTTTTTTCTATGAAAAACCAACCATATTATTTTCAAAAGAATTCCGGGGTAGTGGATCTTACTATGGTACAATGTCTAAATGTTCATGCAACACTACCGGTTTTATGAAATCATCAAATGAAATTATTATCACCATCCATTTATTGCAAAAACGAGATCAATAATACAACCAAAAATGTACATGCTCTATTCACACATGCATGAAATGTGCAAAATGCAAAAATGCTTGAAAAATGATTTTTTTTTAAAACATCTGCCCCAACAATATCTGCTTATTTAGGCATCACGAGGCCTTTGGAATGGATTAACACATTTATTACGGGCGATGTACGTACATCGTTGCCCGATCTGCAAAACTTATTCAGTGTGTAAAATAGGTAACAAAAGGTTTAGAAATGTCCCTCCATGTGTTCCTATTTTTCGGTATATCTAACGAAAATCTGGCATGGCTTCGTCTAGGTTCACTATATGAGGGTGAATCGGATCTAAAGGCCCCGAATTGCTCCTCACTGTCGCCGGTGAAGGCTAGTAAGGCACCCCGATAAAAGCGGGTTCAATTCGTTAGAGTCTATTTCCCTAGCCCATGCGGATTGTTAATCACGAAGGCTTAGGTAATTTAGTACTCCGGAAGTGTTTCACTAGCCCATGCGGATTGTTAATCACGAAGGCTTAGTTACTTTGCTCCCACCTAAAAGGACGGAACCCGGGTATAGGATTCATGATATGCAAATGCACGTGTGGTGTGTGTGGAGGAACAACCAACCTTTCACTACCTATTCTACAAACCTTATTCTAAATGCCCTAGCAATTAAAACATTCAAGAATAGTGTAACGCATTAACCAACAAGCAATTATAATATAAAACCTTAAATAACTAGAGAACAATAATAAAATGCATGCACATGAGAATGAACATATTTAAAAACATTTTATTATTTTCAAAATTCTCCTTATTAAAAAATGTGGGAATTAAAATTAAATACCAATTAAACCAACAAAATCGAGACTTTGATAACACACGACTATTTCTAGGCCTGACTCTCTAATAGTCCCCAGTGGATTCGCCAAGCTGTCGCAACCTAAAAAATAACGAGTCTCATCGCAAGACTTTATTATTCGTTAAGCGTGACATTAAAAAACCGAGGAAAAGTCTACTTAATTCCTCTAGAAAAATGAAGGTTTTGAAAATGACCTTAAAAAAGACATGGAGTCGCCACCAATCTTTTTTAGCTAGGTGTGATCGGCCACCTATTAAAACCGGTTTTATAAAATATTTTAAAAATTAATTAAAACATTTTAAAAACCAATTTCAAGTCTGCGTTTTAAACCAGAGAAATCAAAGAAGCAGGTTCGGGAGTCGGTTACGTGTGGGGAAGGATTAGCACCCCCACAACGCCCGTATAAATCGGTACCTTATTAATCGTGTGTTATCTCAAGTCTCGGTAAAAATTGGTTTTAAATTTAGTATTTCAAGTTAATTCCCAATTTAAAGAAAAATAATTCCATTTTTTTTATTGAAAATGATTCGGAATTTATAAATTCAAAATTTTCCTATATTCCCCAACAAACGTGGCAAAATATATAAATTTTTATTAATTTTGAAAAATTTTCCGAATCATTCTCTTTTTTTTTTGAAAGAAAGATATTCCTTTATTAATGATAATTGATGATATTCCCTCCAGCAAACCCGGTAGAGAACTCATGAATTATTTTAACTCGGGAATATCTTTATTTTTTATTGAAAAAATCATTATCTTTTTTAAAACATTTTAAAAGATATGAATATGTATATGCATGACATAAATAAAATGACATAGCAAAATCTAAATAATATAATGCAACCTAAATGACATGACATGATTTGAATGCCTTAGCATATTCTAAATGAAACAAAATATCCTAAGTTATATGACATATTATAAATAAATGAAATGACCTAGGTAACATAGTATATTCTATATGAGATGCAATATCCTAAGTCATATGATATATTCTAAATGAAATAAAATAACCTAAGTAACATAACATATTCTATATGAAATGAAATAACCTAAGTAACATGATATTTTCTAAATGAAATAAAATAACCTAAGTAACATAACATATTCTATATGAAATGCAACAATTTAAATGACATGGCAAACATGAATGATATGGCATATAAATTAAATGAGATGGAATATGAAATAATGCTATGATATAATATGCATGAAAATAAAAACGGAAATAATAATGCATGAACATAGTATATGCTAAATAATATGACAAAAAAAAAAAACAAACTAAATAAAAGCATAGGATATCATGAAATATTCCAAATCATATAATAAACCATATAACATCAAAAAATATAAATCAAAATAATAACAATATCATAGAAATTATTATAACAAGAATCACATATTATGTAAAATGCATGAATATAAAAATGCAATGCATGAAATGTATTTTTTCCTTTAATTAAGGAAATCCGTATATCTAAAAAGATATCCGGCTACCTTAGGAAAATATGTCAAATTATATATTCTAAACCCAAAATACTTTGTGATTGTTTGAAAACAATTTTGAGAAGCTTGAATTAAAAATAAAAAAAAACTGGGCTAAATTTTTTAATGGCTCTAATTTCCTAAGTTTAAAAAATCCGGACTTGACTACCCTTAACCCGGGACATGAAAAACCATTTTTAGAGTTTAAAAAGCCTTAGAAACTACCCTAAGTCAGTAGCTAACCCTCCTAATCAGCCCACTCTAAGTAAATTAACCAAGACAGAAAAATGATTTTTCTTTAAATTCAATTCTGACTCTACTGTCCAGTTTTAATCCATGATTTTTTACCCTATTTTTAAAAATTCATAAAATTCTGAAAAACACACTGGAGACTCAGGACATGTAAAACTACACGGGAAAAAATCGGCTTAATTTTCTGATCAAAGATGAATTCCCAGAAAAATCAGAGATGTACGAGTTTTGGAAGAAGAAAAACTGCTTTGCCAACACATTTTTGCCTTTGATAAAATCATTTAAAAATAAAAGTAAAAAT
Organism: Fremontodendron californicum; assembly: GCA_030761205.1. Classification (NCBI taxonomy): domain Eukaryota; kingdom Viridiplantae; phylum Streptophyta; class Magnoliopsida; order Malvales; family Malvaceae; genus Fremontodendron; species Fremontodendron californicum. Next base: position 26,514,105 of record JAULJL010000018.1, read on the forward strand.
ATTTGAAACTCCTAAAATGACTTACAAACAGTAGCTAGGACTTTTTGAAAGTTAGATAAAAATTGGCTAAAGTAAAAAAAATCACAAAGGTAGAATAATCAACTTGACAAACTAAATTTTCCACAAGTGTGCTCAAGAGAGCATGATTTTGAACCATTAATTGGCTCAAGTCATTATTCAAGTGGCATGAACATGAAATGCATGAAATAATGCAGCAAACATAATGCATGAAATGCATGGATTTAAACCTAAATGTCATGAAAAAATGCATGGCATTCATAAAGTGACCTAGACCTAAATGAACTTGCATGGCATTTAATGTAACCTAGACCTAAAATGCATGAACATGCATGGCAAATAAACCTAGCTTAATAACTAAAATATGCATGGCATTTTCACAAACACAAAGCATGCTTAAACCAAAAACTCAATAAATATCATGCAAATGCTAACCTATCAACTAACATGGCAAGAATGCACAAAAAATGCAAAAATTCCAAGATGGCCGAATAGCATAATGTAACAAGAAAACATGGCATTTTCACAAACACTTGGCATACTAGCAAGCAAAACTAAATCAAATGACATGCAAATGCAAAAACCTTCCAACTAACATGACAAAAATGCAATCACACAATGCAAAACACATGGAGTAGCCAAATGGCCTCAAGCTCCAACAAGCATGGCATTTTCACAAACACTTGGTATACTAACATGCTCAACTAAAATATAACACTTAAATCATGCAAAAATCACACAAGCATTTTCACAAACACTTAATATACTAAATAAAAAACATGCTCAACTAAGATATAAAACAAAAATCATGCAAAGACCACACAAGCATTTTCACAAACACTTGATATACTAAATCTAAAACATGCTCAAATTTAAACAACATGAAAACAGAAAATTAAAAATGCAAAAACATGATATCTAAAACATAAATGGCAACAAACAAAGCAACCAAATTAAAATATAACTCAAGAATATGAAGTAACATAACATTTAAAACATCAAAATCAAAGAAAATAACATAAACAATATGGTAAAATGAACCCAAAACAACAACTTAAAATAAATAATGTAGGCCATTTGGCCATGGTGAGTTTATTGTAAAAATAAAATGTAAAAAATATACTTAAGAAAGAGATGACGTAAGAACTTAAAAGAACAATAAAAAAAATTTATTTAAAATGGAAACTCACCAAATAGAAATCAAAATAGCAAAAACAAGAATAGAAAATGAAGAAAGTGCAAGAGTTGGTGCTCAAGAGCAACCTCAAGAAGCTAATATTTCAAGCTTTTCTCTTCAAACTTTCCTTTTTTTTTTCTAAACTTTTCTTTTTTGCTCTCAACCAAGAAGAGAAAAACTAAGAAAAACTAAGAGAAATCAGCCAAAATGAAGTTCCCAATTCGAAATTCTGACCTCCCCTTCATGTGGGCAGAATTTTACCTCCCTCCTCCCCTAGGATGTTGTTATTTTTTGTGTAACCAATTTCCCATCAAATGGCTAATAATTCAAGGTGAAAAATCATGAAATTACCACCTTTAGATTAGCATCTCAGCTCTCTCAAATTACAGCTGTCCAAGAGTAATGTTGACATCTTTCTTAGCCTATGTGGCTTAATCACCATGGCTTGATCAAAGAGAATCTCTAACTAACTCTTGATTTTTAGCCATTTGATTGAAAAATCAGAAGCTTCCTTCTTCCTTTGGGCTTGGGCAGGCCAGAACTTCTCTTTTCCAGCCCAACTCTGATTTTTTGAAAGGCCCAAAGAAGCCTTTTTCGGTTGCTTGGGTGAAATGACCATTTTGCCCCCCGGATGCAAATAAATATCAAACGGACTCCAAATTCAATTTTTCTTTTTTTAATACTTCCAAAATAATAAAATATTGAGTTCTGGAAGTTTTCAAATTATCCGAGTCCATTTGCTATTTATTTGGATTTTTTCTTCCAAAAATGCCCTTTTATGCCCCCACATTTTACCATTTTTTAAACGAGCTCCAAATCAAGATTTTTCTTCACCAATCTCTTCAAAATAATTCAAAAGTGTGATCTGGAAGTTTTCATAATTTTTGGATCTCATTTGGTATTTTTTCGGGATTTATCGGCTTGAATTACTACATAGGAGGCCCGGGATTTGGCCATTTTGCAAACGAACTCCGAATCAAGATTTTCTTTCGTAAATCTCTTCCAAATAATTTAAAAATGAGATTTGCCAAATTTCAAAATTTTTGGAGTCCATTTGCTATTTTTCCAGGATTTATCTTTTTGAATTATTGCATAGAAGGCCCGGGATTTGGCCATTTTGCAAACGAACTCGGAATAAAGATTTTCTTTTGCCAATCTCTTCCAAATAATTTAAAAATGAGATTTGCAAAATTTCAGAAGATTTGGAGCTCATTTGCTATTTTCCGGGATTTTCCTTTTTGAATTACTGCATGGGAGGCCCGGGATTTCGCCATTTTGCAAACGAACTCCTAATCAAGATTTTCTTTTGCCAATCTCTTCCAAATAATTTAAAAATGAGATCTGCAAAATTTCAGAAGATTTGGAGCTCATTTGCTATTTTTTCGAGATTTTCCTTTCTGAATTTTTACCTCCGAAACCCGGTTTTGCTCAAAACAAGTCCGATTTTCATATTTTCTTCAATCTGAGCCTTGGGCCATCCTTTTTAATCATTCTTCATCCATTGAGGGCTTTGGTCTTACCAAGTCGAGCCATTTCTGTGATTCTTCCCGATTTCACCGAAATCCACTAAAAACCCTAATTCTCGGTTTTCTCCCGGATTGACTTTTCTTTCGATTTTTCTTGCAAGTGATTTCTCCATTACCCGTAGTCAGTGCTTATCTTTTATTTGGAACCTTCAATTTCGATCAATTTGATCGTTTAAGCACTTTTCCCCAAATTTCTCGGATTAGGGTTTTCTTTCTACTTAATCTCCAAATCCCAACTTCCGAACTCCATATCTTTCAATGTAGACCTCGGATTATCAAAATTCTTTCTCCATTTTTCAATTGAACTTAAAATCTTGATTTTGAAAGTGGGTTGACTTTTTCAGTAGTTGACTTTTTGGGGTTGACTTTTTCGGGGTTGACTTTTTTAAGTTTGACTTTTTTGTGCCCGCCCTCTTAAACTAAGTCTCGGAGTACCACCTACAGGATGAAAACAGCCTTTTTACACTCGGAAACATCAATATAGGAAGAAAACATACCTGTTTAGTGGTCCGGACAAAATTAGATGTCTACATGGTTTTTAAAATGTTTTAATTAATTTTAAAATATTTTACAAAAACGATTTTAATTGGTGGCCAATCACACCTAGCCAAAAAAGATTGGTGGCGACTCCATGCTTTTTTCGAGGTCATTTTCAAATCCTCATTTTATTTTGAGAGGAATTAAGTCAACTTTTCCTCTATTTTTCCAATGTCACGCTTAACGAATATAAAGTCTTGCGATAAGACTTGTTATTTTTGAGGTTGCGACAATCTCATTTGATGATTTCATAAACATTCATTGATTGAATAAAAAATTGTAGATCGATAGTGTTGAACTAACATTTTGACACCCGTGCCATAATAAGACCCACTACCCCAAAACTTTTATAAAAAAATGGTTTTGGAAAATAATATATATTTTTTATTTTTGCGAGGAAAAACATGTTTCAAAAATTATGGATTAAATTTCGGGGCAAACCTTGCATAATGAGATTTTTTTGAATAATCAAGATTAGTCCTACCAATTTCATTTAATCATTGATTAATTTCTTTGTGTATACCCTTGTGATTAGTTCATTTATTCTTTACATGCATCATATTGACATCATGTTGCAGTCATAGCATGCATGGTCGTTCATTGTAGAATACATTTGTGACATACATGGTCATTCTTTGTATATACCCTTATGTTGATTCATTTATTCTTTACATGTATCATATTGACATCATGTTACAGTCCTAACATGCATGTTCATTCATTGTAGAATACATTTGTGACATACATGGTCTTTCTTTGTATGTACCCTTGTGTTAATTCATTTATTCTTTACATGCATCATATTGACATCATGTTGCAATCGTAACATGCATGGTCATTTATTGGAGAAAACATTTGTGACATGCATGGTCATTATTTGTATACCGTGTATCAATTCATTCTTTACACGCATCATGTTGGCATCAAGTTGCATTCATGCCAAACACAGCCAGCATGATTTCTCTGTATATGTTCGTGCAATTTATTTGTTTATTCTTCACATGCATCATGTTGGCATCAGGGTGCATTCATGACAAACACAGCCAGCATGATTTCTCTGTATATGTTCATGCATTGATTTGTTTATTCTTCACATGCATCATGTTGCCATCAGGATGCATTCATGACAAACATAGTCAGCATGATTTCTCTGTATATGTTCATTTTTTTACATGCATCATGTTGGAATCATGTTGCATCAAGTTGCATTCATGACAAACATAGTTAGCATGATTTCTCTGTACATGTTCATTCCTTATATGCATCATGTTGGTATCAGGTTGCATTCATGACATACATAGTCAGTATGGTTTCTCTGTATATGTTCCTGCATTAATTTACATGCATTCACGTTGGCATCAAGTTGCATTCATGACAAACATAGTTAGCATGATTTCTCTATATATGTTCATTCTTTACATACATCATGTTGGCATCAGGTTGCATTCATGACAAACATAGTCAGCATGATTTCTCTGTATATGTTCATGCATTGATTTGTTTATTCTTTACACGCACCATATAGGCATCATGTTACATTGATGACCTTCATGGTTCATTCATCATGAAACACATTCGGGGGGATAAAACAGAAGATGGCTTGGCTGTAAGAGTTTTTGAAGAAATTTTTCTTTCAAATCAGAGGTAAAAGAAGTACTGAGCACCTTTATAATATAGGCCAGAGCTATGGAGAATGAACAAGCTGCCCGGGGATGAGAAGAATGAAAAGGGCATAGGAAGAATTGCGAGAACAGTTGGCAAAATCTCAAGCAGAATCTAGAGATTAGATGACTAAACTAATGGAGCTGGTGTCTGCCTCGATCAAGGGAAAGGGACACACTGAAAACTTGGCTGCCAGAGAAGGGTCGGAGGCACAAAAGGGTCAGAATGAGGTCATAATGTTAGATGTCTAGTCTTTTCAGAACACAGTTAATCCCGTCAACGTCCTTAACTTAAATGATCCAGCTAGACAAGCAAAATTGAAAATGGTTGAATTGAAAGAGGTTGAGTCGGTAGATTCCTAAGGGAAATATCAGCTGTTAGATGAAAGGCTCTGGGCATTAGAAATCACAGATGTATTTGGTGTGTAGTTGCGAACGAACGTTTCTTGGTCCCCGATTTAGTCATTCCTCCTAAATTCAAGGTTCCCAATTTTGAGAAATATGATGGGACAATCGATCCGTCAGCCCACATCACTATGTTGTGTCGAAAGATGACGGGCCATACAGATAATGATAAGCTTTTGATCTACTATTTCCAGGATAGCCTCAGTGAGTCCACAATTAGGTGGTATAATCAGTTGAGCAAGGATCGAATTCGCTCATGGATTGATTTGGCTAATGCATTTTTAAGCCAATACAAACATGTAACTGATATGGTGCCTGACCGTCTCAGTTTGCAAAATATGGAGAAAAAGGTTACTGAGAGTTTCAAAGAGTATGCTCAAAGGTGGAGGAACATGGCCACCCAAGTACTACTGCACCTGACTCAGAATGAAACCACTGTCCTTTTTGTGAAAACACTGCAGGCCCCGTACTATGATAGACTCGTTGGCAATGCCACGAAGAATTTTTCAGACATGGTAATCTCCGGGGAAATGACTGAGAATGCTATCAAGACTAGAAAACTTGAAGGAGATAAAACATCCAATGTAGAGACAAACAGGACACCCAAAAAGAAAGAGGAATATGTCCAAGCTATGGGAGGCTTTGCCCCGTATCTTCTAGCCCCTTCATACCAACCATCATGTCCTTCTATGAACAACATATCCCAGGGTTCATACTTATACCTGATGGCCTCTCAATATCCAACAAATCTTCAACCTCTTGCCAGCTAGATAAAGTCGAAGAACATCCGAAAAAGAGATCGATTTGAGCCACTCCTTTTGTCTTACTGTGAACTATTGCCTCAGCTGTTCGAAGAGAAACTCCTCACTAAAGTTCTAGTAGAGCCTATCCAACACCCATACCATAGTTGGTATGACGAGAATGCATATTGTGATTATCATTCCGGGGTTCAAGGACATTCCATAGAAAATTGCATATGTCTAAAACGAAAGGTTTAAGCACTCATCAATAAAGGACAGTTAGATGTGGGGAAAAGACAAAGGTCAAACAACATGGAGAATTCACTAAATGGGCATGATGGAACCATTATGGATGTCATAATGGGGGAGGAAGATGAAAAGTTTGAAAATAGTATCGAGGAATAGCCGATTTGAATTATGAGAAAACATGTCAATAAGAGAATTCTGATGCATGTAGTTTCATACCTCATGATGAAAGCACTTGTCTTATGTTGACATCTATATGAAATAAATGAATTTTGAATTTAAAAATGCTTTTATGTTTATTGTGTTTTAACAATATTTGAATGTGCAAAACCAAACATTAAGGTGGTTTTGATAATGGACAGTCTCAAAGAATATTGATGATCATTGTTAGCAATGACCCAATACCCTCCCACTTCTCTTTTGGGATTTTCTATGCCTAAATCCTTTGAATCGAGACCACTTGAAAGACCTAATGCTTCAAGGGATATAAATGATGAATTTCATTGCAGAATAAGCAAAGATTTAGATTTAATCTAGGCTATGAGCAAAGGAACGAACTATTTGAAATTTTTTTGAGTTCCTTGGAAACTCGAACAAATGGGATATTCTTTCAAGAATCTAGATCATGGTAATTAGATATGTGTCAAGGTTGTGCCAAAACCATTCATAGCCTTTCTAATAACCACAAAACACTAATTGCCCAAACATCACTTCATAATTGACACCTTGGGGCATAATGACTAAACCAGATTATCCTATATCTCTAGAGAAAACTTATTCTGGGCAATATTCTTTCTTATCACTTTAAACCCAAGATTGAAATTCATCCTTTTCAATATAGACCTAGACTTGCGATGTTCCTCTTAATGATACAAGTTCCCATAGTTAATAAAATTGGGGCATCATATGTGGAAATGGTGGATAAATGGTGGATAAGGGGAAATTAACGCATGAATCAATGGGGCATGCAAAAAAAGAAAAAAGAAGAAAAATTGTGATATCATGCATTTGAGAATTCAGATGATTCCAAGTGTAAAATGAAATTATGATTATCTATTCCCCCTTAGGATTGCTTTTCAATGAGAATATTTATGCTTGATATGAGAAATGACCATCTTTGATATCCCTTTCACTAAAAAGAAATTATCCATAATCACCCTTTTTTTTCCGAAAGAATTCTTTCTTCTTTGGACCCTGATCAAGGATGAGCGTCTACATTACGAGGAAAGATCTTCTCAAAGATCACAGAGAAATATGTCCTAACTCAAAGATAGATACAAAGCAAATTGAGCTCCCAAATAAATACAAGCTCACTCTGTCGAAATGAAGATTACAAAAAAAAAAAAAAAAACACACACAAAAAAATGTGTGAAAAAGTATGGCAAATGAAAGCCAAGAACAAAGAAGAAAATGAGCAAAAGCCAAAAGAAGGAATAAAAAGTCCAAGAGGGATAAATGCTTCAAAGGGAATCCTCCTCAATAAATGATCCTTGATTTGATTATCCTCAAACACATATTTTGGGCCTATTTATCTTTTCTTTCTGAACCCCGAACCTTGGCCTACATTACGTGCTTTAAAAGTCCATTTTGATCAAGCATGTATATTTAACTTGAAGGGTTTTCCCTCAAATTTTATCCCATCTCATTGAATTATCATTTCACTATGGAAGAATTTAGAATTCTCAAGTGCATTGTAGAACAATAATAAAAAGAAGAAAGAAAACTGGAAAGAATGAGACTCTAGGGAAAAAAACCCAAAAATGGGCGGTCTAGAGTAAAATGGAAATTTTCGATGCCATCTATGTTAATGTCGATGCCACAAAAGAGAAGGTCATCTCGAAGAAATGAGGAACATTTAGGAATTCTCGAACCTTCTAAACTGTCAGCTCTCATTTGAAGGATTGACTTCAAAAAAACTATATTTTTTTCCCTCCAAAATTAATTTTCCAGTTTAAACATCTCGGCCAATGTTGACGCTTGTCAAAATGCCATGATTTGGAAACTAAAAGAATGTCGAATTTGTTTGACTCTCAAGGAATTCGTGTTTTATAAAACCTGATCCATTTGTGATCCTAGAAGGTACATACTTTTTGTTGTGAAGTTTTCTTGGATCAACCAAAATCCTGTTGTATCAAGCCTTTCAATACAAGTTGAAAAACTCAAATTGACTTTCAGGGAAATTTCTAGCGATGATCATCAGTCTTCAAGAGATTTGTATATCACACATTATGGGGTTAATATTTTTGGCTCAGAAGTTTTCATTAAATGAGCAATTTTTTTCAAAAAGGGAAAACAAATAAAAATATTTTTGAAGTAACCATTTTTGATGTTGACATAAGACAAGAGTTTTTCTAACCCAAAGGTATGGGACTACTGAGGTAGATCTTGACTCCTAGCAATGGGAAGAAAGAATGCACATCCGACTCAGACTTCTGTCAATAAGAGTTTGAAAACTGTTGGGGCAAAGAGATAGCCAAAGACTGAAAAGGGAATGATCTCTTATAAGGCACGGGTGTTCAAGATACACTCTGATTTGAAAGGGAGAAATGAATTAGAAAGGCTAAGTCGAAGCCTAGAAAAGCAATCGGGGACATTTGCATCATTCATGGGCATTTACCTCTTTATTAAGCTTTGCATCTGCACCGTAACCGAAAGCATTTGCATCATTCATGTATATTCGCATTTGCACCATTCCATGAGCATCGGCGTTTTACCATTACATTTACATCCTTCATGGATATTTTTATTTACATCATCTCGAGCAATTGCGTCATTTCTAGGATCATTGCATCTTCACTATTGTGTGGTAACTACAGTTACGCCATTCATAGACCACTTGCATGAACACGATTCGTAGGGGCATCTGCATCTTTTCATGAAGCATTTGCATCATTATTTATATATGCATTTGCATCATTTAAAAGCATTTTGCACATTGTTGATCTTTGTATCTGCATCATTCCATGAAGCAGTTGCATCAACGTTGATCTTTGCATTTGCATCATTTAGAAGCATTTGCACATTGTCAATCTTTGCATTTGCACCATTCCATGAAGTAGTTGCATCATTTGAGGATTTTTGCATCATTTAAAAGCATTTGCACACTGCTAATCTTTGCATATGCATTATTTAGAAGCATTTGCACATTGATAATCTCTGCATTTCAATCGAGAAACATTTGCATCCATGTAAATTTCTGCATTTGCATCAATGTCAATTTTTGCATCTGCATCAAGAAGCATTTGCATCGATCCAAGACATTTGCATTTGCACTATGAAGCATTTGCATCTTATTTAATATCTACATTTGCATCAAGAAGCATGTCTATTAATCCAAGACATCTGCATTTGCACCATGAAGCATTTGCATCTTATTCAATCTCTGCATCTGCATCAAGAAGCATTTGCATCAATCCAAGACATCGGCATTTGCACCATGAAGCATGTGCATCTTGTTTAATCTCTGCATCTGCATCATGAAGCATTTGCATCAATTAAAAACATTTGCATATGCATCATGAAGCATGAAGCATGAAGCATTTGCATCATCTCTCAAATCCTCCAGGTTAATTTCCAACACATTTTCAAAAACTACGGATAAGACATCCAGGAATCATTTTTGAAGTACCCTTGGCTTCACCAGATCTCTTCTCGACCTTTGGCTTCGCCTAGGACTGTCGCAACCTAAAAAATAATAACGACGAGTCTCATCGCAAGACTTTATTATTCGTTAGGCGTGACATTTAAAAAACAAATCGAGGAAAAGTCGACTTAATTCCTCTAGAAAAATTAAGGTTTTGAAAATGACCTTAAAAAGACATGGAGTCGCCACCAATCTTTTTTAGCTAGGTGTGATCGGCCACCTATTAAAACCGGTTTTATAAATATTTTAAAAATTAATTAAAACATTTTAAAAACCAATTTCAAGTCTGCATTTTAAAACCAGAGAAATCAAAGAAGCGGATTCGGGAGTCGGTTACGTGCGGGGAAGGATTAGCACCCCCACAACGCCCGTATAAATCGGTACCTTATTAATCGTGTATTATCTCAAGTCTCGGTAAAGATTGGTTTTAAATTTAGTATTTCAAGTTAATCCCCAATTTAAAGAAAAATAATTCAATTTTTATTTGAAAATGATTCGGAATTTAGAAATTCAAAATTTTCCTATATTCCCCAACAAACGTGGCAAAATATAGAAATTTTTATTAGTTTTGAAAAACTTTCCGAATCATTCTCTTTTTTTTTTGAAAGAAAGATATTCCTTTATTAATGATAATTGGTGATATTCCCTCCAGCAAACCCGGTAGAGAACTCATGAATTATTTTAACTCTGGAATATCTTTATTTTTTATTGAAAAATCATTATCCTTTTGAAAACATTTTAAAAGATATGAATATGTATATGCATGACATAAATAAAAATGACATAGCAAAATCTAAATAATATAATGCAACCTAAATGACATGGCAAACATGAATGATATGGCATATAATTTAAATGACATGGAATAAAATAATGCTATCATATAATATGCATGAAAATAAAAATGCAATGCATGAAATGTATTTTTTCCTTTAATTAAGGAAATCCGTATATCTAAAAAGATATCCGGCTACCTTAGGAAAATATGTCAAATTAAATATTCTAAAACAAAAATACTTTGTGATTGTTTGAAAACAATTTTGAAAAGCTTGAATTAACAATAAAAACTGGGCTAAAAATTTTTAAATGGCTCTAATTTCCTAAGTTTAAAAAATCCGGACTTGACTACCCTTAGCCCGGGACTTGAAAAACCATTTTTAGAGTTTAAAAGGCTTAGAAATCACCCTAAGTCAGTAGCTAACCCTCCTAATCAGCCCACTCTAAGTAGATTAACCAAAACAGAAAATTGGTTTTTCTTTAAATTCAATTCTGACTCCATTGTCCAGTTCTAATCCACGTTTTTTATCCTATTTTGAAAAATTCCAAAAATTCTAAAAAAAATACTGCAGACTCAGGACATGTAAAACTATACGAGAAAAAATCGGCTTAATTTTTTTATCAAAGATGAATTCCCAGAAAAACCAGAGATGTATGAGTTTTTGGAGGAGAAAAAAAAACTGATTTGTTTTTCTTTAAATTCAATTCTGACTCCACTGTCCAGTTTTAATCCACGATTTTTTATCCTATTTTGAAAAATTCCAAAAATTCTAAAAAAAATACTGGAGACTCAGGACATGTAAAACTATACGAGAAAAAATCGGCTTAATTTTTTGATCAAAGATGAATTCCCAGAAAAACCAGAGATGTACGAGTTTTTGGAGGAGAAAAAAACTGCTTTGTTTTTCTTTAAATTCAATTCTGACTCCACTGTCCAGTTTTAATCCACGATTTTTTATCCTATTTTTAAAAATTCCAAAAATTCTAAAACAAATACTGGAGACTCAGGACATGTAAAACTACACGAGGAAAATTTTTCTTAATTTTGTGATCAAAGATGAATTCCCAGAAAAATCGGAGATGTACGAGTTTTGGGTGGAAAAAAAATGCTTTGCCAACACATTTTTTGCTTTTGATAAAATCATTTAAAAACCAAAGTAAAAATATTTGAAACTCATAAAATGACTTGCAAAGCAGTAGCTAGGACTTTTTGAAGGTTAGATAAAAATTGGCTAAGTAAAAAAATCACAAAGGTAGAATAATCAATTTGACAAACTTAATTTTCCACAAGTGTGCTCAATAGAGCATGACTTTGAACCATTAATTGGCTCAAGTCATTATTCAAGTGGCATGAACATGAAATGCATGAAACAATGCAGCAAACATAATGCATGAAATGCATGGATCTAAACCTAAATGTAAGGAAAATGCATGACATAAATAATATGGCCTAGACCTAACATGAACTTGCATGGCATTTAATGTAACCTAGACCTAAGACATGCATGGCATTTTCACAAACACAAGGCATGCTTAATTCAAAAATCCAACCAAATATCATGCAAATGCAAAAACCTAACAACTAGCATGACAAATATACAACACACAATGCAAAACACATGGAGTAGCCAAATGGCCCCAAGCTCCAACAAGCATGGCATTTTCACAAACACTTGGTATGCTAGCATGAAAAACTAAGTCATAACACAAAAATCACACAAGCATTTTCACAAACACCTAATATACCAAATCTAAAACATGCTCACTAAGATATAAAACAAGAATCATGCAAAGAATCACACAAGCATTTTCACAAACACTTAATATGCTAACTCTAAAACATGCTCAAATTTAAACAACATGAAAACAGAAAATTAAAAATGCAAAAACATGATATCTAAGACATAAATGGCAACAAACAAAGCAACCAAATTAAATATAACTTAAGAACATGAAATAACATAATATTTAAAACATCAAAAATAAAGAAAATAGCATAAACAATATGGCAAAATGAATCAAAAACAACAACTTAAAATAAATAATGTAGGCCATTTGGCCATGGTGAGTTTATTGTAAAAACAAAATGTAAGAAAAATATACTTAAGAAAGGAAATGAAGGAAGAACAAGAAACATTATTTTAAAATGAAAACTCACCAAGTAGCTTTTGAACGGATTAAGCTATAAACCCTCTCACAAGTAGCTTTTGAACGGATTAAGCTATAAACCCTCAGAGTAGCTTTTGAACGGATTAAGCTACAAACCCTCAGAGTAGCTTTTGAACGGATTAAGCTACAAACCCTCAGAGTAGCTTTTGAACGGATTAAGCTACAAACCCTCTCAACAAAAACACTATGACTCACCACCCGGATAATCCTAATACAAGTGTATAGACTATCTCACAAAGGGGTAGTGGGTGGTCTCAACCAAAGGCCAAGACTCCTTATTTATAAGGTGAGCACCTCCTTGGCTTGACATTACAAATGGATGTGGGATTGGGACATAGGCTCAAAAATGAAAATCTCTAACTTAACTCTTGATTTTTAATCACTTGATTGAAAAAATCCTAAGCTTCCTCCTTCCTTTGGGCTTGGGCAGGCCAGCACTTCTCTTTTCCAGCCCAGATCTGATTTTTGAAAGGCCCAAAGAAGCCCTTTTCGGTTGCTTGGGTGAAATGACCATTTTGCCCCCCCGGATGCAAATAAATATCAAACGGACTCCAAATTCAATTTTTCTTTTTTTAATACTTCCAAAATAATAAAATATTGAGTTCTTGAAGTTTTAAAAATTTTCCGAGTCCGTTTGCTATTTATTTGGATTTTTTCTTCCCAAAATGTCCTTTTATGCCCCTACTTTTTACCATTTTTTAAACGAGCTCCAAATCAAGATTTTTCTTCACCAATATCTTCAAAATAATTAAAAAGTGTGATCTTGAAGTTTTCATGATTTTTGGAGCTCATTTGGTATTTTTTCGGGATTTATCGGCTTGAATTACTGCATAGGAGGCCCGGGATTTGGCCATTTTGTAAACGAACTCGGAATCAAGATTTTCTTTCGCCAATCTCTTCCAAATAATTTAAAAATGAGATTTGCAAAATTTCAGAATTTTTGGAGTCCATTTGCTATTTTTCCGGGATTTTCCTTTTTGAATTACTACATAAGAAACCCGGGATTTGGCCATTTTGCAAACGAACTCCGAATCAAGATTTTCTTTTACCAATCTCTTTCAAACGAACTCCGAAATCCACCAAAAACCCTAATTCTCGGTTTTCTCCCGGATTGACTTTTCTTTCGGTTTTTCTTGCAAGTGACTTCTCCATTACCCGTAGTCAGTGCTTATATTTCATTTGGAACCTTCAATTTCGACCAGTTTGATCGTTTAAGCACTTTTCCTCAAATTTCTTGGATTAGGGTTTCTTTTCTACTGAATCTCCAAATCCCAACTTTTGAACTCCATATCTTTCAATGTAGACCTCGGATTATCAAAATTCTTTCGCCATTTTTCAATTGAACTTAAAATCTTGATTTTGAAAGTGGGTTGACTTTTTTAGTAGTTGACTTTTTAGGGTTGACTTTTTCGAGGTTGACTTTTTCGGGGTTGACTTTTTTCAAGTTTGTCTTTTTGTGCTCGCCCTCTTAAACTAAGTCTCGGAGTACCATCTGCAGGATGAAAACAGTCTTTTTATACACGGAAACATCAATATGGGAAGAAAACATACTTGTTTAGTGGTCCGGACAAAATTAGGTGTCTACAGCTACCCCTCTTTGGCTATTGCTGAGAATCAGGAATCAGGCAAAGATAAACCAACACTAATTTTGTACGGTCAGTGACATCACATATGAAGGAAAGGGAAAGGGTTTTTTTTTCATTTTTTTCATCATTTTTTTCTTCTTTTTTTCTTCTTTTTTTTTATTTCTTTTTTCTATTTTCTATTTTCTCTTTTTTCATTTTTTTTATTATTATTATTATTTTTTTAAAACAATAAATTGAAGGTTTTGTCCTTAAATTGAATTCCCTGCCTAAACAAGGCTCGATTCGTCTTAAGGAAACGAATTCGATTTTCAAAAGAAAAATTTATGCTCAAAGGGCTTTAAAATTGGTGCCCGAAGGTCTTAAAATGGTGCCCGGAGGTCTTAAAAATTGGTGCCCGGAGGTCTTAAAGATGTTGCCCAGAGGTCTTAAAGATGTTTCCCGGAGCCTTACCCCTGAAAAAAAGTTATGCCCGGAGGTCTTAAAGATGTTGCCCGGAGGTCTTAAAGATGTTGCCCGGAGGTCTTACCTGTGATTTGAAAAATTATGCGCTGTATGCGACTTTAAAAATGATGCCCGGAGGTCTTAAGAATGGTGCCCGGAGGCCTTACCTGTGATTTGAAAAAAATGCGCTGTATGCGACTTTAAAAATGATGCCCGGAGGTCTTAAGAATGGTGCCCGGAGGCCTTACCCGTGATTTGGAAGAAATACGCTGTATGCGACTTTAAAAATGATGCCCGGAGGTCTTAAGAATGGTGCCCGGAGGCCTTACCCATAATTTGGAAGAAATGCGCTGTATGCGACTTTAAAAATGATGCCCGGAGGTCTTAAGAATGGTGCCCGGAGGCCTTACCCGTGATTTGAAAAAAATGCGCTGTATGCGACTTTAAAATGATGCCCGGAGGTCTTAAGAATGGTGCCCGGAGGCCTTACCCGTGATTTGGAAGAAATGCGCTGTATGCGACTTTAAAATGATGCCCGGAGGTCTTAAGAATGGTGCCCGGAGGCCTTACCCATAATTTGGAAGAAATGCGCTGTATGCGACTTTAAAAATGATGCCCGGAGGTCTTAAGAATGATGCCCGGAGGCCTTACCCATAATTCGGAAGAAATGCGCTGTATGCGACTTTAAAAATGATGCCCGGAGGTCTTAAGAATGGTGCCCGGAGGCCTTACCCGTGATTTGGAAGAAATGCACTGTATGCGACTTTAAAATGATGCCCGGAGGTCTTAAGAATGGTGCCCGGAGGCCTTACCCATAATTTGGAAGAAATGCGCTGTATGCGACTTTAAAAATGATGCCCGGAGGTCTTACCCATAATTTGGAAGAAATGCGCTGTATGCGACTTTAAAAATGATGCCCGGAGGTCTTAAGAATGGTGCCCGGAGGCCTTACCCGTGATTTGAAAAAAATGCGCTGTATGCGACTTTAAAAATGATGCCCGGAGGTCTTAAGAATGGTGCCCGGAGGCCTTACCCATAATTTGGAAGAAATGCGCTGTATGCGACTTTAAAAATGATGCCCGGAGGTCTTAAGAATGGTGCCCGGAGGCCTTACCCATAATTTGGAAAAAATGCGCTGTATGCGACTTTAAAAATGATGCCTGGAGGTCTTAAGAATAGTGCCCGGAGGCCTTACCCCTGAAAAAAGTTATGCCCGGAGGTCTTAAAGATGTTGCCCGGAGGTCTTACCTATGAATTATGCCCGGAGGTCTTAAAAATGGTGCTGAAGAATTGTTGAAAATTAACCTAAAGATTTTGAGAAGATGCGAATGCTTTTTGATGCAAATGCATATGTTGAATAAGATACGAAATGACTTAAACTGGTGCAAATGTCTTTAATGCAAATGTAAATGACTTGGATTGATGCCCATGTTTCATGATGCAGATGCCCCTACTAATTGTGTTCATGTAACTGGTTTATGAATGGTGTAACTACAATTACCACACATTAATGAAAATGCAATGATTCTAGAAATGATGCAATTGTTTGAGATGACACGAATATGAAGAATGTAAATGTAAAGGTAAAATGCAGATGCTTATGGAATAATGACAGTGCAAATACCCATGAATGATGCAAATGCTTGCCGACACTGTGCAGATGTAAAAGCTTGATAGAGAGATGAGTGCTCATGAGTGATGCAAGTGCCCCCGGTTGTTCCTCTAGACTTTGGCTTAGCCTTTCAAATTCATTTTTTCCTCTTCAAATCAGAGTATATCTTCAATTCATTTTGGCTATTCTCTTTGCCCCAACAGTTTTTCAAACTTTCATCAACAGAGATCTGAACCGGGTTCTATTCCTTCTTCTCATATCTGGAAGTCAGGACCTATCCTGGCAGTTCTATACCTTTGGGTTAGAAAAACCCTTGTCTCATGTCAACATCAAAAATGGGTATTTCAAAAATATTTTTATTTGTTTTCGCATTTTGAAAACTTCTGAACAAAAAATATTAACCCCACAATGTGTGATGTACAAATCTTTTGAAGACTGATGATCGTTGTCTAAGTATCAATCTGGTTTTTTTTCAACTGGGATTGGCAAGGCTTGGTATAATAAGATTCTGACTTTTCCAGGAAAACTTCATGACAAAAATGTATATCCCTTCTAGGCTCACAAATGGAACAGGTTTTATAAATCATGAATTCATTGAGAACCCAGCAAATTCAACATTCTTTTTTGTTTCCATATCAAGGCATTTTGACAAGCGTCAAGATTGGCTGAGATGTTTAAACCAGAAAGTTTAATCTTGGGAACAAAAGTTTCAGTTTTTGAAGACAATACTCTGAATGAGAACTGACAATTTGGGGGGTTCAGGAATTCCTAGATGTTCCTCGATGACCACTCCTTTAATAAGATCTTTTCTTTTGGGGTATCGGCACTATCATAGATGGCATCAAAAATTCCTATTCTACTCTAGACCGCCCATTTTTGGGTTTTCGCCTTAGAGTCCCATTCTTTTCAATATTTTCTTCTCTTTTTTTTTTTACCATGCACTTGAGAATTCTCAATTCTTCCTTAGTGAAATGATAATTCGATGAAATGGGATAAAATCTGAGGAAAAACCTTTCAAATTAAATATTCATGCTTGATCAAAATGGACTTTTAAAGCACGTAATGTAGGCCATGGCTCAGGGTTCAGAAAGAAAGGATAAATAGGCCCAAAATATGTGTTTGAGGGTAATCAGATCAAGGATCCTTTCTTGAAGAGGATTTTCTTTGAAGCATGTGTCTCTTCTTGGACATTTCTTTCTTTTTGATTTTGCTCTTTTTCTTCCTTGCTTTTGGCTTTCAATTTGCCATGTCTTTCACACACATTTTTTTATTGTGTTTTTTGTTTGTTTTTCTTGGCTTTCATTTCGTCATCTTTTCCTCTTCTTTTTTCTTTGACAGAGTGCGCCCGTATTTATTCGGGGCTCCATTTGCTTTGTGTCTGTCCCTGAGCTGTCACTCATTTCTCAATGATCTTTGAAAAGATCTTTCCTCGCATTTGCCCCCCAGTGTAGAGGGTAATCCTTGATCAGGGTTCAAAGAATTAAGAATTCTTTTGGCTCAAAAGGGGTGACTATGGATAATAATTTTTTTCTTGTGAAAGGGATATGAAAGATGGCCATTCATCATATCAAGCCCAAAAATGCTCAAAAGGGGTGACTATGGATAATAGATATTCAGAATTTCATTTTGCACTTTGGAATCATCCGAATTCTCATATGCATGATATCATGATTTTTCTTTTTCTTTTTCTTTTTTTTCTTTTTTTTTGTTTTTTTCGTCGCATGCCCCCAATGATTCATGCATTAGCCCATCCTTCTTCACTATGTATCCATCATTTCCACATATGATGCCCCAATTTGATTATCCATGCGAATTTGTATCAAAGAGGAACATGGCAAGTCTAGGTCTATTTTGAAAAGGCTGAGTTTCCAATCTGAGTTCTTTGAAGAGACAAGGAAAATACGACCCAAAAACAGGTTTTCTCTGGGACAAGGGATAATCTAGTTTAATCATTGTGCCCCATGATGTCAATCATGAAGTGATGTTTGGGCAATTAGTGTTTTGTGGTTATTGGGAAAGGTCATGAATGGTTTTAGCACAATCCTGACACACACCAAATTATCAAAATCTGGATTCTTGAAAGAATGTCTCATTTGTTTGATTTTCAAGGAATTTGAAAATTTTCAAAAAGTTCGTTCCTTTGTTCATAGCCTAGACTAAGATCTAAGTCTTTGCTTATTCTGTGATGACAATGGTTTTATGAAGTCAAATCATTCATATTCCTTGAAGCATTAGGTCTTTCAAGTGGTCTCGGTTCAAAGGATTTAGGCTTAGGAAAGCCTAAAAGAGAAGGCTGAAGGTATTGGGTCATTTCTAACAATGATCATCAATATTCTCAAGATTGTTCATTATTTCATGTGAAAACCACTTATTTATTGTGTACCACAAATTTTCTCAAAGTTTCATTTGTTTTTTTTTTTTTTTTTTACGATTTCAAATTTATTGCTAAAATAAAATGAACACAAAATATTAAAATTCAAAATTTATTTATTTCATGTAGATGTCATCATGAGACAAGAGCTTTCATCATCAAAGTGTATAGAAAAATATGCATCAAAATGCTCCTATTGACATGCTTTCAAAGATAACAAATCTTATCCTCAAAATTCTTCAAGAGGAAATCAATCTATGGTAAAACAGATTTCCAATGTTCGATAAGCTCTGGAATTCAAATGCCATTGTGGACAAGACCCTCAATTCTTTCCTTCAGTTTTCTGCATTTTTAGTCGAATGCCCAATTGCCCCAATATGATACTCGCACTTGCTGTTGGGGTCATAGCTTTTAGCTGACGAAGAAAACTCTTCAAAGCTAAGCCAATTTCTATTTCATCTTATTAATGTGTTTCATGATGAATGAGCTATGAATGTCATGAGTGCAATTTGATGCATGTGAAGGATAAACAAAGTTATGTGTGGTCATATACAGTGGAAACATGTTGACCATGTATGTTATAAATGCAACACGATGCCAACATGATGCATTTAAAGAATAAGAAAAACCAATGCATGGATATATGCAATGAATGACCATGTATGTTCCAAATGCATTTCTCAATGAATGATCATATACACTATGAATGCCACACAATGTCAATTATGATGCATGTGAAGAATAAATGATTGACACAGAGTATATACAAAGAAAGTCATGCTGGCCGTGTATGTCATGAACGCAACCTGATGCCAATATGACAAATTAATGCATGAGCATATCATGATGACTATGTATGCCATGAATGCACCCTGATGCTAACATGATGCATGTAAAGAAAGAATAAATTGATATATGAATAGATACAGAAAAATCATGCTGACTATGAATGCATGAATGCAACTTGATGCTACCATGATGCATATAGAGAAAGAATAAATTGATAATGGATATATACAGAAAAATCATGCTGACTATGAATGCATGAATGCAACTGGATGCCAACATGATGCATGTAAAGAAAGAATAAATTGATATATGGATATATACAGAAAAAATCATGCTGACTATGAATGCATGAATGCAACTTGATGCCAACATGATGCATGTAAAGAAAGAATAAATTGATACATAAGTATATACAAATAATGACCATGCATGTCATAAACGTATCTTACAATGAATGACCATGCATGCTATGACTATAACATGATGTCAAAATGATACATGCAAAAATAAATGAATTAACACAAAGGTATATACAAAGAAATCAATGATTACACGAAATTGGTGGGACCTAAATCTTGGTTATTCAAAAATCTCATTATGCAAGATTTGCCTCCAATTTTTTTTTTTTTTTGATAAACCAATCACATCATTTTCAAAAGAATTTCAGGGTGGATCTTACTATGGTACAATATGCAAATGTTCATGTGACACTACCGGTTTTATGAAATCATCAAATTAAATTACCAACTGTTTATTGCAAAGAATGAGATCAATAATACAACCAAAAATGTATATGCCCCATTCACACATGCATGAAATGTGCAACATGCAAAAATGCTTGAAAAAAGATTTTTTTTTTTTAAAAACAGCTAATGAACATCTGCCCCAGCAATATCTGCTTATTTAGGCATCACGATGCCATCGAGGCGGAGTATCACATTTATTACGGGCGATGTACGTACATCGTTGCCCGATCTACCACACTTATTCGGAGTGTAAAATAGGTAACAAAAAGTTTAGAAATGTCCCTCCATGTGTTCCTAATTTCGGTATGTCTAACGGAAATTCGGCATGGCTTCGCCTAGGTTCACTATATGAGGGTGAATCGGTTCTAAGGCCCCGAATTGTTCCTCACTATCGCCGGTGAAGGCTAGTAAGGCACCCCGATAAAAGCGGGTTCAATTCGTTAGAGTATATTTTCCTATGCCCATGCGGAGGATCATCACGAAGGCATTAGGTACTTTATACTCCGAAAGTGTTTCACTAGCCCATACGGAGGATCAATCACGAAGGCTTAGTTACTTTACTTCCACTTAAAAGGACGGAACCCGGGTAGAGGATTCATGTTATGCAAATGCACGTGTAGTGTGTGTGGAGGAATAACAAACCTTTCACTACCTATTCTACAAACCTTATTCTAAATGCCCTAGCAATTAAAACATTCAAGAATAGTGTAACGCATTAACCAACAAGCAATTATAATATACAACCTAAATAACTAGAGAACAATAATAAAATGCATGCACATGAGAATGAACATTTTTAAAAACATTTTATTATTTTCAAAATTCTCTTTATTAGAAAAATGTGGGAATTAAAATTAAATACCAATTAAACCAACCAAAACTGAGACTTTGATAACACACGACTATTTCTAGGCCTGACTCTCTAATAGTCCCCAGTGGAGTCGCCAAGCTGTCGCAACCTAAAAAATAATAACGACGAGTCTCATCGCAAGACTTTATTATTCGTTAGGCGTGACATTTAAAAAAAAATCGAGGAAAAGTCGACTTAATTCCTCTAGAAAAATTAAGGTTTTGAAAATGACCTTAAAAAAGACATGGAGTCGCCACCAATCTTTTTTAGCTAGGTGTGATCGGCCACCTATTAAAACCGGTTTTATAAATATTTTAAAAATTAATTAAAACATTTTAAAAACCAATTTCAAGTCTGCGTTTTAAAACCAGAGAAATCAAAGAAGCGGATTCGGGAGTCGGTTACATGCGGGGAAGGATTAGCACCCCCACAACGCCCGTATAAATCGGTACCTTATTAATCGTGTATTATCTCAAGTCTCGGTAAAGATTGGTTTTAAATTTAGTATTTCAAGTTAATCCCCAATTTAAAGAAAAATAATTCAATTTTTATTTGATAATGATTCGGAATTTATAAATTCAAAATTTTCCTATATTCCCCAACAAACGTGGCAAAATATAGAAATTTTTATTAGTTTTGAAAAACTTTCCGAATCATTCTCTTTTTTTTTTTGAAAGAAAGATATTCCTTTATTAATGATAATTGGTGATATTCCCTCCAGCAAACCCGGTAGAGAACTCATGAATTATTTTAACTCGGGAATATCTTTATTTTTTATTGAAAAATCATTATCCTTTTGAAAACATTTTAAAAGATATGAATATGTATATGCATGACATAAATAAAATGACATAGCATAATCTAAATAATATAATGCAACCTAAATGACATGGCAAACATGAATGATATGGCATATAATTTAAATGACATGGAATAAAATAATGCTATCATATAATATGCATGAAAATAAAAATGCAATGCATGAAATATATTTTTTCCTTTAATTAAGGAAATCCGTATATCTAAAAAGATATCTGGCTACCTTAGGAAAATATGTCAAATTAAATATTCTAAAACAAAAATACTTTGTGATTGTTTGAAAACAATTTTGAAAAGCTTGAATTAACAATAAAAACTGGGCTAAAAATTTTTAAATGGCTCTAATTTCCTAAGTTTAAAAAATCCGGACTTGACTACCCTTAGCCCGGGACTTGAAAAACCATTTTTAGAGTTTAAAAGGCTTAGAAATCACCCTAAGTCAGTAGCTAACCCTCCTAATCAGCCCACTCTAAGTAGATTAACCAAAACAGAAAATTGGTTTTTCTTTAAATTCAATTCTGACTCCATTGTCCAGTTTTAATCCACGATTTTTTATCCTATTTTGAAAAATTCCAAAAATTCTAAAACAAATACTGGAGACTCAGGACATGTAAAACTATACGAGAAAAAATCGGCTTAATTTTTTGATCAAAGATGAATTCCCAGAAAAACCAGAGATGTACGAGTTTTTGGAGGAGAAAAAAAAAACTGCTTTGTTTTTCTTTAAATTCAATTCTGACTCCACTGTCCAGTTTTAATCCACGATTTTTTATCCAATTTTGAAAAATTCCAAAAATTATAAAAAAAATACTGGAGACTCAGGACATGTAAAACTATACGAGAAAAAATCGGCTTAATTTTTTGATCAAAGATGAATTCCCAGAAAAACCAGAGATATACGAGTTTTTGGAGGAGAAAAAAACTGCTTTGTTTTTCTTTAAATTCAATTCTGACTCCACTGTCCAGTTTTAATCCACGATTTTTTATCCTATTTTTAAAAATTCCAAAAATTCTAAAAAAAATACTGGAGACTTAGGACATGTAAAACTACACGAGGAAAAATTTTCTTAATTTTGTGATCAAAGATGAATTCCTAGAAAAATCGGAGATGTACGAGTTTTGGGTGGAAAAAAAATGCTTTGCCAACACATTTTTTTGCTTTTGATAAAATCATTTAAAAACCAAAGTAAAAATATTTGAAACTCATAAAATGACTTGCAAAGCAGTAGCTAGGACTTTTTGAAGGTTAGATAAAAATTGGCTAAGTAAAAAAATCACAAAGGTAGAATAATCAATTTGACAAACTTAATTTTCCACAAGTGTGCTCAAGAGAGCATGACTTTGAACCATTAATTGGCTCAAGTCATTATTCAAGTGGCATGAACATGAAATGCATGAAACAATGCAGCAAACATAATGCATGAAATGCATGGATCTAAACCTAAATGTAAGGAAAATGCATGACATAAATAATATGGCCTAGACCTAACATGAACTTGCATGGCATTTAATGTAACCTAGACCTAAGACATGCATGGCATTTTCACAAACACAAGGCATGCTTAATTCAAAAATCCAACCAAATATCATGCAAATGCAAAAACCTAACAACTAGCATGACAAAAATACAACACACAATGCAAAACACATGGAGTAGCCAAATGGCCCCAAGCTCCAACAAGCATGGCATTTTCACAAACACTTGGTATGCTAGCATGAAAAACTAAGTCATAACACAAAAATCACACAAGCATTTTCACAAACACCTAATATACCAAATCTAAAACATGCTCACTAAGATATAAAACAAGAATCATGCAAAGAATCACACAAGCATTTTCACAAACACTTAATATGCTAACTCTAAAACATGCTCAAATTTAAACAACATGAAAACAGAAAATTAAAAATGCAAAAACATGATATCTAAGACATAAATGGCAACAATCAAAGCAACCAAATTAAATATAACTTAAGAACATGAAATAACATAATATTTAAAACATCAAAAATAAAGAAAATAGCATAAACAATATGGCAAAATGAATCAAAAACAACAACTTAAAATAAATAATGTAGGCCATTTGGCCATGGTGAGTTTATTGTAAAAACAAAATGTAAGAAAAATATACTTAAGAAAGGAAATGAAGGAAGAACAAGAAACATTATTTTAAAATGAAAACTCACCAAGTAGCTTTTGAACGGATTAAGCTATAAACCCTCTCACAAGTAGCTTTTGAACGGATTAAGCTATAAACCCTCAGAGTAGCTTTTGAACGGATTAAGCTACAAACCCTCAGAGTAGCTTTTGAACGGATTAAGCTACAAACCCTCTCAACAAAAACACTATGACTCACCACCCGGATAATCCTAATACAAGTGTATAGACTATCTCACAAAGGGGCAGTGGGTGGTCTCAACCAAAGGCCAAAACTCCTTTTTTATAAGGTGAGCACCTCCTTGGCTTGACATTACAAAGGGATGTGGGATTGGGACTTAGGCTCAAAAATGAAAATCTCTAACTTAACTCTTGATTTTTAATCACTTGATTGAAAAAATCCTAAGCTTCCTCCTTCCTTTGGGCTTGGGCAGGCCAGCACTTCTCTTTTCCAGCCCAGATCTGATTTTTGAAAGGCCCAAAGAAGCCCTTTTCGGTTGCTTGGGTGAAATGACCATTTTGCCCCCCCGGATGCAAATAAATATCAAACGGACTCCAAATTCAATTTTTATTTTTTTAATACTTCCAAAATAATAAAATATTGAGTTCTGGAAGTTTTCAAAATTTTCCGAGTCCGTTTGCTATTTATTTGGATTTTTTCTTCCCAAAATGTCCTTTTATGCCCCTACTTTTTACCATTTTTTAAACGAGCTCCAAATCAAGATTTTTCTTCACCAATCTCTTCAAAATAATTAAAAAGTGTTATCTGGAAGTTTTCATGATTTTTGGAGCTCATTTGGTATTTTTTCGGGATTTATCGGCTTGAATTACTGCATAGGAGGCCCGGGATTTGGCCATTTTGCAAACGAACTCGGAATCAAGATTTTCTTTCGCCAATCTCTTCCAAATAATTTAAAAATGAGATTTGCAAAATTTCAGAATTTTTGGAGTCCATTTGCTATTTTCCGGGATTTTCCTTTTTGAATTACTGAATAAGAAACCCGGGATTTGGCCATTTTGCAAACGAACTCCGAATCAAGATTTTCTTTTACCAATCTCTTTCAAATGATTTAAGAATGAGATTGACAAATTTTTCAGAATTTCCGGAGTCCATTTGCTATTTTTCCCAAATTTTTCCAATTTTGCCCTTTTACCTCCGAAACCCGGTTTTGCTCAAAACAAATCCGATTTTCAGATTTTCTTCAATCTGAGCCTTGGGCCATCCTTTTTAACCATTCTTCATCCATTGGGGGCTTTGGTCTTACCAAGTCGGGCCATTTCTGTGATTCTTCCCGATTTCACCGAAATCCACTAAAAACCCTAATTCTCGGTTTTCTCCTGGATTGACTTTTCTTTCGGTTTTTCTTGCAAGTGACTTCTCCATTACCCGTAGTCAGTGCTTATATTTCATTTGGAACCTTCAATTTCGACCAGTTTGATCGTTTAAGCACTTTTCCTCAAATTTCTTGGATTAGGGTTTCTTTTCTACTGAATCTCCAAATCCCAACTTTCGAACTCCATATCTTTCAATGTAGACCTCGGATTATCAAAATTCTTTCGCCATTTTTCAATTGAACTTAAAATCTTGATTTTGAAAGTGGGTTGACTTTTTTAGTAGTTGACTTTTTAGGGTTGACTTTTTCGGGGTTGAGTTTTTTTCAAGTTTGTCTTTTTGTGCTCGCCCTCTTAAACTAAGTCTCGGAGTACCATCTGCAGGATGAAAACAGTCTTTTTATACTCGAAAACATCAATATGGGAAGAAAACATACCTGTTTAGTGGTCCGGACAAAATTAGGTGTCTACAAGGACATTTAATAGAAAATACCCTTGGCTTCACCAGATCTCTTCTCAACCTTTGGCTCCGCCCAGGTCATCTCGTAGAAAATACCTCTGGCTTCACCAAATCTTTTCTCGACTTCTGGTTCACCCAGGTTATTTCAATCTCTGGCTTCATCCAAATCTTTCTCAACTTTTGGTTTGACCCAGGTTATTTCAATTTCTGGCTTCATCCAGATCTTTCTCGATTTTTGATTTCACCTAGGTCATCAACCAATTACTGGTTTCACCCAAGTCATTTCAACTTCTAGCTTCATCTGGATATTTCTGAGTTTTAATTTTATCCCAAAATTATATACATGTCATGTGAAAAGTATGTTTTCAAAACTCTGCCAGGTTGCCGAGGAGTTCGATATCCTGACACATGTCATTTATATAACAAAATCACACCAAGATAAGATAAGGCCCGGGGACTTCTACCGAGATATTGTCTTATCTTGCAAATCGAACTCGTTTCCTTAAGACAGGTCGAGCGCTGATTAGTCAAGGAACTCAATTTAAGGACAAATCCAAGATTGGACAAATCTTCACCAAGATGAGGTAAGGCCTCGGGATCTCCGTCGAGGTATTTTCTTCTCTTTCAAATCAGACTCGTTTCCTTAAGACGGGTCGAGCCTTGATTAGTCAGGGAACTCAATTTAAGGACAAATCTCATGTTTTAAACAAAGCTTCACCAAGATGAGGTAAGGCCCGGGATCTCTACCAAGGTATTTTCTTATCTTGCAAATCGAACTCGTTTTGTTAAGACAGGTCGAGCCTTGATTAGTCAAGGAACTCAACTTAAGGATAAATATTTTTATTTATTTACAGTTTGCACAAAACAAAATCAAAATAAAATGATGAGGATTCTCCCTCTTATCCTTCACATGTGATTCCACTAATCGGACAAAATTATTGTCTATTTTATCTTGCCTGATTCCCGATTCTTAGTAATAGTCAAAGAGGGGGAGTTGTAGACAACTAATTTTGTCCGGGCCCCCTAAACAAGGCAAATTCTCCTTTCAACTTCCTGGAACGCAAAGAGACTTCCACCATTCCGCAGATGGGTCTCCAAGACTTTGTTTCGGAGGTCCACAAAAAAAGTCAACTAGGAAAAAGTCAATCTCGAAAAGTAAACCACTGAAAAAGTCAACTCTCAATCGAAATCAAGATTTGAAGTTGAATTGAAAATGGTGAAATAATTTTGATAATCCGAGATTTACAATTGAAGATGGAGAGTTTGAAAGACAGGTTGCAAAAATTAAGTGTAGAGAAATATCGAATTTTGCAAATTTGGGGAAAAGTGCGTAAAAATTCAAATTGGAGGAAATTGGAGGTTCCAAATGGAATAAGATCAATAAATTGGATATTGGATGGTCCAATTTTGAAGCGGAGTTGAAGGAAGAATTGGTTGCAAGAGAAAAAGGAAAATAAGGATTTAATGATAGAAAATTCACAAATTTGTGGAAAACTACAGATATGACCCAATTCGGTAAAATTGAAGCCCCCAGTTGATAAAGGATAAATAAATAAAAATATCCCAAGTCCCAATTTGAAGTGGATCCTAAGGAAGAGCCAGTTGGAGGAAAAACAAAAAAAATTAGAAAATTCCCGTAAAAAGGAAAAGGGGAAAACTAAATCTAAAAGGAATTCGGATGTTAAAATTGGGTGTTTTTGGACCAACTCCAATTCAATATATAACAAAGGTAGTGGAAAAAGAAAATCCAAAAATTGGGCCCGTTTTGAGTAAAACCGAGTTTTCGAAGGTTAAAAGGCAATTTTGGAAAATCCAAGAAAAATAGAATCCGAGCTCAAAAAATTATAAAAAATTTTAGAACTGAGTTTTATATTTTATGGTAGGGAATGGAGAAGAAAAATCCAGAATCGGAGCTCAAATGGAAAAAGACAAAGTTTGGGTCCATTAATCCGAAATTCCAAGAGAAAATTTCGGGAAAAATAGAAAAGGAGCTCGAAAAATTATGAAAACTTTCAGATCTGGGTTTTATACTTTATAGAAGGGATTGGAGAAGAAAAATCCATAATAGAAGCTCAAATGAAAAAAGAAAAAGTTTGGGAGGCACTAAACCGAAACTTTAGAGAAAATCCGGGAAAAATAGAATCTGAGCTCGAAAAAATATGAAAACCTCCAGAATTGAGTTTTATATTAGATGGGATGAATTGGAAAAGAAGAATACAAAATTAGGGTTTATTTAGAATTAAATTAAGTTTGGGAGCCAAAATGCAATTTTACCGAAGAAACCGAGAATGACCATTTTGCAAAAAAAAAAAAAGGGAATGACCTAGAAATTTCTAGGCCATTTTTGGCCAACTGCTAGTTAAAGAGAGGAGTGTGATCATCTTGAATCAAATGGCCAAGGTTGAATAGCAAGATGACATTTTTAAAAGGACAAGATTCTCCACTACTTTGCCTACGTGGCATTTTAAGCCAATGGGAGGTCTCCAAATTGCAAAGCCATGTAAAGCCCATGTGAAGAGCATGTGAAGGCTATGAGATGATGCCAAGTAGGATTAAAAATGCCACCTAGGAATATATTTTAATAGTAAGCCATATGATATTGACAAGTGGCCTAGATATTTTGTAGAGATAGGAGACAAGAATAATCTAGGTGGCATTGTTGGCCAATGAGAGGCTAGGAAACCCTTAATTTAAGGGAAGCATCATGCAAATAGGGGACAAGCACCCTTAATTTAAGGAAAGCATCATGCAAGGAGGGGACATTTTTAGCCATGTGGCAAAGGATGTTGGAGGAGCATGCAAAGCATGACAAAGGGCAAAAATATAAAACACACTCTCTATAGAATACAACGAGCCGACCACACCCAGGAGAAGGGGGAATTTTTTTTCCTTCAAGCCATTTTCACTACACTCTTGGAGGAAAAAAGAGAGAAAGAGGGACAAGGAAGGAGAATTTAGAGAGCTTGATTTGGAAAGCAATTGTTAGGTAGTTATTCCCTCTCTTCTTCTTCAATTATTTTCTTTGATATCATCTTCTTTTCCCTCTTCTTTTTTTTTTTCATATGATTTGTTAACTTTTTGTTGAATAAAAGGTTTTCAAAAATAAATCTTAAAGGTTTTCGCTACTTTATTATTTATTCTTTACAAAATAACTAAGTTGATAAAATTTTTTACACATTTTTTATCCTTAGCCAAAACCTAGGAGGAGTTTTTGTGCTTGTTTATGCTTGATTATTCTTGCATGTTTGTTTGTTCATATTTTTAACTCATTATCGATTCATTGTCATATGTTTGTTGGTTGTAAAATCATGCATTTCATGCCATTTTCAACTATGTTTTTGGCTAAGATCAACCAATGATCTCTAGCCAAAAATCCCTTGTTTATACTAGTTGAAAGAGTGATAGTTAAAGTTGGATATTCTGATTTTGGGATTTTTTTTTTTCACTACTCATTTCTTGTCAAAATAAAATGAATTTTTTACCACATCTATTAGACCTTTGGAGGATCCCTGATATTTTTTCCAATATTTTTAAATTTTTTTTTATCAAGGTTGGGAAAATGGTTTTCAATAAAACAGTTTTTAGCTCATTGTTTTGACTTTGGTGAAAATTCGGTCAAGGCTTCCTTGGTCCAAAAATTAAAATTAAGCTGATTTTTTCCCATGGAGACCATTACATTCTAAGTCTATACTGATTTTTCTAATTTTTTTTTTATGAAAAGTAAAATTATAGAGTCAAAATTGTTTTTTAAAACTAATAATTTTATGTTTTTATTTGTATACAAAGGAGAGACTGATTTGAGTTATTATCTACTGTCTTAGGTTGATTCCCATGTCATTTCAAGAATAAAATTTGATTTTACAGTATCGGGTCAAGGGTGGTCAACTCGGGTTTCAAAAATAGGAGAAACTAGACCTTTTAGAGGGGGTTCGGCCAAGGCTTTCTTTTGCTCCAAAAATTCCAATTTTTTAAAATCCGAGCCCAAAGTCATTCCATTTTGAAAATCCAATTTAAGTTTCTTTCAAAGGTAGTCAGATACCTTTTTAGGTATTCGGATGTCCTTACTTTAAGAGAGAAATACACCTTCATCATTGCATGTTTAAAAATGTTTTTACTAAATTTGGAATAAAAATGCGCTTTTCGGTTTCTTAAACATTTGGCAAGAATTAGGTCTTAATCTTTACCGGGGATTTTAGGAAATTATTAAACGCACGTGGTTACGAAATCGCAAGGCACGGATTTTGTTTTATTTGGAATCATATAAATATCATATGAAAGAATTATTCTCCAAGCTTTCTTGGGTTTGCCGGGGAGCACGGTACTATGACACATGCCATTTATATGATTTCTCACATGAAGAATCCATTTCAAAATAATGATGTGTGCATGTGATTATGATGTTTGTGAATATTCCATGGTGATGTCATTTCTATGATTTATTTTTTTTTTCTTTTGAACAGCAATTCATATTTTATTAAAAGGTAATAAAAAACAAGAGTAATGATCTCTAAAGAAAAATCCAAACATACCAGAAGAAAACCATATCTACCTTTCAATCATGAAGCCAGACTGAAATGAACCCTGCGAAACCTAAACACCTAGCTATTCCTTGTGATACATAAATTCAAAACGATATCTACCCTCAAGCAGGAAGCCTGACCCGAAATGAACCCTTGCGAAACCTAAAAAACCCATCTATACCCTGTGATATATAAAATCAACCCCAAAACAAACTTTATACATTATGAAAAAACTAAAAATAAAAAACTAAGCTATAACTGGTCCATAAGATGATGATTGATGATTGACATGCTATGCCATTTCATGTGCTGTCTTTCTTTTCACGTGTCATATCATTCATTCATTCGCCATGTCATTCATTCATGTGCCATATCATTTAAATTATGCCATGTCATTCATTCATGTGCCATATCATTTAAATTTTGCCATGTCATGTCATTCATTCATATGCTATGTCATTCAGAATTTGCCATGTCAAGCATGCTATGTCATTCATGCATATACAATATCATTTAGATAATGCTATGTCATTCATTCATGTGCCAGGTCATTTGTATTTTGCCATGTCAAGCATGTCATATCATTTATTCATATTCCATGCCATTTAATCATGTGCCATGTCATTTAGATTATGCTATGTCATTAACACATATGCCATGTCATTCTTTTTTATGCTAGATTTTTGTCATTTCAAGCATGCCATGTCATTATTTCTTTTGCCATGTCACAATAAAATGTTTGCCATGCCATGATAAATATGCATGTTTGTTTAATTTTTATCTTAGCAACATTTTTTCATATTTATGGTCATTTTCTATGATTTTTAATATACAAAAAAAATATCTTTTTCCAATCAAGATCATTCCCAAGTTAAAATAATTCATGAGTTCTCTGTTGGGTCTGTTGGGGAGGATATCATCAATTATCATTAATGACGGAATATCTTTTCCAAAAACGAGGGTCATTCGGAGAATTTCAAAATCAAGGAAAAATTTCATGTTTTGCCGAGTTTGTCGAAAAATATGGGAAATTTTATGTTAATAAATTCTGGATCATTTTCAAATAAAAAATATGTTTTAAGGGAATTATTTTTAAACACCAAATTTAAAACCGATTTTTTACCGAGATAACACATAACTAATAAGGTACCATTTTATACGGGCATTGTGGGGGTGCTAATCCTTCCCCGCACGTAACCGACTCCCGAACCCACACTTGTTTTCTTTGGTTCAAAGCGCAGAGTTCAAAATTGGTTTTAAAATTTTTTTAATTAATTTTAAAATGTTTTTATAAAAGTCGATTTTAATAGGTCGTTGATCACACCTAGCCAAAAAACATTGGTGGCGACTCCATTTCTTTTTTGAGATCATTTTCATGCCCTCAACCTTTAATTTAGAGGAATTAAATTGTCTTTCCTTCTATTTTCCCCAATGTCACTCTTAATGAAGGTTGAATGGCCCCGCGATGGGGGTAGATTATTTTTTTTAGGACCTTTTTAAGTGGTTGCGACAAATATAATTCATGGATCCTCCTTCGGGTTGCTGGGGA
This sequence comes from Fremontodendron californicum, assembly GCA_030761205.1. Taxonomy (NCBI): domain Eukaryota; kingdom Viridiplantae; phylum Streptophyta; class Magnoliopsida; order Malvales; family Malvaceae; genus Fremontodendron; species Fremontodendron californicum. Next base: position 26,546,237 of record JAULJL010000018.1, read on the forward strand.
GTCTTCATCAATTATATTAACAAAGGAATACCCTTCTAAAAGGAAGATGATGCGGAGATTTTCAAAAACAATAAAAATTCTATATCTTTGCCGGTTTGCCAGGGAATATAGAAAAAATTTTCAATAACAAATTTCAGATCATTTCCAAACAAAAATAGGAATGTTTTTAAAAAGGTAATTATTTTTAAACACCAAATTTAAAACTGACTTTCACCGAGACTCGAGATAACACACGATTAATAAGGTACCATTTTATACGGGCGTTGTAGGGGTGCTAATCCTTCCCCGCACGTAACCGACTCCTTAACCTGCACTTGTTTTCTCTGGTTCAAAGCACAGACTTTGAAATTATTTTTAAAATGTTTTAATTAATTTTAAAGTATTTTTCAAAAGCCGGTTTAATAGGTGGGCGATCACACCTAGCCAAAAAATTTTAGTGGCAACTCCATTTCTTTTTTCGAGGTCGTTTTCATACCCTCAACTTTTTTTTAGAGGAATTAAGTAGTTTTTTTCTCTATTTTTTTCAATGTCACACTCTTAACGAAGTCGATGTCCCGCGACGAGGCAAATGTTTTGGACACTTTTTCAAGGTTGTGATAGCTTAGAGACTCCACTAGGGACACTTAGAGAGTCAGGCCTAGAATTAGTCTTGTGTTATCAAGAGTCTCAGTTTTGTCGGGTTTAATTGGTGTTCAATTGCAATTCCCATATATTTTTTTAAAAATAAGGAGAATTTTGAAAATAACAAAATGTTTCTTTGTATGTTCATCCTCATGAGCATGCGTATTAATATTGATCTTCATTTATTCCAGTGTTGTATATTATTATTATTCTTTGATTGACTAATGCTTTCCTTTATTTGATTCAGCTTTTTTAAATAATAAATTGTTAGGGTATTTAAATTAAAGGTTGTAAAATAGGTGGTGAAAAGTTTGTTTTTCCTCCTCACACACTATACTTGCATTTGCATAGCATGAGCCCTCATCCCGAGTTTCGTCCTTTTAGGTGGAGTAAAGTACCTGTAGACACCTAATTTTGTCCAGACCACTAAAACAGGTATGTTTTCTTCCTAAATTGATGTTCCAGAATGTAAAAATACTTTTTTCATCATGCAGGTGGTACTCCGAGACTTAGTTTAAGAGGGTGAGCATAAAAAGTCAAACTCAAAAAAGTCAACCCCTAAAAGTCAATCCTAAAAAGTCAACTACTGAAAAAGTCAACCCACTTTAAAATCAAGATTTGAAGTTCAATTGAAAAATGGCGAAAGAATTTTGATAATCCGAGGTCTACATTGAAAGATATGGAGTTCGAAAGTTGGGTTATGCAGATTCAGTAGAAAGAAAACCCTAATTCGAGAAATTTGGGGAAAAGTGCTTAAACGATCAAATTGGTTGAAATTGAAGGTTCTAAATGAAAGATAAGCACTGACTACGGGTAATGGAGAAGCCATTTGAAAGAAAAATTGAAATAAAAGTCAATCTGGGAGAAAACTGAGAATTAGGGTTTTTGGTGGATTTCGGAGAAATCGGGCAGAATTACAGAAATGGCCCGACTTGGTAAGACTAAAGCACCCAATGGATGAGGAATGATTAAAAAGGGATAGCCCAAGGCTCAGCTTGAAGAAAATCTAAAAATCGGACTTGTTTTGAGCAAAATCGGGTTTCGGAGGCAAAAGGGCAAAATTGGAAAATTTGGGAAAAATAGCAAATGGACTCCGAAAATTCTGAAAATTTGAAAATCTCATTCTTAAATCATTTGGAAGAGATTGGCGAAATAAAATCTAGATTCGGAGTTCGTTTGCAAAATGGCCAAATCCCGGGTCTCCTATTCAATAATTCAAGAAGATAAATCCCGAAAAAATAGCAAATGGACTCCAAAAATTCTGAAAATTTGCAAATATCATTTTTAAATTATTTGGAAGATACTTATGAAAGAAAATCTTGATTCGGAGGTCGTTTGCAAAATGGCCAAATCTCGAGCCCCTATGTAGTAATTCAAGCAGATAAATCTCGAAAAAATACCAAATGAGTTCCAAAAATTATGAAAAGTTCCAGATCACACTTTTAAATTATTTGGAAGATATTGGTGAAGAAAAATCTTGATTTGGAGCTCGTTTAAAAAAGGGCAAAATGTGGGGGCATGAAAGGGCATTTTTGATAGAAAAATCCAAATAAAAAGCAAACGGACTCGAAAAATTTTAAAAACTTCCAAAATTCAATATTTTATTATTTTGAAAGTATTAAAAAAAATAAAATTTGAATTTGGAGTCCGTTTGCCATTTATTTGCATCCGGGGGGCAAAACGGTCATTTCATCCAAGCAACCGAAAAGGGCTTCTTTTGGCCTTTCAAAAAATCAGACTTGGGCTGGAAAAGAGAGTGCTGGCCTGCCAAGGCCCAAAGGAAGGAGGAAGCTTCTGATTTTTCAATCAAATGGCCAAGAATTAAGAGTTAGTTAGAGATTTTTTTGATCAAGCCATTGTGATTAAGCCACATAGGCCAATGCATGAAGAAGGAGAGTGTCAACATTATTCTTGAACAGCTGTAATTATGGACAGCTGATATGCTAATCTAAGGGTGATAATTTCATGATTTTTCACCTTGAATCATTAGCCCTTGGATGGAAGTTGGTTGGAATCAAAATGACAACATCCTAGGTGAGGAGAGAGGGGGAATTCGGCCATCACATAGAGGAGGGGGATCCAGATTTTTATTTTCAGACTTCATTTTCAGATTTCTTCTTGGTTTTTCTTAGTTTTTTCTCTCCTTGGTTGAAAGCAAAAAGAAAAAGTTTAGAAAAGAAAGTAAAGTTTGAAGAGATAAAACTTGAAATATAGCTTCTTGAGGTTGCTTTTAGCACCAACTTTTGCACTTTCTTGATTTTCCATTCTTGTTTTTGCTATTTTGATTATTATTTGGTGAGTTTTCTTTTTAAATAAGTGTTTTTTTTTTTTTATGTTCTTCTTAAGTTGTTTCTTCATCTCTTTCTTAAATAATTTTTACAAATTTTTTCTTATTTTTCTTTAATGGCCGAATGGCCTATATTTTTTATATTATGTTGTTTTTGCTTTAATTTATCATGTTATTTATGTTATTTATGGCCTATATTGGGCTGGAAAAGAGAGTGCTGGCCTGCCAAGGCCCAAAGGAAGGAGGAAGCTTCTGATTTTTCAATCAAATGGCCAAGAATTAAGAGTTAGTTAGAGATTTTTTTGATCAAGCCATTGTGATTAAGCCACATAGGCCAATGCATGAAGAAGGAGAGTGTCAACATTATTCTTGAACAGCTGTAATTATGGACAGCTGATATGCTAATCTAAGGGTGATAATTTCATGATTTTTCACCTTGAATCATTAGCCCTTGGATGGAAGTTGGTTGGAATCAAAATGACAACATCCTAGGTGAGGAGAGAGGGGGAATTCGGCCATCACATAGAGGAGGGGGATCCAGATTTTTATTTTCAGACTTCATTTTCAGATTTCTTCTTGGTTTTTCTTAGTTTTTTCTCTCCTTGGTTGAAAGCAAAAAGAAAAAGTTTAGAAAAGAAAGTAAAGTTTGAAGAGATAAAACTTGAAATATAGCTTCTTGAGGTTGCTTTTAGCACCAACTTTTGCACTTTCTTGATTTTCCATTCTTGTTTTTGCTATTTTGATTATTATTTGGTGAGTTTTCTTTTTAAATAAGTGTTTTTTTTTTTTTTTATGTTCTTCTTAAGTTGTTTCTTCATCTCTTTCTTAAATAATTTTTACAAATTTTTTCTTATTTTTCTTTAATGGCCGAATGGCCTATATTTTTTATATTATGTTGTTTTTGCTTTAATTTATCATGTTATTTATGTTATTTTCTTTAATCTTCATGCTTTAAGTGTTCTTCTACTTCATATATTTGAATCATGTTTTAATTTTGTTGCTTTGTTTGTTGCCATTTATGATTTAAATATCATGTTCTTGCATTTTTAATTTTCTATTTTCATAATGTTTAAATTTGTTGATGTTTTATATTTATTATATCAAGTGTTTGTGAAAATGCTTTTTAGTTTTAATATTTCTATTTTGTATTTGCATGATTTGAGTGTTATGTTTTAGTTGAGCATGTTAGTATATCAAGTGTTTTGAAAATGCTTGTTTGGTTTTAGTATTTCTACTTTGTGTTTGCATGATTTGAGTGCTATATTTTAGTTGAGCATGTTAGTATATCAAGTGTTTGTGAAAATGCCATGCTTGTTGGAGCTTGAGGCCATTCTGAAAATGTTTGAGGATATGGGTAAGATTAAGAGGGGACTTTCTCAAGGCTCTGCATCTCTTTCGGATCAACCAAAACCTTCAGGTCCAGAACATACAATCCTTGCTGGATCCTGCATTTGTCAATGCCACAAAGGTTGCAATCCAGATAAAATTGTGGACAAAATCATGAAAATGATTAAGTCTGAGAGCCTAATACCAAAGATAGAAACCTCAGATCCTGTACCATACCTGCAAACTGTTCTAGGTCCAAACCAGTATTCCCACCCAACCACGATCCAATCGTCCATTGGGATGACCACTACGGGATTCCTGAATCCCACTCCATCACCACCAATTCCTAGTTCATATTGCTTCCCTCATCAATCACCTTATCCAGCATCTGGGATAGGAACCTTAAGCTATATACAACCTCCAAAAGCCCCGTGTCCAAATCCATACCCTTACCATGCTGTCCTTCCATATCTCCATGTAAACACTCTGGTTCGGACCTTAATGCCACCACCAAGCGCCCCAACTCCTAGGCCATGTGTGATTAAGAAACAACCCCAGGAGAAGACCCAAATGCATTTTGATCCCTTTCCAATCAGCTACCGAGAGCTTCTCCCTATACTGATCCAAAATCACATGGTTGCATGCGTCTCATTTAAACCCCTGTTACGACCATATCCAAAGTGGTATAATCCAAATGCAAGATGTGATTATCACTATGGAATTGTTGGCCATAGCATCGAAGATTGTATAGCATTCAAAAAGAGAGTTCAATCTCTTATAAATGCCAAGTGGTTGGATCCAACGACACTAATTGATAGAGGGCTGGGAAAGCGTCATTAGGATTGAGAGATTTACAGCATTGAGGTGGAAAGACTTCGGTATTATATGATGTAATAAGATTTCACTTATTTAGTAGTCGGCTCTTATAGCCTTAGGATGCTAGAAAGAATAAAGTGCTTGTAAAGATAGTTTTAACCACTGTTCAAATTTTGTAAAACTGGTTTATACCATTGTGAACGTTGATGTGGGAATGAATTGGTTATGTTTCAAATTTATGAGATGTTGATGATTAAGTTCCTCCGATTCTTATTTCCTCCGTGATATCTTCCCTTTTGCATTTTGCATCTGACCAATTATTTGTCATACCATACATTCATACATGTATCATGTTAGCATCAGATTGCATTCATGCATTCATAATCAGCATGATTTTTCTGTATATATCCATGCATTAATTTGTTTATTCTCTACATGCATCATGTTGACTTTGGGTTGCATTCATGACAAACATAGCATGATTTCTTTGTATATGCTCGGGCATTAATCTGGCATATTAACATCAAGATGCATTCATGACACACATGGTCAGCATAATTTTCTTTGTATCAATTATTCATTGTTTACATGTATCGTAATTGACATCATATTGCATTCATAATGTATATAATCATTCATTGGGAAATACGCTAAAATGTACATGATCAGTCATTGCATATATCCATGTGTTGATTTGTTTATTCTTTACTTGCAACATGTTAGCATCATGATTGCATTTATTACATACATGGTCAGCATGTTTCCACTGTACATGTCCATACATCATATTGTTTAGGCTTCACGTACATCAAATTGCATTCATGGTTCCTTCATCATGACACACACTTTGGGAGAATAAAACAGAAGTTGGCTTGGCTTTAAGAGTCTTTGAAAGAATTTCCATTTCAAATCAGAGGTATAAGAAGTACTGAGTACCCTTTTAATACAGGCTAGTGTTATGGAGAATGAACAAGTTGCCCAAATAGAAAGAATGGAAAAAGTACAGGAAGAATTGCGAGAACAGCTGGCAAAGTCTCAAGCAGAATCTAGAGATCAGATGATTAAATTGATGGAGCTAATGTCCACCGTAATCAAGGGATACAATGAAAACTTAGCCGCCAGAGAAGGGTTAGAGGCACGAAAGGGTCAGAATGAGGTCATAATGACGGATGCCCAGAACACAGTTAACCCCGTCAATGTCTTAAATTCAGATGATCCAGCTGAACAGGCAAAGTTGAAAATGGTTAATAAGGTAGAGTTGGCAGATTCCCAAGGGAAATATCAGTTGCTAGATGAAAGGCTCCGGGCAGTAGAAAATACAGACGTATTCGAGAGTGTAGAGGCAAAAGAATGATGCTTGGTCTTCGATTTAGTCATCCCTCCTAAATTCAAGGTCCTTGACTTTGTGAAATATGACGGGACGACTGATCCGTCAACCCATATCACTATATTCTGTCGAAAGATGACAAGTTATATAGATAATGATAAGCTTCTGATCCACTACTTTCAGGATAGCCTCAGCAGGTCCGCAATTAGGTGTTATAGTCAGTTGAGCAAGGATCGGATTCGCTCTTGGAATGATTTGGCTAGGGATTTTCTAAACCAGCACAAACATGTGACCGACATGACACCTAACCGTCTCACCTTGTAAAATATGGAGAAAAAGGTTACTGAGAGCTTCAAAGAGTATGCTCAGAGGTGGAGGAACATGGCTACCCAAGTACAACCACCTTTAACTCAGAATAAAATCACTATCCTTTTTGTGAATACACTACAGGCCCCATACTACGATAGACTTGTTGGCAACACCACGAAGAATTTTTCGGATATGGTAATCAAGATTTTCAGACTTCATTTTTAGATTTCTTCTTGGTTTTTCTTAGTTTTTTCTCTCCTTGGTTGAAATCAAAAAGAAAAAGTTTAGAAAAGAAAGGAAAGGAAAGTTTGAAGAGATAAAGCTTGAAATATAGCTTCTTGAGGTTGCTTTTAGCACCAACTCTTGCACTTTCTTGATTTTCCATTCTTGTTTTTGCTAGTTTGATTATTATTTGGTGAGTTTTCTTTTTAAATAAGTGTTTTTTTTAATGTTCTTCTTAAGTTCTTTCTTCATCTCTTTCTTAAATAATTTTTACAAATTTTTTCTTATTTTTCTTTAATGGCCGAATGACCTATATTTTTTATATTATGGTTGCTGTTTTTGCTTTAATTTATCATGTTATTTATGTTATTTTCTTTAATCTTGATGCTTTAAGTGTTCTTCTACTTCATATATTTGAATCATGTTTTAATTTGGTTGCTTTGTTTGTTGCCATTTATGATTTAAATATCATGTTCTTGCATTTTTAATTTTCTGTTTTCATAATGTTTAAATTTGTTGATGTTTTATATTTAGTATATTAAGTGTTTGTGAATATGCTTGTTAGTTTTAATATTTCTATTTTGTATTTGCATGATTTGAGTGTTATATTTTAGTTGAGCATGTTAGTATATCAAGTGTTTGTGGAAATGCTTGTTTGGTTTTAGTATTTCTACTTTGTGTTTGCATGATTTGAGTGTTATATTTTATTTGAGCATGTTAGTATATCAAATGTTTGTGAAAATGCCATGCTTGTTGGAGCTTGAGGCCATTCGGCTACTCCATGTGTTTTACATTGTATGTGCATTTTTGCCATGTTAGTTGGTAGGTTTTGCATTTGCATGACATTTGATTGAGTATTTAGTTTAAGTATACCAAGTGTTTTTGAAAATGCCATGCTTGTTAGGAATCATAGGCCATTTGGCCACTCCATGTATTCTAGCATTATGTGTGCATTTTTGCTATGTTAGTTGATAGGTTGGCATTTGCATGATATTTGGTTGAGTTTTTGGTTTAAGCATGCCTTTTGTTTGTGTTATTACCATTCCTATTTTAGATGTTAGGTTAGGTTTATCTTGCCAAGCATGCTCATGCATTTTAGACTTAGGTTGCATTAAATGCCATGCAAGTTCATTTAGGTCTAGGTCACTATATGGATGCCATGCATTTTTTCATGACATTTAGGTTTAAACACATGCATTTCATGCATCATATTTGCTGTATTTTTTCATGCATTTCATGTCTATGCCACTTGACTAATGACTTAGGCCAATTAATGGTTCAAAGTCATGCTCTCTTGAGCACACTTGTGGAAAATTAAGGTTTGTCAAATTGATTATTCTACCTTTGTGATTTTTTTTACTTAGCTAATTTTTATCTAACTTTTAAAAAAAGTCTTAGCTACTATTTGTGAGTCATTTTGTGAGTCTTAAATATTTTTACTTTGATTTTTAAATGATTTTATCAAAGGCAAAAAAGTATTTTGGCAAAACAGTTTTTTCACCTCGTACTCATACTTTCCCGATTTTTCTGGGCATTCATCTTTAATCATAAAATTAAGATGCTTTTTTCTTGTGTAGTTTTACATGTCCTGAGTCTCCAGTATTTGTTTTAGATTTTTTTGAATTTTTAAAAATAGGGTACAAAATCGTGGCTTAAAACTGGACAGTGGAGTCAGAATTGAATTTAAGGAAAAATCATTTTTCTGTTTTGGTTAAGTTACTTAGAGGGGGCTGATTAGGAAGTTTAGCTACTGACTTAGGGTAGTTTCTAAGCCTTTTTAAACTCTAAAAATGACTTTTTAAGTCTCGGGTTAAGGGTGGTCAAGTCCGGGATTTTAAACTTAGGAAATTAGAGCCATTTATAAAAGGGTTTAGTCCAATTTTTATTTTTAATCTAAGCTTTTCAAAATTGTTTTCAAACAATCACAAAGTATTTTGGTTTTAGAATATTTATTTGGCATATTTTCCTAAGGTAGCCAGATATCTTTTTAGATATACGGATTTCCTTAATTAAAGGAAAAAAATATTTTCATGCATTGCATTTTTCATATTCATGCATTTTATATAATATATGATTTTTGCTATGATAATTTCTATGATATTGTTATGATTTTGAGTTATGTTATATTGTTTATTATATAATTTGGAATATTTCATGATATCCTATGCTTTTTATTTAGTTATTTTTTTGTCATATTATTTAGCATATAATATGTTCATGCATTATTATTTTCATTTTTAATTTCATGCATATTATATTATAGCATTATTTTATATTTTATGTCATTTAAATTATATGGCATATCATTCATATTTGCCATGTAATTCAAATTATTTCATCTCATATAGAATATATTATGTTACCTAGGTCATTTAATGTAGAATATATTATGTTACCTAGGTCATTTCATTTAGGATATATATGATGTCATTTAAGATATTTTATTTCATTTAAAATATATCATATGATTTAGGATATTACATTTCATATAGAATATATTATGTTACCTAGGTCATTTCTTTTCATTTAGAATATGTCATATAACTTAGGACATTTGATTTTATTTAGAATATGCTAAGGCATTTAAATTATATCATATCATTTAGGATGCATTATATTATTTAGATTTTGCCATGTCATTTTATTTATGTCATGCATATACATATTCATATCTTTTAAAATCTTTTCAAAAGGATAATGATTTTTCAATAAAAAATAAAGATATTCCCGAGTTAAAATAATTCATGAGTTCTCTACCGGGTTTGCTGGAGGGAATATCATCAATTATCATTAATAAAGGAATATCTTTCTTTCAAAAAAAGAGAATGATTCGGAAAGTTTTCCAAAATTAATAAATATTTCTATATTTTGCCACGTTTGTTGGGGAATATAGGAAAATTTTGAATTTATAAATTCCGGATCATTTTCAATTAAAAAATGGAATTATCTTTTCTTTAAATTGGGAATTAACTTGAAATACTAAATTTAAAACCGATTTTTTACCGAGATTTGAGATAACACACGATTAATAAGGTACCGTTTTATACGGGCGTTGTGGGGGTACTAATCCTTCCCCACACGTAACCGAGTCCCGAACCCGTTTCTTTGATTTCTCTGGTTTAAAACGCAAACTTGAAATTGGTTTTAAAAATGTTTTAATTAATTTTTAAAATATTTTATAAAACCGGTTTAATAGGTGGCCGATCACACCTAACTAAAAAAGATTGGTGGCGACTCCATGTCTTTTTACGAGGTCGTTTTCATACCCTCAACCTTTTATTTCAATCTAGAGGAATTAAGTCGACTTTTCCTCGATTTTTTTTAATGTCATGCTTAACGAATAATAAAGTCTTGCGATGAGACTTGTTATTTTTTAGGTTGCGACAGTACCTACGCTTCGTAAGGTGATAATCTCCGTATAAGCTAGCGAAACACTTCCGGAGTACCAAGTTACCTACGCTTGTTGAGGTGTTAACCTCCGCATAAGCCTGGGAAATATACTCTAACAAATTGAACCCTTTTTGATCGGGGTGCCTTACTAGCCTTCACCAGGCGAACCTAATGCAACTCGATATAGTGAACAATTTGGAGCCTTTTTAGAACCTAATGCAACTCGATATAATGAACCCAGGCGAAGCCATGCCATATTTCTGTTAGATATCCTGAAGTTAAGAACACTCGGAGGAGCATCTCTCATCTTTTACTATTTATTTTATGACAATATTATGATGTTTTTTTATCCCTAACTGACTCATGTCTTGATTTGTTTTTGTTTCCACTTCATGCATCATGATCATTTAGGGGTATTTGCCTTAAGCCGATTGCCAACCAAGGAGGTTTCATTATAGTCATTGGAACGTCAAGACCTTGTACCAGTATCGGCTATTAGCAAGACATATCAAGAGGTCAGAATTGAGTTCGAAGAAAATCAGGGTGACAAAGGAAACTGTTTGGCCGCTGGTTTTGTTTTTGCACTCCCTGAGTTAGTTCATTTGGATTTTGTTCATAATGACTTAGCAGAGTTATAGGAGATTTTGAGATAGTGGGGAGTTGCGAGGAAAGATGAGCTCATCGAAAAATATGGCGACATAGCATTACTCCTTCCGATCAAGATAGACGAGCAGCTGGTCAGGGCAATAGTACAGTTTTGGGATCCTTCGTATCGATGCTTTACTTTTAATCAGGAAGATATGGTGCCTACCATCGAGGAATATTCTATCTTACTCCGTGCTGAGTCAGCAAATCCGGATAAAATCTATTGGAAAGAGCAGAAAACATCAAGCTGTTGGAAGAAGCTTTCCAAAGTGATTGGTATAGAGTTCCCAATTGATTCTCCACACATAAAGAATAAGGGTTCGAGCGATTACATTCCTTGGGTATTTTTGCGGAACTATATCAAGAATAACCCGGATGATGACAGTGTTGTGGATGTCTTTGCCTTGAATCTATGGTTTGGTCCTATTCTCGAAGGTGGAAGGTCATATTGAAGCAGCTATGGTAGACTTCTTTGATAGTCTAGACAAACAATTGACCCTTCCCCTGCCATTCTTGCTGAAACGATCAGGTCACTCAGTTATGGTAAAATAAGAGGTAAGGGATGTTTAGAGGGTTATGTACAACTTCTGTATGTTTGGATTCGGAGCCACTTTTGGGGTGATGATGGTGGAAGGCTTCGGCCTTACATAAAGACTTTTAGTCCCCTTCGAGAATTCATCAAGGAAAAATAGTCTAAGAAAGGGGATAAGAAGCAATGGATCAGGACGCTCCATCACTTAGCCAGAGAGGATATAACTTGGAGGGCTCTGTGGATGCCACTTAGGTCGATCTTTGTACTGATGTGGGGAGAAATTATGGGTTTCGTTGTTGGGAATCTGGGGAGCCGTTAGCTATGTGCCATTACTAGTACGGAGGCAATATGGATCCGAACAGATTATCCCAATGACTCATGAGCTTATTTCGATGGAGTTTTCATATGGTGAGTCTGCATATATGGAAAAGATACGTGAAGTTATCAAGGCGTGGAAGAAGTTACACCGGTCACAAGTGGGTAGGTACACTGACAATGCTACCCTAGCATATAAGGTGTGGAGAGCCAGGAGGGTCTGTGACATTGTGCATCCTGTCGAGGATACCTCTGTTCATTCGGTAATACTCAACTGGAACCAGTAGTGCCATCAGAAGTTGAGATTGTTAGGCAAAAGTTGGAAAAAGACAAAGGGAAACTAAAGCGTGAATATGATAAGCTTCAAGAGGAAGTCAAAGATTTGAAGACCGAGCTTGAGATCCAAGAGGCCAAGACACGGAAAGTGGCTAGCAAGCGTGATACGACACACTTTGATCTGAAAGATTTGCATCAAGAGAATAAGAAGTTAAGGGCCAAGGGAAAATTTGTTGGAACTAGCAGGTCTCTTGGTGCAAATGAGAAAGAGATGGAAAAGATTTAGAAAAAATTGGATTTCTGGAAGGGTAAGTCTAAGGAAAGCAAAGAAAAGAAAAGAAATTGAGTCTAGGTTTTCTCATGAGCGGTAGAAGTGGTGTGATGCACACTCATTGATGTCCTGCCAAATTAGAGAGGTGCTTATAAGGGAATGAGCTGTTGAAGGCCCTATTGGGAAATGAGAGGGAAAGGACATCCATGCTGCACAAGGAAAACGAGACGCTCCATGCCACTATTCATACCCTAGAGCAGCAATTGCAAGTCCAAAAAATCGACATTGTTGCCATCATTCAGGAATACAGAGAAAGGGAAACCGAGTGGAGCCAGGCAAATAATTCAGCCATAGATGCTAGTATGAGGTGGAAGATAGAAACTTTGGGGAGACAACAGTATATAGACCACCTGACTAGGCAGATCCGGAAGGCCATGATTAAGGCAAGTGAGATGGTGGAGAAAATGATGACTTTGAGACGGGATGTCAACCCAACAGGGGAACATGGACAACATCTGTTGAATTTCATAAAGGAAGCTCAAGACTAGTACGAGCAGATCGGATACTTCTATGTAACCCGATATTGATAGATGATTTGTAAAAAGTTTTTATGAATTAATGAAAAACCTGGGTGTTGGAATTTGATCTTAAGGCACATACCGTTAGTTTCATCATTTCATTCCACATAATCATAGAAACATCCATTCATTCTTTCATTTGTTCAGTTGATTCATTAAATCATTTATTCATTCATTCTTCCATACATTTAATAAATAAAAAAGAATAATGTGTCATGAAATTCTAGTCCGTGGTATTTACACTAAGGTATAAAAATTGGGCGTCCATCGAAACACCCAGAGAGAAGTACCCCACATCAGTATAATACTCGACCGCAAGTCAAGATCATAGAAAATGAACAGGTTGCCCGGATAGAGAGAACGGAAAAGGCACAGGATGAGGTAAGGGAACAGTTGGCCAAATCTTAGGCTGAATCGAGAGATCATATGAATAAGTTGATGGAGCTAGTGTTTGTTGCATTTAAGGGAAAGGAACACATGGAAATTTCAACCCTAGGAATAGAATGAGGAAGTCAAGGGGGCAAAGAGGGTCAGTAAGAAGCCGTACTGACAAACGGCCAATCCTCACAGAATGTAAAAACTTTACCACATACAGCTGCAATGTCTTTCGTGTATGTTCAACCCAACACAGGGGCACAAAAACAGATGTCGATTGGGGTAAATCTTGGGGCAATCTCAAAAAATCCTATCGAGATTCTAGATCTGGATGATCTTGCCGAGCAAGAAAAGATGAAAATGATGTAACTAAAAAAAGTTGAAACGACTGAGTCACAAAAGAAATATCAGTTGTAAGAAGAAAGGTTGTGGGCCGTGGAAGGGGCTAAATTGTTTTCAGTCTACGCAGATGAGTTTAGTTTCCGGTCTAGTGATCCCACCTAAATTCAAAACGCTAGATTTTGAGAAATACAATGGGACCACTAATCCTTCCACGTACTTGACAATGTACTGCCAGAAGATGACTGGACATGATAGTGATGAGAATTGCTTATCCATTGTTTTTCAATACAGTCTCACTGGATCTGCAACTCGTTGGTACAATCAGCTCACTGAAAGCAAGATCCGCTCCTGGACTGACTTGGCTAGGGCTTTTCTGGAACACTACAAACACGTGTCTGACATGGTACCCAACAGACTATTCTTGCAAAATATGGAGAAGAAAACTACTGAAAGCTTCAAAAAGTATGCGCAGAAATAGAGAGATATGGCTACCCAGGTGCAGCCACCTTTGACTGATAAAGAAACTACGATTCTCTTTATAAATACTCTGATAGCACCACACTATGAAAAGTTGGTGGGTAATGCCACTACGAATTTTGTAGATATGGTCATATGAAGAGAGATGATTGAAACCGCTATCAAGAGCGGAAAGATGGAAACTGGGGAACAAGTCACCCACAAGAAAACAACTCCTGCCAAGAAGAAAGAAGGGGAGGCTCATGCAGTCAGTTTCAATAACCGCCCTTTTACACCTCCAGCACCCTATACACCTTATCCAACCTATAATCCATACTACTTAGCTATAAACAGCCTCACTCAAAACCCTTTTTCTTACACTATCATACCACAACAACCATACCCGACTAGCATATCTCCTCAAATAGCCATTCTACCAAACACTCAAAACATCACCCGAAATGATCAAAGGCCTGTGAGGAATAACCAAAAGCCTCAGTATGACCCTATCCCTATCACTTACAGTGAGTTGTACCCAAAGCTTCTACAGGGGCAACTCATCGCACCTGTCTATCTCCAACCTTTAAAACCTCCATATCCCAAGTGGTATGATTCCAACGCTTATTGCGTATACCACGTGGGGATTCAAGGGCACACAATCAAAACTGCACTACTTTCAAGCGCAAGGTCCAGAGCCTTATTGATGTGGGAATTATAAAATTTGAACCGATAAATGGGCCTAATATTGCGGGTAACCCGTTGCCTAATCAAGCTAAGGCTAAGTTTAACGCAATAATGTCAGGAGAGGTTGAAAAGTTAAAAAGAGATGTCAGAAAGGTAAAAACGACAATGATTAGAGTCTGGGTAGAGATGGTCAAGGCAGGGTTGATTCAACCAAAATTGGATGTGAGGAAGATAGCCAACCAGTTGGAGGGTTTTTGCCAAAATCATGAGTGTAAGTGGCATACCGTTCAGGACTGTGAATAGTTTTTAGCAAAGATTCAAAGGATGATGGATATGGGCAGGGCCTAATTTTTTGAAGAGATAGAAGATCCTGAAATCAGCATGAATGAAATCGGTTATGGGGTGGATAGACCTCTGATCATATAGTATGATGAGCCAAAGGTAAAGGCTATTCCAGTGGTCGAGGGACCCGCTTCAAAATTAATCATAGAATTGCCATCCCCTTTCCATTATAAAGAGGACAAGGCAATTCCATGGACCTATGAATGCAGTATGGCGATACCGAGATCCTCGAATCATTAGACAACTGCCATCGATGTAACTGGAGTGGCTCATCTGACCTTAATGCCCCGAGAAAGTTGAACAACGCCAAATGAGAAAGAAAGGAGGACCAGATAAAGGAAAAAGGATAGTGGAACCAGTCCACATAGAGGTGGAACAGTCTAGGGAAGTAGAGAAGGACTGGTCCCCGATTAATAAAGTGAAAGAGCCGATGAATGAGAAGAAAGCCTGCAAATTCTTAAAGTTCATCAAACACAGTGAATACAGTGTAGTAGAACAATTGCACCGCCAACCGACGAGAATTTCAGTTTTTTCACTGATGTTAAACTCAGAGCCACACCGAAACGCTCTGTTGAGAATTTTGAACCAGGCTTATGTGGCTAACAATATATCGGTAGAGAAATTAGATCGATTGGTGGGGAACATCCTAGCAAATGACTATATCTCTTTCAGTTATGATGAGATACCACCAAATGGTATAGGATTTACCAGGGCTTTTCATATAACCACTACTTGCAAGAGGGACATTCTGCCACGAGTACTCTTCAACAATAGATCCTCTTTAAATGTGATGCCATTGGCAACCTTGTCAAAACAACTAATTGATATGTCCTGCATGCTGTCGAGTCATACCATTGTCAGAGCCTTTGATGGCACTAGTAGGGAGGTGATGGAAATATTGAAATCCCGCTTCAGATAGGTCCATGTACCTATGAGGTCAAATTCCAAGTGATGGACATCACCACATCTTACAGCTGTTCATTGGAAAGGCTATGGATTCACTCTGTTGGGGCTGTGCCGTTATCTCTCCATCAAAAGCTAAAATTTGTGATAGAAGGACGCCTAGTATTTGTGTCAGGAGAAGATATTATACTTCTACATCCACCGATTCCCCTTATATAGAAGTGAATAAGGATGCTGTAAAGTGCTCGTTCAGGTCATTGGAGTTTGTCAATGCTGAATTCATGACTGAAAGGTGTCAAATTCTAGAGCTGAGGTTGTCCAAGAGTACCAGGTTAGGGGTAAAGACGACAGTAGGAAAAGAATGTCGAGCAAGAAAAGGATTAGGAAAATACCTCCAAGGAATGGCTAGAGTGATAGAAGTGGTCGGAAAGAAAGACCAATTCGGTCTTGGATACCTCCCTAAATCCCATGAAAAATAAGACAAGTTGAGAAGAAAAGAAAAAGAAGGATGGTCGAAAGTGTGGATATGGAATATGAGCCCATGACTTTCCCTCCAATCTTTCACATTTTTGCTCAGCAGGTTCCGAGTTTGGTGAGAAGAGTTCTGATGATGTTATGGTAATATTGGAACAAGCATTTGAGAAATTCTACATGGGTGAGGATAAACGACTGCAGGAAATGATGATCGGCATAGCCAAAATAGATGAACTGGGGAATGAAAGAACAAGTTGGATGGTGCACCCATGTCCCCCGGGTTATGAGTTAACGAATTAGACTGTGACTGAACTTCTTGTAGTTTTTAGGTCTACTCTAGAGTAATGCTCTGAATCAATCTTAATTGCCTCTGCCTAAGGGCATTAAGAATCCTTTTGTATGAGCTTATGTTTAAGACTTTTCATTCAATAAATGACAATCATGATGTATTTTCTTCATATTGATGTGTCCACATTCTTTCATTTTTCATTATTTTTTACCTATATGACTTCCTATATTGTTTCTTCCCCTACCTATTTACAGGTGCCCGGATGTGGAATATGAGGACTGTTCTATCAGTAATTATGAAATTGATTTTGAAAGACCCATTTGTGAGGGTTATTTCGACACCAACGAAGATGTCGAGGATTGTGATTTGCCTCCAGATCTGTTGAGAATAATAGAACAAGAGGAGAAACAAGTATTGCCTCATAAAGAGAAGTTGGAAGTGAGAAATTTGGGGAATGGGGAAGAAATGAAAGAGGTCAAGATTGGGACTGCCATTTCACCATCGATAAAGCAAGAATAGATAATTTTACTCCGGGAATACGCGGATGTGTTTGCATGGTCATACCAAGACATGCCTAGGTTGGACCCTGATATCGTGGTTCATAAACTCCAATTGAAACTAGATTGCAAGCCAATTCAGTAGAAGTTGAGAAGAATGAGGCCCAAAATGCTGTTAAAAATAAAGGAAAAAGTAAAAAAGCAATTCGATGCCGGATTCTTGGAAGTGGCAAAATACCTAGAGTTGGTAGCAAACATTGTTCTAGTTCCGAAGAAAGATGGAAAAGTACGGATGTTTGTCGACTATAGGGATCTGAATAGGGCAAGCCCTAAAGATAATTTCTCGTTGCCTCACATTGATACTCTAGTAGATAATACCGCAAAGAATTTCGTGTTTTCCTTCATGGACGGTTTCTCAGGGTACAATCAGATTAAGATGGCACCGGAGAATATAGAGAAAACCACATTTGTGACGAAGTGAGGAACGTTTTGCTGCAAAGTGATGCCTTTTGGATTAAAGAACGCTGGGGCAACATACCAAAGAGCCATGATGACTTTGTTCCATGACATGATGCATAAAGGAATCAAAGTTTATGTCAATGATATGATCGTAAAGTCACAAGGAGAGGACGAACATATTGCGAATCTTAAGAAGCTTTTTTAAAAGGTTGAAAAAGTTCTAACTTAAACTCAACCCGGCGAAGTGCAATTTTGGGGTCACTTCAGGAAAGCTTTCGGGCTTCGTTGTTAGCAAGAAAGGAATTGAAAAAAATACGGATAAAGTGAAAGCTATTCAAAACTTGCCTCCACCTCGTACTCAAAAGAAACTAGAAGCTTTTTGGGTAGGCTGAATTATATCGCTCGGTTCATCTCTCAACTAACCGATAAATGCAACCCGATATTCAAGTTACTCTGAAAGCATGATCCGAGGAAATAGGATAAAGGATACCAGATAGCCTTTGATAAGGTCAAGCATTATCTGTCAAACCTGCCAATACTAATGCCACCTGTCCCAGGAAAGCCGCTGATATTATGTTTTTCAGTATTCGAAAAGTCCATGGGATGTGTGTTAGGGCAACATGACGAAACCGGAAAGAAAGAACAAGCCATCTACTATCTCAGCAAGAAGTTCACTGAGTACAAGTTGAAGTATTAATTGGTAGAAAGGCTTTGTTACGCTCTAGCCTGGATTGCCCGAAGGCTCAGGCAGTACATGTTGTATCACAAAATGTGGCTGATTGCAAAGTTAGATCCCCTCAAATACGTATTCAAGGAGCTTTCGTTGTCAGGAAGAACGGTGAGATGGCAAGTGTTGCTTCCAGAATATGATATTGTGTACGTAAGCCAAAATGCTATAAAGGGTAGTGCTGTAGCCAAATTCCTAGCAAGTAGAGCAGTAGAGGATTATGAGCCTCTGAATTTTGATTTCCCCGACGAAGACTTAATGTGTGTTTCGCAAGAAGATGGGACTTCCTTTGAGAAGAAAACCTAGAAAATATATTTTGATGGGGCATCTAATGCCATGGGGCACGCGATCGGTGCAGTGCTCATATCCCATGAGGAAGATTATTATTCTTTCACTGCCAGATTGGATTTTGATTGTACAAACAATACCGCTGAGTATGGGGCATGTACTATGGGCCTTTGTGCCACCATAGAAAGAAAGATCAAGACACTAGAGGTCTTTGGAGATTCAGCCCTAGTGATATACCAACTGCGCAGAGAATGGGAAACTCGAGATGCAAAGCTAATCTGATATCCAGATCTTATACTAAGCTTGATTGAGGAGTTCGAAGAAGTGGGTTTCAATTACTTGCCCTGAGAAAAAAATCGAATGGCGGATGCTTTAGCCACTTTATCATCAATGTTTAAAGTGAATAAAGGGGTCGAAGTTGTGCCAATCAAGATGAGCATATATGAGTCTCCTGCCCACTGCTTGAGTATCAAAGAAGAAGCGGATGGGCACCCTTGGTATTATGACATCTTGGAATAGATCAAGAGTCAATGATACCCTGACGAAAATGATAAGAGAACCCTGAGGAGAATGGCGATGGGTTTTGTCTTAGATGGTGAAATCCTCTATTAAGAAGGGGAAAGACTAGGTTCTGTTGAGGTGTGTCATTTTTGCTGAAGCTCAGAGAATCCTCGAAGAGGTCTACGAAGGGATACACGGCACTCATGCCAATGGCCACATGCTGGCTAAATAGATTATGAGGGCATGATACTTTTGGCTAACAATGGAAGGAGATTGCATTAATTATTCCTGAAAGTGCCATAAATGCTAGATATATGCAGACAAGATTCATGTGCCTCCATCATCGCTACATGTCATGACGACTCCATGGCCATTTTCAATGTGGGGAATGGATATGATTAGGCCCATTACCCGAAAGCTTCGAATGACACCGTTTCATCCTGGTGGCCATAAATTACTTCCCAAAATAGGTAGAAGCCGCTTCTTATGCAAATTTAACAAAGTCAGTGGTATGCAAGTTCATCAAGAAGAAGATTGTGTGTTGATATGGACTCCCGAAGAGAATAATTCAGACAATGCTCTCAACCTGAATAATAAGATGGTGAGAGAAGTATGTACCCAGTTCAAGATCAAGCATCACAATTCGGAGCCTTATCGTCCGAAAATGAATGGGGAAGTTGATGCAACCAATAAGAACATCAAGAAGATTGTTGAAAAGATAACCGATGTGTACAAATATTGGCATGAGATCTTGCCTTTTTCTCTCCATGCATATTGTACTTCGGTTCGCACATATAAGGGTGCCACGCTGTTTTTGCTAGTATAGAGGATAGAGGCAGTGCTGCCTATTGAGGTTGAAATCCCTTCACTTCATTTTTGATGGAAGTTGGCCTATAAGAGGCAGAATAGGTTAGAGCTCGCTATGAATAGTTGAATCTCATCGAGGAGAAAAGGCTAAAGGCAATATTCCACGAGCAGACGTATCAGAAAAGGGTGATTCGAGCCCGCAACAAAAAGGTTCATCCCAGGCAATTTCGAGAAGGAGAGTTGGTACTGAGGAAGGTTCTCCCTATTGTGAAAGATATGGGCTCTGAATTGGGAAGGGCCCTATGTGGTGAAAAGTTCTTTTTCTGGAGGAGCATTGATTTTAACTTGGATGGACGCTAATGACATGAGAAATCCCTTAAACGCCGATGAATTAAAAAATACTATGCTTGAAATAAAAAAAGTGTGATACTGTGCATATGAGAATTCGAATGATTCCAAGTGCAAAAATGAAAATTCTATTTATCTATTTCCCCTGAGGATTGCTTTTCAATAAGAATATTTGTGCTTGATATGAGAAATGGACATTTTTCATATTCCTTTCACCTAAGAAGAAATTATCCTTAGTTACCCCCTTTGAGCTTTAGGAATTCTTTCTTTCTTTGAACCTTGATCAAGGATCACCCTCCACACTAGAAGGGCAAATGCGAGGAAAAATCTCTTTCAAAAATCATGGCGAAATGAGCCATCTTCAAAAACAAAAAGAAAAAACACACACAAAATGTGTGAAAAAGTATGGCAAATGAAAGCCAAGAATGAAAAGAAACAAAATTCAAAAAAGGAGAGAAAAGTCCAAAAAGGATGAATGTTTCAAAAATAAATCCCCCTCATGAAATAATCCTTGATTTGATCACCCTTAATCACATTTTGGGCCTATTTATCCAATCTTTTTAAACCCGAACCTTGGCCTACATTACGTGCTTTTAAATCCATTTTGATTAAGCATGGGCATTTAACTTGAAGGGTCTTTCTCAGATTTCATCCCATCTCATGAAAATCATTTTACCATGAAAGAATTTAGAATTCTCAGATGCATGGTGTAACACGTAAAAAGAAAATAGAAAAAAGAATGTAAAAGGAGAGGTTTAAGCCAAAAACCCAAAAAGGGCGACTTAAAATCGAACAGGGGACACTTGGGTTGAAAACCCCCAAAGATCGGCCCAAATACTGATCAAAGATTTGAATCAATGCACCGTGTAAAGGGGGAAAAAGTATTAAAAAAATCAGAGAAAAAGGGTAAAGCTCAGTCTGAAGCAATTGCGAAAGCCAAGAAGTCACCCAAGTAGTTGGCTCGCTCAAAAGATATTTCAGAGGAACTGAAGCAGGAAAGATCCAAGATATTCCGCATCTAGGGCATTTATACCTTCTCCTTTACATTTCCTTTTTAATCCTTGATATTCATCTTTATTATCTAGACCTTTTGGCATTGAATTCTTGTTGGCCCTTTCATGGCATTTGGCTATTTCATACCATCTTTCATATATGTTTTGATGCATTTTGAATGTTATCAAATTGAATGATGATTAGTAAACATAAAAATCTTTACATAAAATGATTTCTTCGCATTACTGTGGAGTAGATTTAAATTTTAGAAGAGATTTGGAAACCATTAAAATTTGGAAAAACTCGTGGCAATCCATAATGCTGAAAAGCTCATCAAGTGGGGCAAACAATGAATAGATTAAAAGCATTAATCCATGATACTGAAGAACTCGTCTAGTGAGACGAATCAGGTGTAGGTTGAAGATACCTTCATAAAGTCAGAAAACTTGTAGATCATGGTGAAATCCTAGAAAAAAGCCCACCAAGAAGGGTAAATCATGGATCGGTCGAAGACATCGTCATAGAGCCAGAAACTTTGTGAATCTTAGGGAATTCATAATGATGAAAAGCTCATCAAGAAGAGCAAGCAGTGGAGTTGAGAAGTCCGTGAACCTTAATGAAATCATGGATTAAAAATCATGACAATCATGTAATTGCATTCATCCCTAGGGAACATGCATCTTACAAGCATTTGCAAAACCTTTTATCAACATCACTCCATTAGACTAACATTGGAGGAACTATAGAAAGTTTTCCTTTTTAAGTCCAATGTAGCTGGCATAAAAGGGAGGAAAAAAACCCTTTATACGGGCTTTCTAGACAGGACATCCAAACGTTCTGGACAAGACATCCAACATTTTCTGGACAAGACATCCAACATTCCATGGACAAGACATGCAAACTTCTTTTGGATAAGACATCCAAAAATTTTCTAGACAAGACATCCAAATTATAATTTCATCCCCAAAATTATATACATGTCATGTGAAAAGATATTTTTCTAAAACTCTGCCAGGTTGCCGGGGAGTTCGATATCCTAACACAAGCCATTTATATAATCTCACACCAAGATAAGATAAGGCCCTGGGATATTCGCTGAGGTATTTTATTTTCTTGCAAAATCAAACTCGTTTCCTTAAAACGGGTCGAGCCTTGATTAGTCAGGCAATTCAATTTAGGGACAAATTATTCAAAAATATGGTTTTTGTTTGATCCAAAATTATATACATGTCATGTGAAAAGATATTTTTCTAAAGCTCTTTCGGTTTGCCAGGGAGTTTGGTGAAATATCCTGACACCATGCCATTTATGTAATTTCACACAAATATTTTTCCTGGATAAGACAACGAGATTTTTCTCGGACAAGACATCCAAAAATTTTTCCTGGATAAAATAACCAGATTTTTCTTGGATAAGACATCCAAAATTTTCCTAGATAAGACAACTTGATTTTTCTCGGAAGAGACATCCCAAAATTTTTCCTGGATAAGACAACTTGATTTTTTCTTGGACTAGACATCCAAAATTTTTCTTGGATAAGACAACTAGATTTTTTTCTTGGACAAGACATCCAAAATTTTTCCTGGATAAGACAACCAGAATTTTCTCGGACAAGACATCCAAAATTTTTGCAAATTGAAATCGTTTCCTTAAGATGGGTTGAGCCTTGATTAGTCAGGGAGCTCAATTTAAGGACAAACCTTTTTGTTTTAAAGAAATCGTACTCGTTTCCTTAAGACGGGTCAAGCCTTGATTAGTCAAGGAATTCGATTTAAGGACAAACCTTTTTGTTTTAAAGAAATCGAACTCGTTTCCTTAATACGGGTCGAGCCTTAATTAGTCAGAGAGCTCAATTTAAGGACAAACCTTTTTGTTTTAAAGAAATCGAACTCGTTTCCTTAATATGGGTCAAGCCTTGATTAGTCAGGGAATTCGATTTAAGGACAAACCTTTTTGTTTTAAAGAAATCGAACTCGATTCCTTAAGACGTGTCGAGCCTTGATTAGTCAAGGAGTTCAATTTGAAGACAAACCTTTTGTTTTAAAAGAAATCGAAACTCATTTCCTTAAGACAGGTCGAGCTTTGATTAGTCAGGGAACTCAATTTAAGGACAAATCTTATTGTTTTAAACAAAGTTTCACCAAGATAAGACGTCGAACTATTTTCTTCTCTTGCAAATTGAACTCATTTCCTTAAGACGGGTCGAACCTTGATTAGCCAGGGAACTCAATTTAAGGACAAAATTCTTTATTTAACAATTTACAAAAATGAAAAAATTTTACAAAAAATCAAATAAAAAATTTAATGAAAAAATGAAGAAAATTCTCCTTTCTATCCTTCACATGTGATTTCACTAATCGGACAAAATTATTCTCTATTTTATCTTTGCCTGATTCCTGATTCTTAGCAATATTCAAAGAGAGGTAGCTGTAGACACCTAATTTTGTCCGGGCACCCTAAACAAGAAACATTCTTCCTTTAACTTCCTGAAATACGAAGAATCTTCCATCATTCTGCGGATGGGTCTCCAAGACTCTGATTCGGAGGTAAAAAAGAAAAGGTCAACCCAAAAAAGTCAACTCCAAAAAAAGTCAACTACTAAAAAAGTCAACTCTCAGTCAAAATCAAGATTCAAAGTTGAATTGAACAATGGTGAAATAATTTTGATAATCGGAGATCTACAATTGAAGATAGAGAAGTTGAAAGACAAATTGCAAAATTCAGTGTAGGAGAAAATGGAAAATTTTGCAAATTTGGGGAAAAGTGCATAAACGATCAAATTGGACAAAATTGGAGGTTCTAAATGGAATAAGATCAATAAAAATGGATATTGGAAGGTCCAATTTTGAAGTGGAGTTGAAGGAAGATGTGGTTTGAAGAAAAGAAAATAAAGATTTAATGAATAAATAGGAAATTTACAAGTTTGGGGAAAACTACTGAGATGGTCCGATTCGGTGAAATTAAAGCTCCTAGTTGATGAATAATAAATAAATAAAAATATCCCAAGTCCCAATTTGAAGTGGATACCAAGGAAGAGCCGATTGGAGGAGAAACGGGAAAAACGAGAAAATTCCTAATTTTCAAGAAAAAGGGACAAACTAAATCAGAGAGAAATTTGGATGTAAAAATTGGTCATTTTAGGTCCAACTCCAATTCAATATATGAAAAAAATGCAGTGGAAAAAGAAAATCTGGAATTTTGGCCTGTTTCGAGTAAAACCGAGGTTTCAAGGGCTAAAGCGAATTTTGGAAAATCAAAGAAAAATAGAATCCAAGCTCAAAAAATTGCAAAACTTTCCAGAATTGAGTTTTAGGAAATGAGAAGAAGAAAACCCGAAATTGGGGCTGAGATGCAAATATGCTAAATTCGGGAGACTAATCTGCAATTTTAAAGAAAATCCCAAAAAAAAAATTGAAAACAAGCTCGAAAAATTATGAAATTTTTTTCCTTAAGTTTTATATTTGATGGAAAGGATTGGAGAAGAAAATTCCAGAATCGGAACTCAAATGGAAATAGACAAATTTTAGAGAAAAATCCGGGAAAAATAGAATCCAAGCTCGAAAAATTATGAAAACCTCCAGAACTGAGCTTTCTATTGGCTGAGATGGATTAAAAAAAGAAAAGTTCAAAATTGGGGTCCATTTGCAAATAAATTAAGTTTAGGAACAAAATACAATTTTATCGAAAAATCAAAAAGGGGCATTTTGCAAATAAAAAAAAAAGAAGAATGGCCTGAAAAATTCTAGGCCATTTTCGCCTAGCTCATGGATGGAAGAGGAGGTGTGATCATTTTAAATCAAATGGCCAAGACTGAATAGCAAGATAACATTTAAGAAATGACAAGAGTCTCCACTACTTGCCTACATGGCATTTTTGGCCAATGGGAGGCCTCCAAATTGCAAAGCCATGTGAAGGCCAAGTGAAGAGCATGTTAAGGCTATGTGATGATGCCAAATAGGATTAAAAATGCCATCTAGGAAGATATTTTGGTAGTTGTCTTAACCTCAAAAAGTGTCCGAAAAATTGCCCCGTCGCGGGACATCGGCCATTCGTTAAGAGTGTGACATTAAAAAAAATAGAGGAAAAGATAACTTAATTCCTCTTGAAATAAAGGTTGAGGGTATGAAAACGACCTTGAAAAAGAAATGGAGTAGCCACCAATCTTTTTTTGGCTAGTTGGATCGGCCACCTATTAAAACCGATTTTGAAAAATATTTTAAACTTAATTAAAACATTTTAAAACCAATTTTGAAGTCTACGCTTTGAACCAGAGAAAACAAGTGCGGGTTCGGGAGTTGGTTAGGGAAGGATTAACACCCCCACAACGCCCGTATAGAACGGTACCTTATTACTCATGTGGTATTTCGAGTCTCGGTGAAAAGTCAATTTTAGATTTGGTATTTGAAAATAATTTAAAAACAATCCTATTTTTGTTCGAAAATGATCCAAAATTTGTTATTGGAAAAATTCTCTATATTCCCCGGCAAAACAGCAAAATATAAACTTTTTATTTATTTTGAAAATTCTCTGAATCATCCTCTTTTTAGAAGGGTATTCTTTCTTTAATAATGATTGATGAAGACTCCCCGACAACCCGGAGAAGGATCCTTGAATTATATTAACTCGGGGATATTACCTTATTTATAAACAAATATCAATTTTCAAAAATTAAATGATCATGAATGTAGAAATTATCATTTAAAACATGAATATATGACATGCATAATTTGTTGGATAATATTTTCTATATACTATATTAAACAGAATATAAAATATAAAAGAAATTCACACTGTATAGAACAAAAACGAATTTCACTATATATATATATATATATATATATATATATATATATATATACGAACTTGAACAGACTACAAAGAACTAATATACGAACAGTTACAGGAATTGATTTGAAAAAATCAATATCGAGTCAAGGTTGGACCTCTGACATTAAGACGTTTTTTGCATGTCTAAAGATGCTTACAGTTTGATGCAAATTATCTCCCAGGTTTCCTCGATAATCGTTGCAAATGAGAGCACACTCGGATGCAACATAGCGAACCAGAAGAATGTTGAGTCTCTCTTTCAAAAGATAGAATTTATTTGAGTGAATTAGTGAGTAAAAAAAGACACAAGATGTTTGTATTTATAGCAATCAATATGCCAGTTTGGTAAAAACACACCACTGAAGGAACCTGTTTGATCAAAATAGGCACACCCATTGTTGAGGAACCGGTTCGGTCAAGCAGAAAGCCGAACTGGTATGTCTTTACTGAAAAGCCAGATCCTGAAAAAACACAAACCGATTCGGTCCTAGAATGAATTGGCTGAATTAATCAGACAGAAAATTAAGTTGGTCTGGCTGGGCAGCAAAAAGAATAATACTGACCCAAGCCCAACCCGAACTGACCTAGCCCAAGCCCGGCCTAGCCCGGCTCGGAGGCTGCGGTGACGTGTGTGTGGTCCAGCCCAGATTGTGTAGGTCCTCACCCACCACAAAATTTGGGTGCCCCTTGGGGCCTAACCCAACATGGAACACTAGCCTATATATACAACAAGCTAAGGTCAAACTTTGTTCTATGTAAGATTGAATATCACACACAACTACAACCAACTATCTTCCTCTTCAAGTGGGTGTTTAATGAGACTAATTTCTCATTCAATTTTGATATCAATTGTGTACGTTAAATATACACCATGTATCTAGTTACGACAACCTCCGTATTGGTGTACATATTTTGTATATATACACCCAAAATAATACATTGATATCCAACAATCCCCCACTTGAATGGGAATTGTCTGATTAAAACGATGAACTAATTCAGAGTTTGTGAGAGACTGTCTTTGAAGAGTAATTGCATCAAGATATGTAGATTTTGGCTTTGAACCTTCCATAGTGACAACTATTGGATTTACTCGGTTAACTAGTGAACATGATGTCTTGAACTATTCAGCCTTTTGTGTAAACCAAGATAATAGTATCACACAATTCCCTTTCGAACATCTTTGGTTCTCACGGTTGTGTCCATTTTGGCCCCGAACACTTCCTGGTTTCTTATGAGTACTCTAGAGAATTTAGCCTGATCAATTCTCATAGAAATGGCCATGTTTCTTACTCATAATAGGTGATTGCTTATTAAGAGTATCCTGCAATACCCCACTTGATTTTATCAAGCTATAAGAATCATTAAAAGCATAGCTTATCCTAACTCCTTTACAGGCAGCACTAAATCATCATAAGAATGGACAAGAGTGTTTAACTATTTGAGGGCTCACACTAAGTTAACATAATTCGGTTGTCCCTTTGAACCTAGATCTTGGGATCTCCAGTCAGCTAGGTTGGGTTGCCATTATGTAACTTTAATTTATAAGCTGAAGACCCATTCCCCTCAATGATATATTTACTTGCTCTCTTGTCAATCCTTTAGTAAGTGGATTCGCAATATTATTCTTTGATTTTACATAATCAATAGAGATAATTCCATTTGAGAGCAACTGTCTAACTGTATTGTGTCTTCGATGAATGTGTTGAGATTTACCATTATACAAACTACTCTGTCCTCTACCAATTGCAGACACAGGTTTCGGCCAACATGTGATATCTTCTAAAAAACTCTGAAGCCATTTCGCTTATTCACCAGCTTTATCTAAAGCTATAAACTTAGATTCCATAGTGGATCTAGCAATACATGTTTGTTTAGAAGATTTCCATGACACTGCAGCTCCTCCAATAGTAAAGATAAATCCGCTAGTGGATTTTGAATCTTTAGTATCGAATATCCAGTTTGCATCAGTGTATCTTTCAAGTACAGCTGGATATCTTGTATAGTGCAGTCCATAACTTGAGGTGTATCTTAAATATCTGAGTACCCTCACAACGGCCTTCCAGTGATCATTTCCAGGATTACTTGTAAATCTACTCAGATTGCTAACTGAGTAAACTATATCTGGTCTTGTGCAGTTCATGATATACATAAGACTACCAATTATACGCGAATATTCTAATTGAGTTATTGCGTCACCAGTATTTTTCCTTAGATGTAAATTAACATCTACGGGTGTTTTGGCAATATTGGTATCATTCTAATTGAATTTCTCAAGAATATTATTTACATAATGATCTTGAGATATTACCATGCCATCTTGTGTTTTAGAAATTTTAATTCCTAAAACCACATCCGCTACACCCATATCTTTCATATCAAATTTACTGGTTAACCAAGCTTTGGTAGCTTTAATGATCTCATTATTACTGCCTAAGATCAACATATTGTCTACGTATAGACAAACAATGACATATCCCCCATTCGTATTTTTTACGTATACGTATTTATCGCATTCATTAATACGAAAACCATTTGACAACATTTTATTGTCAAATTTTTGATGCCATTGTTTAGGAGCTTGTTTTAAACCATATAATAATTTAACAAGCTTACACACTTTCCTTTCCTGTCTCGAAAGTTTGAACCCTTCGGGTTGTTCATATAGATTTCTTCGTCTAAAACTCCATTCAGGAAAGTTGTCTTAACATCCATTTGGTGTATTTCGAGATTGTTAAGAGCTGCTATAGCTATTAACATTCAAATGGATGCTATTCTCGTAACTGGTGAGTACGTATCAAAATAGTCGAGCCCTTCCTTTTGCTTGTATCCTTTTATTACAACTCGGGCCTTATATTTATCAATCGATCCATCAGCTTTCATCTTCCTCTTAAATATCCATTTGGATCCTAATGGCTTGTGCTCGTGAGGAAGATCCACCAATTCCCATGTATGATTTTGCATGATCGATTCTATTTCATTGTTAACGGCCTCTTTCTAGAATTGTGTTTCTGGAGATGACATAGCCTAGTTAAAAGTTTGAGGTTTATTTTCTAATAAATATGTTAGAAAATTCGGACCATAATCAATCGGTACTTTAGCCTGTTTGCTCCTTCTAGGTTCCTCTTGTTCTTCTTCATCCATATGTGGATCACTACTCGAGGACTCATGAGTTCTCTTAGTAGTTTATTTTCTTGTCTTTCCTTGTAAGGAAGTATATCTTCAAAGAACGATTTCCAACCCTTTCATGATGCATTCGACGTTTTCGCATTCCTTGATTCAATTATCGTATTGTTATGAATATAAGGAATGTTCGATTTGAACACAAGAAAATGATAAGCGGCACTATTGTTTGCATATCTGATGAATACGCAATCAATAGTTTTAGGTCCTATTATGACCTTTTTAGGTGGAGGAACAGCTACCTTCGCAAGACACCCGCACACTTTCATGTAATCTTAGGATGGTCTTCGACCCTTCCATAATTCATACGGTGTCGTGTCTAACTTCTTGTGGGGTATTTTATTTAAAATATAATTAGCTGGTAAAATAGCTTCCCACCACAAGTTCTGAGGTAAACCTGAACTGATCAACAAAGTGTTCATCATTTCTTTCAATGTTCAGTTCTTGCGTTCTGCAATACCATTTTGTTGAGGTGAATAAGGAGCAGTGGTTTGATGGACGATACCATTTTTCGAACAGAATTCATTAAACAATGAATCATATTCACCACCTTTATCACTCCTTACTATCTTTATTTTCTTTCTTAGTTGATTTTCGACCTCATTCTTAAAGAGCTTAAAGCTTCCAAGGCCTCGTTTTTGCTTTTTAGCAAATAGACATAACAATATCTTGTGCAATCATCTATAAAAGTAATGAAATACTTTATACCGCCTCTAGTTTGCACAAATTTTAAGTCACATATATCATTGTGAATTAAATCTAGAGGTTCACTACTTCTTTCTATTGAATAGAAAGGAGCGTTAGCTAATTTGGATTCCACACAGATTTCACATTTGTGATTTTTGTCAATGACAATTTTCGAAAGCAAATCCAAATTGCTGATTGTCTTCAAGGTCTTGTAATTTACATGACCTAATCTACCATGCCATAATGTAAGGGACTCAAAAAAGTAAACAGAAGAAATATTCTTATTAATAGTCTTGTTCTTTGGTACAATTGTCATAACATTGAGCCTAAAAAGCCCATCACAAAGATATCCCCTTCCTACAAACATCCCACTTTTTGTGAGTACAAATTTATCAGACTCGAATACAAGTCTAAACCCGTTCTTGCTCAATAGAGAGCCGGAATCCAAATTCTTACGAATTTCAGGAGCATGAACTACATTATTCAAAGTTAGTTCCTTCCCGGAAATCATCTTGAGTACCACCTTCCCATGGCCCCCCTACCTTGCAAGCCGTAGAATTTCCCATAAATAGTTGCTCATCGTTAGCAGCTTCTTTATACTCGGTGAAACTCTTCCTTTCAGAACAAACATGACAAATGGTACCGATATCAACCCACCACGTCTTAGGGGTTTCTACCAAGTTCACTTGTAATACAACAGCAGCTAGCTCAATCTCATTATCATCAACTAGGTTGGCTTGAGCTTTCTTCTTCTTGTTCTGTCGGCAATCCTTTGCATGATGTCCGGGCTTGTTGCATACGAAACAAGTTCCCGTCAACTTCTTGAAATCCGTTCCCTTATTAGCTTGGGAAGAACTAGAACCAACAAATTTCCTCTTGTTGGTCTTCTTCGAATGTTTAACAACAATCGCCTTGGCTTCCATGTTCTGAACCTTAACCCTATTCTCTAAACCACGGTTATCCTCCTCGATCTTTAATCGAACAATCAGGTCCTCTAAAGTCATCTCCTTCCTCTTGTGCTTTAGATAGTTCTTGAAATCTTTCCACGAAAGTGGTAATTTCTCTATCAAAGTCGTCGTCTCAAAATTATTCACTAAGAATCGTTCCTTTAGCTGTAAACTCATGGAGGATCAGTTGATACTCTTAGACTTGACTAATCAAGGATTTTGAGTCCACCATTTTAAAATCCAAAAATCGGCCAACCATAAATTTCTTCGTGCCGGCATCCTCGATTCTGTATTTTCTCTCTAAGAACTTCCATAGCTCTCTAGCTGTCTTGATCGGGCTATACACGTTGTATAACGTGTTGTCCAATCCATTGAGGATATAGTTCTTGCATAGGAAGTCAGAATGCTTCCATCCTTGCACCGAAGCTATAACCGTAGTATGAGTCTCTCCCTCATTCAGAGTCGGGGCCTCCTCCCGTAAGAACCTGGCTAGATTGAGGGTGGTCAAATAGAACAGCATCTTTTGCTGCCATCATTTGAAGTCCAGACCATTGAACTTCTCGGGTCTCTCACCATGTGTGACATGTAGAGGTTGTGGTGCTACAGGCGCACTAGCATTACCGATAGATGTTTCGGCCATCTGTTATTTCAAAAATAACAGGATCAACTATAGTTTAATTATTATTGCAAAATTATACTACTAATATTCACACTTTATATAAATTACTAACATTAGCAAATAATATATGTTTTTATAAAACAACAAAATATATTATCTAAAACAATATAATATATATTATAACAAATGAAACAATATTTATTATATTACTAAACAAAACAGTAAATATAACATATAAATATATAACATGAAACAATGTATATATATAAAAAACCAAAGCAGACAATATATATATATATATATTTGTTAGAAACAGTATCGAAATACTAATAATATAAATATATATTACTAAACAACAAATATTGTAAAGTCTGAAGCATATATAAACTCAAACACATCGTAACAATTAAGAACCGAACTCTATATTTACAAACATATGCAGTATATATAATTAGGTACTAGAAATAGTAACTAATATATTACTTACTAATCGCATATATATATATAACACAAAATATAACAAATAAAAAGAACAGTAAAAACGTGTTAAGATTGTTGGATAATATTTGCTATATACTATATTAAACAGAATATAAAATATAAAAGAAATTCACACTATATAGAACAGAAACGAATTTCACTATATACATATATATACAAACTTGAACAGATTACAAAGAACTGAATATACGAACACTTACAGGAATTGATTTGATGAAATCAATATCGAGTGAAGGTTGGACCTTTGACCTTAAGACGTTTTTTGCCTGTCTAAAGGTGTTACAGTTTGATGCAAATCGTCTCCCAGGTTTCCTCAATAATCATTGCAAATGAGAGCACACTCGGATGAAACACAATGAACCAGAAGAATGTTGAGTCTCTCTCTTAGATGATAGAATTTATTTGAGTGAATTAGTGAGTAAAAAACAAACACAAGATGTTTGTATTTATAGCAATCAATCTGCCTGTTTGGTAAAGAAACACCACATGGAAGGAACCTATTTGATCAGAACAGGCACACCCATTGGTGAGGAACCGGTTCAGTCAGGCATAAAGTTGAACTGGTATGTCTTTACCGAAAAGACAGATCCTGAAAAAAACGAATTGGTTTGGTCCTGGACTGAACAGACTGAATTAATCAGACAGAAAAATAAGTTGGTCTGGCTGGGCAGCAAAAAGAATAATGCTGACCAAAGCCCAAGGGCGGCCCGGCGGCGGCGCGTATGGTCCAGCCTAGTTTGTGTAGGTCATCACCCACCACAAAACTTGGGTGCCCCTTAGGGCCCAACCCAACATGGAACACTAGCCTATATATACAACAAGCTAAGGCCAAACTTTGTTCTATGTGGGATTGAATATCACACACAACTACAACCAACTATCTTCCTCTTCAAGCGGGTGTTTAATGAGACTAATTTCTCATTCAATTTTGATATCAATTGTGTAAGTTAAATATACACCATGTATCTAGTTATGATAACCTATGTATTGGTATACGTATTTTGTATATATACACCCAAAATAATGCATTGATATCCAACATAATTAACATGGCATGGAAAGCAATTTATTATAACATGACAAAACTTAAATGACAAAACCAAAAGAATGAATGGCATGGCATATGAATCAAAGACATGGCATATGAATGATATGACACAATCTAAATGATATAGCCTAAAAAAAAGAATGATATGGCATGCTTCACATGGAAAACTCTAAATGACACATGAATGAATGACATGGCATGGCATATGACATGGCAAAATTTGAATGAATGATATGGCATGCTTGACATGGAAAACTCTAAATGACGCATGAATGAATGACATGGCATATGACATGGAAAAATTTGAATGACATGGCATGTGAATGAATGACATGGCATATGAATGACATGACACATGAATTAATGACATGGCATATGAATGACATGGCACATGAATGAATGACATGGCATAATATAAATGACATGACATGTGAATACATGGCATATGAATGACATGGCATAATCTAGATGACATGACATGTGAATGAATGACATGGCATACGAATGACATGGCACATGAATGAATGACATGGCACATAATGACATGGCACATGAATGAATGACATGGCACATGAATGAATGACATGGCATAATCTAGATGACATGGCATGTGAATGACATGGAACATGAATGAATGACATGGCACAAGAATGAATGAATGGCATAATCTAGATGACATGGCATGTGAATGAATAACATGACATGGCATGTGAATGAATGACATGGCATGGCATATAACTGACGTGGCACATGAATGAATGACATGGCACATAAATGAATGACCTGACATATGAATGACATGGCATATGAATGACATCAACATGGAATATTCATGGACATAGAACTTTCATGTGAGGAATCATACAAATAGCATATGTCAGAAAATATTACCACACTCTCCGACAAACCTAGCAAAGTTTGGAAAATAATTTTTTCTTATGACATTTATATGATTCCGAATAAAACAAAATCCAATATCTTTCAATTCCATAAACACGTGCATTGAACAATTTCTCAACCTCTCCGACAAAGATTAGGAACTAATTCTCGCCAAATGTTTAGGAAACCTAAACATACGTTTTATGTCAAATTAAAATGAAAAACATTTTAAAACATGCAATGCATGAAGGTGTATTTCTCTCTTGAAGTAAGGACATTCGTATACCTAAAAGGGTATCCGAATACCTTTGAAAGAAACTTAAATTGGATTTTCAAAAATCGAGTGACTTTGGGCTCGGATATTTAAAAAAAATGGGAATTTTTGGGAAGAAAAAAGGTCTCATGGCTGAATACCCCTAAAAAGGGCTCTAGTTTCCCTATATTTTTTGAAACCCGGGTTGACCATCCTTGACCCGATTTTTGTAAAATCAATTTTTATCCTTGAATGACATGTAATTCAACCTAAGACAGTAACTAATGACTCAAATCAACCCTTTCTTTGTATTCAAATAAAAACAGAAAATTATTAGTTTTAAAAAACAATTCTAACTCCCAAAACTAGTTTTGCAAAACTATTTTTTTACCCTTCATAAAAATTCAAAAAATTTTGGAAAAATCAGTATAGACTTGAGACATTATGTTATACATGGGAAAAAATCATCTTAATTTGTGGACTAAGGATGCCTTGACCGAATTTTCACTAAAGTCAGAACAGTGAGCTAAAAACTGTTTTATCGAAAACCATTTTTCCAACTTTGATTAAAAAAATCTAAAAATCTTGGAAAAAATATAAGGGCATCCTCTAAGGGTCTACTAAATATGGTTAAAACATCTTTTTATTTTGACAAGATATGAGTATTAAAAAAATGTCCAAAGCTAGAATATCCAACTTAAACTATCACTCTTCCAACTAGTATACATAATAGAAATTTGGCTAGAGACCATTAATTGGCCTTAACCAAAAATCAAGTTGGGAATAGAGAATGCATGATTTTACAGCCAACAAACATATGAAAATGAATCAATTATGAATTAAAAACATAAACAAAAAAAGAAAATGATGGTTGGCTCAATGGTTGGTTCCATGGACATAGTCCCACCTAACCAAAATCACTTGATAAAAATGAAGATCCTCAAGCTTCTCAAACCTTTTATTTCATTTTTCAAACAAGAAAATAAAAGAAATAGACTATCCTACCACAATGGTGAATCCCACAAACAACAAGCAAGCAAGAAAATCAAGCAAAGACAAGCACAAAAATGCCCCTTAGGTTTCGGCCAAAGAGAAAAATATGTAAAAAAATTTGTCAACTTGGTTATTTTGTAAAGAATAAAGAATAAAGGAAAGAAAACCTTTTATTTAACAAAAAAAAAATTAATAGTCACATGAAAAAGAAGAGAACAAGAACGTGAAATCCAAGTAAAAAAATGGAAAAGAAA
This sequence comes from Fremontodendron californicum, assembly GCA_030761205.1. Lineage (NCBI taxonomy): Eukaryota > Viridiplantae > Streptophyta > Magnoliopsida > Malvales > Malvaceae > Fremontodendron > Fremontodendron californicum. The sequence continues at coordinate 26,581,828 of JAULJL010000018.1, forward strand.
AGAAGAAATAGCTACCTAACTAAGTTTTCCTTCCAAGCTTCTTCTCTTTTTCCTTGAGAGGTTTCTCCTTTTTCTCCTTTTTTCCCTCAAGAGTGTAGTGAATAGCCTTGAAAAAAAATGAAAATCACCCCATCTTTTTTGCTTAGCCAGCCCCCTTGTATAGTAGTAGAGAGCATTTTATTTTTTTTAGCCTTTGTCATGCTTTACATGCTCTCCCAATATCTTTGCCACATGGCTTAAAAATGTTCCCTTCTTGCATGGTGCTTTCCTTAAATTAAGGGTTCTTGTCTCCTATTTGCATGATGTTTCCCTTAAATTAAGGGTTTTACAACCTCTCATTGGTCAACAATTCCACCTAGATTATTCTTGTCTCCTATCTCTACAAAAATATCTAAGCCACTTGTCATGATCATATGGCTTACTATTAAAATATCTTCCTAGGTGGCATTTTTAATCCTATTTGGCATCATCTCATAGCCTTCACATGCTCTTCACATGGCCTTCACATGGCTTTGCAATTTGATGGCCTTTCGTTGGCCAAAAATGCCATGACGGCAAGTAGTGGAGAATCTTGTCATTTCTTAAAAATGTCATCCTGCTATTCAATCTTGGCCATTTGATTCAAGATGATCATACCCTCTCCTTCATCCATAGGCTGGATGAAAGTGGCTTGAAATTTTCTAGGCCATTCCTCTTTCTTTTTTTTTATTCGCAAAATGGCCCTTTTTCGTTTTTTGGTAAAATTGCATTTTGGCTCTCAAACTTAATTTATTTGTAAATGGACCACAATTTTGATTTTTTCTTTTCCAATCCCTTCCATCCAATATAAAACTGAGTTCTGGAGGTTTTCATAATTTTTCGAGCTTGGATTCTATTTTTCACGTATTTTTCTCTAAATTTTCGGTTTAGTGCCTCCTAAACTTTGTCTTTTTCCATTTGAGCCACGATTCCAGATTTTTCTTATCCAACCCCTTTCATAAAATATAAAACTCAGTTCTAAAAGTTTTCATAATTTTTCGAGCTCGTTTTTTATTTTTCCCGTATTTTTCTCTTGAAATTTTGGATTAGTGCACCCGAACGTTGTCTTTTTCCATTTGAGCTCCGATTTTGGATTTTTCTTCTCCAATAAATTTCATAAAATATAAAACTCAGTTCTGGAAGTATTCATAATTTTTCGATTTTTTATTTTTGTCAAAATTTTTCTCTTGGAATTTCGGATTAGAGCCCTCGAATTTTGTCTTTTTCCATTTGAGTTTCGATTCTGAATTTTTCTTCTCCAATACCTTCCATAAAATATAAAACTCATTTCTAGAAATTTTCATAATTTTTCGAGCTCAGATTCTATTTTTCCCGAATTTTCCAAAATTGCACTTTAACCCCCGAAATCTTGAAACGAGCCCAATTTTCAGATTTTCTTTTCTCACTGCCTTTGTCATATATTGAATTGGAGTTGGTCCGAAAATGCCCAATTTTTACATCCGAATTCCTCTCCGATTTAGTTTTCTCCTTTTCCTCAATATTGGGAATTTTCTCATTTTTTCTTTTCTCCTCCAATCGACTATTCCTTGGGATCCACTTCAAATTGGGACTTGGGATCTTTTATTTATTTATCCTTTATCAACTGGGGGCTTCAATTTCACCGACTCGGGCCATCTCTATAGTTTTCCCCAAATTTGTAGTTTTCTTATTTATTCATTAAATCATTATTTTTCTTTTTCTCTTCCACCCAATTCTTCCTTCGATTCCACTTCAAAATTGGACCTTCCAATATCCATATTTATTGATCTTATTCCATTTTGAACCTCCAATTTGGTTGTTTACGTACTTTTCCCCAAATTTGCAAAATTAGACACTTTTCCTATATTGAATTTTTGTAATCTGTCTTTCAAGCTCTCTATCTTTCGTTGTAGACCTCCGATTATCAAAATTCCTTCACCATTGTTCAATTCAACTTCGAATCTTGATTTTGACTAAGAGTTGACTTTTTTAGCGGTTGACTTTTTGAGGTTGACTTTTTTGAAGCTGACTTTTTTTGGGTTGACTTTTTGTGTTGACCTCGAATCAAAGTCTTGGAGACCCATTTGAGGAATGAGGGAAGATTCTTCGCATTCCGGGAAGTTGAAAGGAGAATTTGCCTTGTCTAAGGGTCCGGACAAAATTAGGTGTTTACAGTTGCCCTCTTTAACTATTGCTTAAAATCAGGAATCAGGTAAAGATAAACTAGATAATAATTTTGTCCTGTTAGTCATATCACATGTGAAGGATAGAAGGGAGAATTTTCATCATTTTGAATTCATTTTTTTTTATTTTTTCATTTTTGTAAACTATAAATAAGAAGATTTTTCCTTAAATTGAGTTCCTTGACTAATCAAGGCTCGACCTGTCATAAGGAACCGAGTTCGATTTGCAAGAGAAGACAATACCTCAGTGAAAGTCTTTGGGCCTTATCTTATCTTGGTGTGATTTTGTTTAAAAACAGTAAGATTTGTCAGTAAATTGAGTTCCCTGACTAATCAAGACTCGACCCGTCTTAAAGAAACTAGTTCGATTTGCAACAAAAGAAAATACCTCGGCGCAAGTCTCGGGGCCTTATCTTATCTTGGTGTGAAATTATATGAATGGCATGTGTCGGGATATTTCACTGAACTCCCCGGCAACCCAGCAAGTCTTTAGAAAAATATCTTTTCACATGACATGTATATAATTTTGGGATGAAATTATATTTTTTGAAAAGAATTTGTCCTTAAATTGAATTCCCTGACTAATCAAGGCTCGACCCGTCTTAAGGAAACGAGTTTGATTTGCAAGAGAAGACAATACCTCGACGGTGATCCTGACGCCTTATCTTATCTTGGTGAAATTTATTTAAAATTCTGGGTATCTCCTCTAGAAGCTTCGGCTATCACTACCAAAGACTTGGTTTATTTCTTTTAAAATAGTAAAATTCTGGGTATCTCCTCTAGAAGCTTCGGCTATCACCACCAAAAACTTGTTCATTTTTAAAATTCTGGCATCTCCTCCAGAAGCTTCGGCTATCACCACCAAAGACTTGTTTATTTTTTAAAACAGTAAAATTCTGGATGTCTTTTCCCAAAGCTTCGGCTATCACCACCAAAGACTTGTTCATTTTTTAAAACAGTAAAATTATAGATGTCTTTTCCAGAAGCTTCGGCTATCACTAGCACAGACTTGCTCATTTTTAAAACAGTAAAAATTTTGATGTCTTTTCCAAAAGCTTCGGCTATCACCACCACAGACTTGCTCATTTTTAAAACAGTAAAAATTTTGATGTCTTTTCCAAAAGCTTCGACTATCACCACCAAAGACTTGTTCATCTTTTAAAACAATAAAATTCTGGTTGTCTTTTCCAAAAGCTTCGGCTACCACCACTAAAGACTTTTTCATTTTTTAAAACAGTAAAATTCTAAATGTTTTTTCTAGAAGCTTCGGCTATCACCACCAAAGAGTTTCTCATTTTTAAAAAATTTGGATATTGGTTCTTGAAAACGTGTTGAAAATTATACCCGAAAGCTTTGAGAGAGGATGCAAATGCTTCATGATGCAGATGCAAATGCAAATGTCTTTAACAAGGTGCACATGTTTCATGGTGCAAATGAAAATGGCTAGGATTGATGCAAATGCTTCTTTATGCAGATGCAGAGATTGAATAAGATGCAAATGCTTCATGGTGCAAATGCAAATATCTTGGATTGATGCAAATGCTTCTTGATGCAGATGCAGAGATTGAATAAGATGCAAATGCTTCATGGTGCAAATGCAAATGTCTTGGGTTGATGCAAATGCTTCTTGATGCAGATGTAGATATTGAATAAGATGCAAATGCTTCATGGTGCAAATAAAAATGTCTTGGATTGATGCAAATGCTTCTTGATGCAAATGCGAATATTAAATAAGATGCAAATGCTTCATGTTGCAAATGTAAATGTCTTGGATTGATGCATATGCTTCTTGATGCAGATGCAGATATTGAATATGATGCAAATGCTTCATGGTGCAAATGCAAATGTCTTGGATTGACTCAAATGCTTCTTGATGCAAATGCAAATATCAACATTGACGCAACTACTTCATGGAATGATGCAAATGCAAAGATTGACATTATGCAAATGCTTCTGAATGATGCAAATGCCAAGATTAGCAGTGTGCAAAATGCTTCTAAATGATGTGAATGCCGATATCAATAATGATGCAAATGCTTCATGAAAAGATGCAGATGCCCCTACGAATCGTGTTTATGTAAGTGGTCTATGAATGGTGTAACTGTAGTTACCACACAATGTGAAGATGCAATGATCCTAGAAATGACGCAATTGCTCGAGATGATGCAAATGAGAATATCCATGAAGGACGTAAATGTAATGGTAAAATGCAGATGCTTATGGAATAGTGCAAATGCAAGTAATGCTTGCTGACACGGTGCACATGCAAAGCTCAATAAAGAGGTAAGTGCTCATGAATGATGCTAGTGTCCCTGATTATTTTTCTAAACTTTGGCTTAGCCTTTTCAATTCATTTCTCCTCTTCAAATCAGAATGTATCTTGAATACTCGTGCCTCATGAGAGATTGTTCCCTTGTCAGTACTTGGCTATCTCCTTGCCCTGACAGTTTTCAAACTCTTATCAACAGAAGCCTGTTTGCCGAATTCTATTTCTTCTTCTCATATCTGGAAGTCAAGGTCAACCCCAGTCGTTCCATACCTTTGGGTTAGAAAAACCCTTGTCTCATGTCAACATAAAAAATGGTTATTTCAAAAATACTTTTATTTGCTTTCCCCTTTTGAAAAAAATTGCTCATCTAATGAAAACTTCTGGCCTAAAATTTTAACCCCATAATGTGTAATTTACAAATCTCTTGAAGACTGATGATCATCGTTAGAAATTTTTTGAATGTCAATTTGGTTTTTTCAACTTGAATTGAAAGACTTGGTACAATAAGATTTTGGTTGATCGAAGAAAAATGTATGTCCCGTCTAGGCTCACCAATGGAACAAGTTTTTTAAAGTATGAATTTCTTGAGAATCAAACAATTTCGACATTCTTTTAGTTTCCAAATCATGGCATTTTGACAAGCGTCAAGATTGGCCGGGATGTTCAAACTGGAAAGTCAATTTTGGAGGGAAAAAAAGTTTTAATTTTTCAAGTCAATCCTCCAAATGAGAGCTAGCAATTTGGGAAGGTCAAGAATTCCTAGATGTTCCTTGATTCCTTCAAGATGACCATCTCTTTTATTGTGGCATCGGCATAAAAAATTCCATTTTACTCTAGACCATCCATTTTTGGGTTTTCGCCCTACAGTCCTAATCTTTTCATTTTTTCTTTCTTTTTTATTGTTCCACCATGCACCTGAGAATTCTAAATTCTTCCAAAATAAAATGATAATTCGATGAGATGAGATGAGATTGGATAAAATCTAAGGAAAAACCCTTCAAGTCAAATATATGTGCTTGATCAAAATGGACTTTTAAAAGCACGTAATGTAGGCCAAGGTTTGGGGTTCAAAAAAAAGGATAAATAGGCCAAAAATATGTGTTTGAAGGTAATCAAATCAAGGATCATTTCTTGATGAGGATTCCCTTTGAAACATTTGTATCTTTTGGACTTTTCTTTTCTTATTTTGACTTTTGCTCATTTTCTTCTTCGTTCTTGGCTTCATTTGCCATACTTTTTCACACATTTTTTGTATGTTTTTTCCTTTTTCTTTTGTTTTGTTCTTGGCTTTCATTTTGCAATCTTTTTCTTTTTTCCTTTTTCTTTTGCATCTTCATTTTGACAGAGTGAGACCGTATTTATTTGGGAGCTCAATTTGCTTTGTATCTGTCTTCGAGTTAGGACTCATTTCTTCTTGATCTTTGAGAAGATCTTTCCTCGCATTTGCTCCCCAGTGTAGAGGCTGATCCTTGATCAGGGTTCAAAGAAGAAACAATTCTTTTGGTTCAGAAGGGGTTACTATGGATTATTTTTTTTGTGAAAGGGATATGAAAGATGACCATTTCTCATATAAAGCACAAATATTCTCATTGAAAAGCAATCCCCAAGGGAGAATAAAAATCAGAATTTCATTTTACACTTCGGACTCATCCGAATTCTCATATGCATCATATCACAATTTTTTCTTCGTTTTTCTTTCTTTCTTGTTTCTTGTCGCATGCCCCATTGATTCATACATTAGTTCCATCCTTGTTCACCATGTATCCATCATTTCCACATATGATGCCTCAATTTGATTAACCATGAGAATTTGTATCATTACGAGGAATATCGCAAGTCTAGGTCTATATTGAAAAGGCTGAGTTTCAGTTTTGGTTTCACTTGAAGTGACAAGAAAAATATAGCCCAAAAATAGGTTTTTTCTAGGACATGGGATAATCTAGTTTAGTCATTGTGCCCCGGGATGTCAATCATGAAGTGATGTTTGAGCAATTGGTGTTTTATGGTTATTAGAAAGGCTGTGAATGATTTTGGCACAACCTTGACACACACCAAATTACCATGATCTAGATTCTCGAAAAAATATCTCATTTATTCGAGTTTCCTAGGAGCTCGGAAAATTTTCAAAAAGTCTGTTCCATTGTTCAAAGCCTAGGCTAGGATCTGTATCTTTGCTTATTTTGCAGTGACAATGGTTTATGAAGTTCATCATTCATATTCCTTGAAGCATTAGGTCTTTCAAGTGGTCTCGGTTCAAGGGATTTAGGCATAGGAAAGCCCAAGAGAGGTAGGAGGGTATTGGGTCATTTCTAACAATGATCATCAATATTCTCGAGACTGTCCATTATTGCATGTGAAAACCCCTTATTACTGTTCACCAAAATTTTTCTCAAAGTTTCATTTTTTTTGTTGTTCTTTTTTTTTGTTGGTTTTTTTTTTAAATTCAAATTATTGCTAAAATATAATGAACACAACATTTAAATTCAAAATTTATTTATTTCATGTAGATGTCAACATGAGACAAATGCTTTCAACATCACAGTGTATAGAACTACATGCATCAGAAATCCTAATATGATAATGCACCATGTTCTTTATGACACTTGGCTTTCCCTTCTTCAAAACTTAGCAAACCAGCCTTGATGAGATCCCTGACCTTGTACTTCAAAGCGGGGTAGTTCTCCATTGAGTGCCCTTGATTGTCGGAATGATAATCGCAATACTCATTAGCATCAATACCAGCTCAAATAAGGGGGCTTCAGAGGCTCTAATTGCATGGGTGTCAAAAGGTGATTCTGGATGAGTTGAGGTAGCAGCTCACTATATGACACGGGAATCGGGTCAACCTGATTTCTTTCTCACTTTTTACACCCTTTTCGATTATTCTCAAGGGTGTTTGATTGATAGACAGATGTAAATGCAGGCGTAGTTGCAGGTAGTGGCTGGCAAGGATAAGAACCTTGAGAGACGTTGTTCAGAGTAGGGTAGAATGGATGATACGAGGAGAATTAGGGATATATGGCAAAGCCCTCCATAGCCTGGGCATCTTTCTCTTTCTTTTTGGGGGTCTTGTTTCTCTCAGCACTAGATTTTTTATCTCCTTCGAGTTTCCCAGTCTTGATAGCATTCTCAATCATCTGCCCTGAAATTACCATATCCGCAAAATTCTTCATGGCATTGCCAACGAGTCTATTATAGTATGGGGCCTACAGTGTATTCACAAAAAGGACGTGGTTTCCATCTGTGTCAAAGGCGGTCGTACTTGGGCGGCCATGTCCATCCACTGCTGAGCATATTCTTTGAAGCTCTCAGTAGCCATTTTCTTCATATTTTGCAAGGTGAGACGGTCAGGTGCCATATCAGTCATAAGCTTTTATTGGCTTAGAAAATCCCTAGCCAGATCATTCCAAGGGAGAATCTGATCCCTGCTCAATTGATTATAGCACCTGATCGCGGATCCGCTGAGGCTATCCTGAAAACAGTTGATCAAAAGCTTATCATTATCTATATGACCCACCATCTTTTGGTAGAACATAGTGATGTGGGCTGACGGATCGATTATCCCGCCATATTTTTCAAAATCGGGGACCTTGAATTTAGGAGGAATCACTAAATCGGGGACCAAGCAACATTCTTTTGCATCCACACTTCTAAATACATCTGTACTTTCTACTGCCCAGAGCCTTTCCTCTAACAGTTGATATTTCGTTTAGGAATTTGCTAACTCAGCCTCATTCAACACAACCATTTTCAACTTTGCCTACTCAGCTGGATCATCTAAGTTCAAGATGTTGACAAGATTAACTGTATTTTGAAAAGACTGGACATCTAACATTATGACATCATTATGACCCTTTTGTGCCTCCGACCCTCTCTTTGGCGGCCAAGTTTTCAGTGTATCCCTTTCCTTTGATCGAGGCGAACACCAGCTCCATCAGTTTAGTCATCTAATCTCTAGATTCTGCCTGAGATTTTGCCAACGGTTCTCGCAATTCTTCCTGTGCCTTTTCCATTCTCTCTATCCGGGTAGCTTGTTCACTCTCCATAGCTTTGGCCTGTGTTATAAAGATGCTCTGTACTTCTTATACCTTTGATTTGAAATGAAAATTCTTTCAAAGACTCTTAAAGTCAAGCCAACTTATGTTTTATCCCCCCAAGTGTGTGTCATGATGATTGAGCCATGAATGTCATGAATGTAACACGATGCCTATATGACACGTGTAAAAAATAAACAAATTAATGCATGAACATATATAGTGAAACCAATGCTGATTATGTATGTCATGAATACAACTTGATGCCAACATGATGCGTCTAAAAAATAAGCAAATGAATACATGAACATATACAAAGAAATCATGTTGACTATATTTGTCATGAATGCAACCTGATGCCAACATGATGCATGTGAAGAATATACAAATTAGTGCATAAACATATACAAAGAAATCATGATGGCTGTGTTTGTCATGAAGTCAACCTGATGCTAACATAATGCATGTGAAGAATAAACAAATCAATGCATGAACATATACAGAGAAATCATGCTGGCTGTGTTTGTCATGAATACAACCTGATGCTAACATTATGCATGTGAAGAATAAACAAATCAATGCATGAACATATACACAGAAATCATGCTGATTGTGTTTTTCATGAATGTAACCTGATGCCAACATATGCATGTAAAGAATGGTGAAATTGATACACGGGTATATATATATAATGACCATGTATGTTACAAATGTATTCTACAATGAATGACCATGCATGTTAGGACTATAACATGATGTCAAAATGATACATGTAAAGAATAAATGAATTAACACAAGGGCATATACAAAGAAATTAATCAATGATTAAACGAAATTGATAGGACCAATTTTTGATTATTCAAAAATCTCGTTATGCAAGATTTGCCCCCAAATTTAATCCATGATTTTTTTGAAACATGATTGTCCCCCGAAAATATTAACATTTCATTGTTCAAAAGAATTTTGGGGTAATGGATCCTACTATGGTACAATGTCCAAACGTTTATTCAACACTACAATTTGTATTCAACCAATGAATGTTTATGCAATTAACAAATAAGATTATTATCACTATCCATTTATTGAAAAGATTGAGATCAAACATACAACTATAGATGTACATGATCTATTCACATATGCATGAAATGTGCAAAATGCAAAATGTTTGAAAAAGAATATTCATATTTTCATTTTCAAAAAGTAAATGAACATTTGCCACAACAGTATCTACTTATTTAGGCATCACAATACCTTTGGGTAGAAATTTAAATTTATTGTGGGCGATTTACGTTCATCTTTGCTCGATTTACAATGCTTATTCAGAAAGAAAGAATAAATGGAAAAAGATCATAAGCATTCCTCCATGTGTTCCTATCTCCGGTGCATCTAACGAAAATTCGGCATGGCTGTACCTAGGCTAGCTTCTTATGGATCACTATATAGAGTTGCATTAGGTTCTAAAATGGCTCCAAATTGCTTCTCACTGTCGCCGGTGAAAGCTAGTAAGGGACCTCGATCAAAACGAGTTCAATTTTTTAGAATACATTTCCCAGGCTTATGCGGAGGTTAACACCTCACAAAGCGTAGGTAATTTGTACTCTGAAAGTGTTTCACTAGCTTATGTAGAGGTTATCACCTCACGGAGCATAGGTACTTCACTCCACCTAGAAGGACGAAACTTGGGTTGAGGGCTCATGTTATGCAAATGCAAGTATAGTTTGTGAGGAAGAACAACAAACCTTTCACCACCTATTTTACAACCCTTAATCTAAATGCCCCAGGAATTTATTAAAGCAGAGATCAAGATTAGTGTAACACATTAACCAACGAGAGAGCAGTAATAATATACAAGGTTAAATAATCGAAGAACAATAACAATATACAAGATTAAATAACCAGAGAACAATACTAATATACAAAATTAAATAACCGGGGAACAATAATAATATACAAGATTAAATTACCAGAGAACAGTAATAATATGCATGTACATGAACATATTTAAAAATATTTTATTATTTTCTTGGAGAACCTCTTTATTTAAAAGAGAAAATGAGAATTATAATTAAATACCAATTAAAACCGACAAAACTAAGACTTTTGATTTTAAAACCAACAAAATTGAGACTTTTGATAACACACGACTAATTTGAGGCCTGACTCTCTAAATGTCCCCAATGGAGTCACCAAGCAGTCACAACCTCAAAAGGTGTTCGAAAAATTGCCCCGTCGCGAGACATTGGCCATTCATTAAGAGTGTGACATTAAAAAAATAGAGGCAAAGATGACTTAATTCCTCTTGAAATAAAGGTTGAGGGTATGGAAACGACCTTGAAAAATAAATCGAGCCGCCACCAATCTTTTTTTGGCTATGTGCGATCGGTCACCTATTAAAACCGATTTTGAAAAATATTTTAAAATTAATTAAAACATTTTAAAACCAATTTTGAAGTCTGCGCTTTGAACTAGAGAAAACAAGTGCGGGTTCGGGAGTCGGTTACGCGTGGGGAAGGATTAGCACCCCTACAACGCCCGTATAAAACGGTACCTTATTAGTCATCTGTTATCTCAAGTCTCAGTGAAAAGTTGGTTTTAGATTTGGTATTTAAAAATAATTCCCATTTTAAAAAGAATCCTATTTGTTTGAAAATGATCAGGAATTTGTTATTGCAAACTATATTCCCCGGCAAACCGCAAAATATAGAATTTTTATTTATGTTGAAAATTCTCCAAATCATCCTCTTTTTAGAAGGGTATTCCTTCATTAATAATGATTGATGAAGACTCCCCGGCAACCCGGAGGAGGATCCATGAATTGTATTAACTCGGGGATATTGCCTTATTTATTAGAAAATATCAAATTTCAAAATTTTAAATGATCATGAATATATAAATTATCATTAAAACATGAATATATAACATGCATAATTAACATGGCATGGCAAACAATTTATTTTAACATGACAAAATTTAAATGACATAGCCAAAAGAATGAATGGCATGGCATATGAATAAAAAACATGGCATATGAATGATATGCCGAAATCAAAATGATATAGCCTAAAAGAATGAATGATATGGCATGCTTGACATGGAAAACTCTAAATGACGCATGAATGAATGACATGGCATATGACATGGAAAAATTTGAATGACATGGCATGTGAATGAATGACATGGCATATGAATGACATGACACATGAATTAATGACATGGCATATGAATGACATGACACATGAATGAATGACATGGCATAATTTAAAAGATATGACATGTGAATACATGGCATATGAATGACGTGGAATAATCTAGATGACATGACAAGTGAATGAATGACATGGCATAATCTAGATGACATGGCATATGAATGAATGACATGGCATAATCTAGATGACATGGCAATTGAATGATGACATGGGACATCAATGAATGATATAGCATATAAATGACATGGCATAATCTAGATGGCATGGCATGTGAATGACATGGCACATGAATGAATGACATGGAACATGAATGAATCACATCAACATGGAATAGTCATGGACATAGAACTTTCATGTGAGGAATCATACAAGTAGCATATGTCGAAATATATTACCACACTCTCCGGCAAACCCGGCAAAGCTTGGAAAATAATTCTTTCTTATGACATTTATATGATTCCGAATAAAACAAAATCCAATATCTTTTGATTCCATAAACACGTGCATTGAACAATTTCTTAACCTATCCAGCAACCCGGAAAATATTAGGAACTAATTCTCGCCAAATGATTAGGAAACTGAAACATACGTTTTATGTCAAATTAAAAACATTTTAAAACATGCAATACATGATGGTGTATTTCTCTCTTGAAGTAAAGACATCTATATACCTAAAAAAGTATTCGACTACCTTTGAAAGAAACTTAAATTGGATTTTTAAAAACCAAATGACTTTTATTACTTTTATTAATATAATTATTATTAAAATATTGGTTATATTAATATAATAATTATAAAAATATTGTTTATATTAATATAATAATTATTAAAAGATTATTTGTAGTTTTAGAAATAGTAATATTGACATAAATATTAAAATATTAATAAAATATTATTTCTATTAATATAATTATTATTTAAATATTATTGTTACTTTTCAAATAGTAAATATAATATGGCATAAAATATTAATTATAAATTATTAATATTAATATTAATATTTGAAATAGTTGTTAACCAATAGCAAGCATTGAATATAATAAGATAAAACTCACCCTGATGGTCGTAATGGTTCCATCCAACCTCATATGATTATGAGAAGTGGCCCAAGGAGCGGTACTTGTGCCCCCCCTTATGAAGCATGAATAGCAGAAAAAATTTAGAAGAAAACTCAAGTGAGGGGCAGGATTACATTACAATACAATACAATAAAAATGAAAGAACATTAGAGAAAGTAAGTTAAGAGGGATGACCTTCCTCTTAATCTTAAATTATGGGGCCTCATAAGCCTTCAAACGAGCAAGGGGCAAGGCATTAAATATTTTCGCAAATGCAGTTGGTTCATCTTCATTTCTTCATAGAAACAAAAGCAAGACATAAAATATTTTGAAAACTCATTTCTCTTTTTTAGCTCCAGATGTAATCTTCCCCCAAGAGCATGATGAATCTATCAGCTCTCTAAATAATGTCCTTCTTTAGCAATAGCAAAGTTTTTTATTAAGATCTGCATGCATGCCTACTTTGCTGGCTGGCATTTGCCTTAAAACAAGAAAGTCCTTGAGTATATATAGTATGATGTTGTGTTTTAGTAAGTAGAAAACATAAAAGTAGCGTACCCATAATCCAAGGCTCTGCGGCCAGTGACTAGTTCCATTAAGGTCAGACCAGCCTGAACAAAAGATGGGGTCTTAGTTTTCATAGTTAAAGATGTTTCCATTAATAAGGAGCCAAACACAAGAAGGAAATGTTTAAAATCTTCTCAAGCAATTAGCATTCGCACATTGATTATGGTCTAAACAGAATAACCTAAGTAAATATAAATATATTATATTAATTAAGTTGGCATTCTAGAATAAAATAATCTGATGGCAGAGACATCATAGAAAAGCTAACATTTAACAGTAAGGGAAGGGAAGAAAGAGAAAAAAACACATTGATTAATGATTACTGGAAAGAAACCAGTGATTCCTACTTGTCCTAAGTGATGAAATGTAAAAAATTTCAAAGACCCCTCACCAGACCCCTGACCATAAGAAGCAAGACAGTTAGAAATTCCTCGAGCATTGACAACCAGCAAAAGCAGCAAATAGCACTCTTGTTTTTATCATCTCTCTTTAATCACATCAATATAGTATTGGTAGACATACTATTTCATATCCATTAACTCATAAAATTTTGCCAATGGTTTGTGAAACATCTGATAAACATATATAAGAAATTTTTTTTGTTGAATATTATCTATTGAACAAAAAAATTTACCATCATGGCAGTGGCAGCTGGTTTGAGCAGATGTACAGCATCAGAAAATTCACCAAGTCCAGAGAGTTTCCCTAGATGTCAAATGAAAAAGAATTTTACGTAAGTATCCGTTTCACAAAAAGTGTCCAATCAAAAACAATTTTAGATACACACCAGATGTGAGTGCATACATACATTTTTATTTATAAATTATTAATAAATAAAAAAGTATCATAGAAAGAAGAAGATAATAGCAAATAAGAGTGTCAGAAAAATGAAGTAAAGAGATCGAAAGGATATTGCCTAACTTGATTTAACTTCATAATAATTTATTTTGCGGACATTTATGGTATTTAATGATTGAAGAGAAATATGTTAGAATTTAGTTGATCCATACCTGAAATGGAATTTTTATGATATTGAGCTAAGCAATGCAGGTTTGACATCCATAACAAACCCCTTGATATCTATGAAAAAGGAAATTCATAGATAGAGAACTGTAAATAGGATAATGGCAGGCATCAGTCATCACCATAAACTTATGTAAAGCACCAAAAACTCTAGATTTGGTTGCACCTGAGGCCAGACAGATGAAGGTCCTAGATACTTTGAATCTGATGTCTTTTGCTGGAGAATATGGCTGCAAAAGGACTTCATCCTGGAAGCAATTTTGAAGCAATAAAGAAAAAAATAAATTAATTATTACAAGCCCATTGATCAAATTAACCATTCATGTAACTTGCACTGCAATATTCCCCATCCTTGTCATAGAATTATAGAGATTCCTTACAACCCTTGGAGAATAACAATTTATTCATAGAGTTAACAGTTTGTACAGAACTGATGTTACTGCCTATTGGTTGGATCTGTTCAATCCGCAGCTTTTTGAACCACCATTCTCTCCCTTTCCTCCTGTGACAAAGTGTGCATAGTTATATTCACCCAACCATACCTTATTTGAATCCTTGTCATTCAACAAAGCCTGGGACTGAACAGTTATATCAGAGAAGAAGGTTTTTTTTCCATTCCACATCCTCTAACTCTCTAAAGAGAGACATCCTAATCCAAACAGAAGTAAGAAAAAAATAATTGGAAGCCCGAGTCCTAAAACAGAACAGAGAGAAAGACAAGAAATATTGTTTTTGGATGGAATGTTATTTTGAACAACTAAACATGGGATTAACAGATGCTGACTAGTTCCAACAGCAGTACAGCAAAGGCAAAAACATCAGTTTTTTCATCTACTATACCATGCATTAAGCAATAAAGGAAATTAACTTCAGGAGAAATCTCCTAGGATGATGGAATGAATTTACATCACAGAAAAATGGCTTTAACACGGTACAAATATTACTTTTAGCCTCAAACACAGATGCTACAGTGTAAAAAATTGAGCTGATATTTTGCAAAAAATAAAATAAAATAAATGAATGAATCATGTGGATCAAATTTGGTTTTGAAAATTTGAGAAGAAAAAAAACTCGTAAAATAGCAAAAGTTAGAAGACTAGTTTTATTTTAGATGAAAACCCAGTAGAAGTGTTGTAAGAAGACAGAACAAATTTACAGGAAACAGAAAAGGCTACAATTATGAATATGTACCTTAACATAAATACTGGCATTGACATCACTGTTCCTAACAACAAGACAGTAAGTAACATAAATATAGTGATTGCAGCAGAGAAGCAAAGGAGAGAGGTGTGATCCGAAGACCTAAAAACCCTGCAGCAGCATGGAAGAGGCCTATATTCCAATTACCACAACCAAATATCACATTCTCCACCATGCCAATAATAATAAGGACACGTCTGAGGAGGATGAGGTGATGAAACGAAATGACACCTAGGATCCTGGCAAGTTACGAAATGACACCAAATATCACATTCTCCACCATGCCATGCCAATATTACTAAAGGAACTGAATTGGTTAGGATGAGTATTACTTCCATTTTGGTCGAAACAATCATAACAAGGAACACATTACATTGAATCCAATTCAGGTCATTAGGAGTATCAAGTATCAAAGAGAAGAGTTTAAGAGGAGTACGAAGGAAGACTTACACCATACTCCAAAGTTGCCACAAGCTGCTTTTGTTTTCAACCACATGCTTTGATTGAAGTAGAGAATAAGCAGAATTCAGTAACAAAAGTAGAGTATAAGCAGAAAAACCCTGAGACCGTAAAGTAAAAACGAAGGAAAATAAATGAGAAAAAAAAGGGGACAAAGCAAAACCCAGAAAGGAAAATGATTAAAATTGTTGGAGCTTCTTTATCGAAGAGAAAATTAGTTTTCTGGGAAATCAAAGTAAATAAGAAGGCAAAGGGGAAGAAATCAGGTAAAGAAGAAAAGCGATGACTTTTTTTTTTTTCTTTTTTGTTGGCGGTTTTATGTGGGAAAAAGGGGAAAAAAAATGCACCCAGCAAAAAAAATACTAACTATTTGAGAAAGGAAATGTGATTTACCTGGTATTCTTCTTCTTCTTAATGGGTTTCTTCCTCTCTGTTTCCTGTTTTCTGAGGGAAAATATTGATAGATGAAATGTCAACATTTTTTTTTTTTTTGTCTAGTCGATTCAGGAACCAAATAATCTGAAAAAATAGAAAAGAATAGATTTCAATAGATTGGTGAAAAAACAGGCGGGAAGAGATGAATGAATGCTAAAAATATTTTAATTAGTTCTTTGTGATACGCTGCGTTTAACTATCAGGATGAATAAATTTTTTTTTACACAAAACTGTGCGTTTCATTTCAATGGTGTTTAAAGTGTACATTTGGTAGGTGAACTTCAAAAGGCCATAACTTTGCGCTCGGTTGTCCGTTTGGCGGTTTGCCGCCGACTTTTTCCAAAAAAACATCGTTTTGGCTATTAATTTTAGTTTTTTTCCTTTTTTTCGGGAATTTGAAAATATTGAACTTGCTCGTTTTCTTATTTCTCGAATCCAAAAACCAATTATATTGTACGAGAGTATAGTATTATTTATACGGATTTGATCCCTCAATGAGAAACGTCTGAACTTTTTTTGATACTTTTGATAAGTAATCTAACTATTAGTTGCATTTCTATGCTAAAAGTTAACGTTGGTTCAATTGGTTAAAGGCCTAACTTAAGTAATGATTTGTCTTGGTTTCGAATCCTTTCTCTAGCAATATTGATTTATTTTTGATTTTCTTATCATAAATATTGTATTGCATTCTTCTATCAAAAATTGACGTTGGTTGAGTGGGTTAAAGGCCAAACTTGAGTTTTCGATTGTCCTAGTTTCTAATCTTTTCACAAGCAATATGAATTTATTTTTGGATTTTCTTATAATGAATATCTATTGTGCTTAACCTATTGCTATTGTATTTTTTTTATCAAAAGTTCATGTTGGTTGAGTTGGTTAAAGGCCAAACTTAAGTAATGGATTGTTTTAGTTTCTAATCCATTCATTGACAATATAATTTTATTTTTTGATTCTCTTTGGCTCTTGACATAGAATTTCATGATATCTTTGTTGACACCATAAGTTTATAAGGAACTAAGTTGTGTTGGGACCATATTAATAACCACGCAATTCATCTTTGTATTTGGTATTATGATTATGTGAATCTTTTCATGTTTGTGAGTGATATTTTTCCTGCAAAGATGGGTACAATTATTGTGTCTTGCATATAAATATTTTGTTTTGTTACAGTGTTGTACTTAACCTTATTAATATTTATTATGTTTAGTATAAATATTAATTCCATTTTAAAAACAAAAGTGCTATCACAAGTTATGATTTGTCCTAATTTTTAGTCTTTTCACAAACAATGCAATTTTTATTCCCTTAATACTGAAACCTTAAATTTAATATGTTGGTTTAATGCAATTTTAATTCAATTTAATTTAATTATGTTTTATTTTAATTTAATCCAATTTCTTTTGAATAAAAAAAAAATATTGCTTAAATTTGTCAACCTGAAAACAATATGTAATAGGATTGAAACTTAGATTTACAATATTTGTACTCATAAGAACTTGTTATTTCGTGCCAAGGCATAAAATCCTGACTACTCGAAATTAAGACAAACTGAAAAAGTCATGCTAGCCCCTAATTTTTCAATATACGAGTAGACGTTCAATTGACATACGAGTATGAATTCAATTGTCCGAAATGAGGACACTTTTTTCCAAAAAAAAACGAGTATTAATTGACATACGAGTATGAATTCAATTTTCTGAAATGGGGACACTTTTTTCAAACAGTCATAGAATTGACATACGAGTATTAATTGACGTACGAGTAGAAAAACCAATCGATTTTTTCAAACTGCACTCTACCAACCGATGGTGCCGATGGTGGTCGAGCACCAAGCCTCGAGAGTGCCGATGGTGGTCGAGCACCAAAGCCCGAGGGTGCCGATGATGCCGGAGCACCAAAGCCCGATGGTGCCGATGGTTTAATTGTCTGAAATGGGGACACTTTTTTGGCATAAGCCATAGAATCTAGGGTCTCGTTGCACATGCCTTGGCCTGGTCATGTGCTGGTGCCGGATTTTTGGCATAAGGCACCGTCGCCGGAGGACCGCCGGAGAACCTGACCGGCGGTGGGAGGGGGCTCCGGCGAATGGGCCGGGCACATGCCATGCGATGGGCGCTGGACAAATGCCATGCCATGCGATGGGTGCTGGCAACCTCGTGTGCCCACCTGGGTCCTCAACTTCTCGCCCCCCCCTAAAGAGCTTAGGAGCTTTTACAGCACTGCCACCAGTAACCATTGAGCTGTCTGAAATGGGGACACTTTTTTTCAAAGCCATAAAACAGCCATAAAATCTTTTATATTTCGAATTTTGGGCTGATTTTTTTTAGGGAAGCCAACAAAAATACAAGGAACAAGAGTACCAAATTTGAGGCTAAAACACCAAGCAATTATTTTTTAAAAATTCTCGGACCGTAAAAATTTCCTAAAATCGTGAAAATTAGGAAATGGGTCATATGACCACGAAACTTCATGTCAAGGCTTATGTGACCATATTATGAATTTACAAGCCATAAAAATAGAATTGGCACGGCAAAAATATGAAGATGTGCCTTAACTTTGGTGCCGATGGTGCTGGAGCACCAAAGCCCTGATGGTGCTGATGGTGCCCGAGCACCAAGGCCCTGATGGTGCCGATGGTGCCCGAGCACCAAGGCCCTGATGGTGCCGATGGTGCCCGAGCACCATGGCCCTGATTGAATCTAGGGTCCCGAGCACCAAGGCCCTGATGGTGCCGATGGTGCCCGAGCACCAAGGCCCTGATGGTGCCGATGGTGCCCGAGCACCAAGGCCCTGATGGTGACGATGGTGCTCGAGCACCAAAGCCCGATGGTGCCGATGGTGTTCGAGCACCAAAGCCCGATGGTGCCGATGGTGCCCGAGCACCAAAGCCCGATGGTCCCGATGGTGCCCGAGCACCAAAGCCCGATGGTGCCGATGGTGTTCGAGCACCAAAGCCCGATGGTGCCGATGGTGCTCGAGCACCAAAGCCCGATGGTGCCGATGGTGCTCGAGCACCAAAGCCCGATGGTGCCAATGGTGCTCGAGCACCAAAGCCCGATGGTGCCGATGGTGCTCGAGCACCAAAGCCCGATGGTGCCGATGGTGCCCGAGCACCAAAGCCCAATGGTCCCGATGGTGCCGATGGTGCCGATGGTGCCCGAGCACCAAAGCCCAATGGTCTCGATGGTGCCGATGATGCCCGAGCACCAAAGCCCGATGGTACCGATGGTGCTCGAGCACCATCGCCCGATGGTCTCGATGGTGC
>JAULJL010000018.1:26611523-26614023 GCA_030761205.1 Fremontodendron californicum
CGATGGTGCCGATGGCGCCCGAGCACCAAGGCCCCGATCGTGCCGATGGTACTCGAGAACCAAAGCCTCGATGGTACCGATGGTGACCGAGAACCAAAGCCCGATGGTGCCGATGGTGGCCGAGCACCAAAGCCCGATGGTGCCGATGGTGGTCGAGCACCAAGCCTCGAGAGTGCCGATGGTGGTCGAGCACCAAAGCCCGAGGGTGCCGATGATGCCGGAGCACCAAAGCCCGATGGTGCCGATGGTTTAATTGTCTGAAATGGGGACACTTTTTTGGCATAAGCCATAGAATCTAGGGTCTCGTTGCACATGCCTTGGCCTGGTCATGTGCTGGTGCCGGATTTTTGGCATAAGGCACCGTCGCCGGAGGACCGCCGGAGAACCTGACCGGCGGTGGGAGGGGGCTCCGGCGAATGGGCCGGGCACATGCCATGCGATGGGCGCTGGACAAATGCCATGCCATGCGATGGGTGCTGGCAACCTCGTGTGCCCACCTGGGTCCTCAACTTCTCGCCCCCCCCTAAAGAGCTTAGGAGCTTTTACAGCACTGCCACCAGTAACCATTGAGCTGTCTGAAATGGGGACACTTTTTTTCAAAGCCATAAAACAGCCATAAAATCTTTTATATTTCGAATTTTGGGCTGATTTTTTTTAGGGAAGCCAACAAAAATACAAGGAACAAGAGTACCAAATTTGAGGCTAAAACACCAAGCAATTATTTTTAAAAAATTCTCGGACCGTAAAAATTTCCTAAAATCGTGAAAATTAGGAAATGGGTCATATGACCACGAAACTTCATGTCAAGGCTTATGTGACCATATTATGAATTTACAAGCCATAAAAATAGAATTGGCACGGCAAAAATATGAAGATGTGCCTTAACTTTGGTGCCGATGGTGCTGGAGCACCAAAGCCCTGATGGTGCTGATGGTGCCCGAGCACCAAGGCCCTGATGGTGCCGATGGTGCCCGAGCACCAAGGCCCTGATGGTGCCGATGGTGCCCGAGCACCAAGGCCCTGATGGTGCCGATGGTGCCCGAGTACCAAGGCCCTGATGGTGCCGATGGTGCCCGAGCACCAAGGCCCTGATGGTGCCGATGGTGCCCGAGCACCAAGGCCCTGATGGTGACGATGGTGCTCGAGCACCAAAGCCCGATGGTGCCGATGGTGTTCGAGCACCAAAGCCCGATGGTGCCGATGGTGCCCGAGCACCAAAGCCCGATGGTGCCGATGGTGCCCGAGCACCAAAGCCCGATGGTCCCGATGGTGCCCGAGCACCAAAGCCCGATGGTGCCGATGGTGCTCGAGCACCAAAGCCCGATGGTGCCGATGGTGCTCGAGCACCAAAGCCCGATGGTGCCGATGGTGCTCGAGCACCAAAGCCCGATGGTGCCGATGGTGCTCGAGCACCAAAGCCCGATGGTGCCGATGGTGCTCGAGCACCAAAGCCCGATGGTGCCGATGGTGCTCGAGCACCAAAGCCCGATGGTGCCGATGGTGCCCGAGCACCAAAGCCCAATGGTCCCGATGGTGCCGATGGTGCCGATGGTGCCGATGGTGCCCGAGCACCAAAGCCCAATGGTCTCGATGGTGCCGATGATGCCCGAGCACCAAAGCCCGATGGTACCGATGGTGCTCGAGCACCATCGCCCGATGGTCTCGATGGTGCTCGAGCACCATCGCCCGATGGTCCTGATGGTGCCGATGGTGCTCGAGCACCAAAGCCCGATGGTCCCGATGGTGCCGATGGTGCTCGAGCACTATAGGGCGATGGTCCTGATGGTGCCCGAGCACCAAAGCCCGATGGTCCCGATGGTGCTCGAGCACCATCGCCCGATGGTCCCGATGGTGCCGATGGTGCTCGACGACCATCGCCCGATGGTGCCGATGGTGCCCGAGCACCAAAGCCCGATGCTGCCGATGGTGCTCGAGCACCATCGCCCGATGGTCCCGATGGTGCCGATGGTGCCCGAGCACCATAGCCCGATGGTCCCGATGGTGCCGATGGTGCCCGAGCACCATCGCCCGATGGTCCCGATGGTGCCGATGGTGCTCGAGCACCATCGCCCGATGGTCCCGATGGTGCCGATGGTGCCCGAGCACCATCGCCCGATGGTCCCGATGGTGCCGATGGTGCTCGAGCACCATCGCCCGATGGTCCTGATGGTGCCGATGGTGCTCGAGCACCATCGCCCGATGGTCCCGATGGTGCCGATGGTGCTCGAGCACCATCGCCCGATGGTCCCGATGGTGCCGATGGTGCTCGAGCACCATCGCCCGATGGTCCCGATGGTGCCGATGGTGACTGAGCACCAAAGCCCGATGGTCCCAATGGTGCCGATGGTGCCCGAGCACCAAAGCCCGTTGGTGCCGATGGTGCTCGAGCACCAAGGCCCAGCTGGTGTCGATGGTGCCGATGGTGCTCGAGCACCAAGGCCCAGCTGGTGTCGATGGTGCCGATGGTGCCCGAGCACCATCGCCCGATGGTCCCGATGGT
>JAULJL010000018.1:26634023-26636523 GCA_030761205.1 Fremontodendron californicum
GCCCGATGGTGGTGCCGATGGTGCTCGAGCACCAAAGCCCGATGGTGCCGATGGTGCTCGAGCACCAAAGTCCGATGGTGCCGATGGCACCCGAGCACCAAGGCCCAGATGGTGCCGATGGTGCTCGGGAACCAAAGCCCCGATGGTATCGATGGTGACCGAGAACCAAAGCCCGATGGTGGTGCCGATGGTGCTCGAGCACCAAAGCCCGATGGTGCCGATGGCGCCCGAGCACCAAGGCCCCGATGGTGCCGATGGTGCTCGAGAACCAAAGCCCCGATGGTATCGATGGTGACCGAGAACCAAAGCCCGATGGTGCCGATGGTGCTCGAGCACCAAAGCCCGATGGTGCCGATGGTGCTCGAGCACCAAAGCCCGATGGTGCCGATGGCGCCCGAGCACCAAGGCCCCGATCGTGCCGATGGTGCTCGAGAACCAAAGCCTCGATGGTACCGATGGTGACCGAGAACCAAAGCCCGATGGTGCCGATGGTGGCCGAGCACCAAAGCCCGATGGTGCCGATGGTGGTCGAGCACCAAGCCTCGAGAGTGCCGATGGTGGTCGAGCACCAAAGCCCGAGGGTGCCGATGATGCCGGAGCACCAAAGCCCGATGGTGCCGATGGTTTAATTGTCTGAAATGGGGACACTTTTTTGGCATAAGCCATAGAATCTAGGGTCTCGTTGCACATGCCTTGGCCTGGTCATGTGCTGGTGCCGGATTTTTGGCATAAGGCACCGTCGCCGGAGGACCGCCGGAGAACCTGACCGGCGGTGGGAGGGGGCTCCGGCGAATGGGCCGGGCACATGCCATGCGATGGGCGCTGGACAAATGCCATGCCATGCGATGGGTGCTGGCAACCTCGTGTGCCCACCTGGGTCCTCAACTTCTCGCCCCCCCCTAAAGAGCTTAGGAGCTTTTACAGCACTGCCACCAGTAACCATTGAGCTGTCTGAAATGGGGACACTTTTTTTCAAAGCCATAAAACAGCCATAAAATCTTTTATATTTCGAATTTTGGGCTGATTTTTTTTAGGGAAGCCAACAAAAATACAAGGAACAAGAGTACCAAATTTGAGGCTAAAACACCAAGCAATTATTTTTAAAAAATTCTCGGACCGTAAAAATTTCCTAAAATCGTGAAAATTAGGAAATGGGTCATATGACCACGAAACTTCATGTCAAGGCTTATGTGACCATATTATGAATTTACAAGCCATAAAAATAGAATTGGCACGGCAAAAATATGAAGATGTGCCTTAACTTTGGTGCCGATGGTGCTGGAGCACCAAAGCCCTGATGGTGCTGATGGTGCCCGAGCACCAAGGCCCTGATGGTGCCGATGGTGCCCGAGCACCAAGGCCCTGATGGTGCCGATGGTGCCCGAGCACCAAGGCCCTGATGGTGCCGATGGTGCCCGAGTACCAAGGCCCTGATGGTGCCGATGGTGCCCGAGCACCAAGGCCCTGATGGTGCCGATGGTGCCCGAGCACCAAGGCCCTGATGGTGACGATGGTGCTCGAGCACCAAAGCCCGATGGTGCCGATGGTGTTCGAGCACCAAAGCCCGATGGTGCCGATGGTGCCCGAGCACCAAAGCCCGATGGTGCCGATGGTGCCCGAGCACCAAAGCCCGATGGTCCCGATGGTGCCCGAGCACCAAAGCCCGATGGTGCCGATGGTGTTCGAGCACCAAAGCCCGATGGTGCCGATGGTGCTCGAGCACCAAAGCCCGATGGTGCCGATGGTGCTCGAGCACCAAAGCCCGATGGTGCCGATGGTGCTCGAGCACCAAAGCCCGATGGTGCCGATGGTGCTCGAGCACCAAAGCCCGATGGTGCCGATGGTGCTCGAGCACCAAAGCCCGATGGTGCCGATGGTGCTCGAGCACCAAAGCCCGATGGTGCCGATGGTGCCCGAGCACCAAAGCCCAATGGTCCCGATGGTGCCGATGGTGCCGATGGTGCCCGAGCACCAAAGCCCAATGGTCTCGATGGTGCCGATGATGCCCGAGCACCAAAGCCCGATGGTACCGATGGTGCTCGAGCACCATCGCCCGATGGTCTCGATGGTGCTCGAGCACCATCGCCCGATGGTCCTGATGGTGCCGATGGTGCTCGAGCACCAAAGCCCGATGGTCCCGATGGTGCCGATGGTGCTCGAGCACTATAGGGCGATGGTCCTGATGGTGCCCGAGCACCAAAGCCCGATGGTCCCGATGGTGCTCGAGCACCATCGCCCGATGGTCCCGATGGTGCCGATGGTGCTCGACGACCATCGCCCGATGGTGCCGATGGTGCCCGAGCACCAAAGCCCGATGCTGCCGATGGTGCTCGAGCACCATCGCCCGATGGTCCCGATGGTGCCGATGGTGCCCGAGCACCATAGCCCGATGGTCCCGATGGTGCCGATGGTGCCCGAGCACCATCGCCCGATGGTCCCGATGGTGCCGATGGTGCTCGAGCACCATCGCCCGATGGTCCCGATGGTGCCGATGGTGCCC
>JAULJL010000018.1:26671523-26674023 GCA_030761205.1 Fremontodendron californicum
GGCGCCCGAGCACCAAGGCCCCGATCGTGCCGATGGTGCTCGAGAACCAAAGCCTCGATGGTACCGATGGTGACCGAGAACCAAAGCCCGATGGTGCCGATGGTGGCCGAGCACCAAAGCCCGATGGTGCCGATGGTGGTCGAGCACCAAGCCTCGAGAGTGCCGATGGTGGTCGAGCACCAAAGCCCGAGGGTGCCGATGATGCCGGAGCACCAAAGCCCGATGGTGCCGATGGTTTAATTGTCTGAAATGGGGACACTTTTTTGGCATAAGCCATAGAATCTAGGGTCTCGTTGCACATGCCTTGGCCTGGTCATGTGCTGGTGCCGGATTTTTGGCATAAGGCACCGTCGCCGGAGGACCGCCGGAGAACCTGACCGGCGGTGGGAGGGGGCTCCGGCGAATGGGCCGGGCACATGCCATGCGATGGGCGCTGGACAAATGCCATGCCATGCGATGGGTGCTGGCAACCTCGTGTGCCCACCTGGGTCCTCAACTTCTCGCCCCCCCCTAAAGAGCTTAGGAGCTTTTACAGCACTGCCACCAGTAACCATTGAGCTGTCTGAAATGGGGACACTTTTTTTCAAAGCCATAAAACAGCCATAAAATCTTTTATATTTCGAATTTTGGGCTGATTTTTTTTAGGGAAGCCAACAAAAATACAAGGAACAAGAGTACCAAATTTGAGGCTAAAACACCAAGCAATTATTTTTAAAAAATTCTCGGACCGTAAAAATTTCCTAAAATCGTGAAAATTAGGAAATGGGTCATATGACCACGAAACTTCATGTCAAGGCTTATGTGACCATATTATGAATTTACAAGCCATAAAAATAGAATTGGCACGGCAAAAATATGAAGATGTGCCTTAACTTTGGTGCCGATGGTGCTGGAGCACCAAAGCCCTGATGGTGCTGATGGTGCCCGAGCACCAAGGCCCTGATGGTGCCGATGGTGCCCGAGCACCAAGGCCCTGATGGTGCCGATGGTGCCCGAGCACCAAGGCCCTGATGGTGCCGATGGTGCCCGAGTACCAAGGCCCTGATGGTGCCGATGGTGCCCGAGCACCAAGGCCCTGATGGTGCCGATGGTGCCCGAGCACCAAGGCCCTGATGGTGACGATGGTGCTCGAGCACCAAAGCCCGATGGTGCCGATGGTGTTCGAGCACCAAAGCCCGATGGTGCCGATGGTGCCCGAGCACCAAAGCCCGATGGTGCCGATGGTGCCCGAGCACCAAAGCCCGATGGTCCCGATGGTGCCCGAGCACCAAAGCCCGATGGTGCCGATGGTGCTCGAGCACCAAAGCCCGATGGTGCCGATGGTGCTCGAGCACCAAAGCCCGATGGTGCCGATGGTGCTCGAGCACCAAAGCCCGATGGTGCCGATGGTGCTCGAGCACCAAAGCCCGATGGTGCCGATGGTGCTCGAGCACCAAAGCCCGATGGTGCCGATGGTGCTCGAGCACCAAAGCCCGATGGTGCCGATGGTGCCCGAGCACCAAAGCCCAATGGTCCCGATGGTGCCGATGGTGCCGATGGTGCCGATGGTGCCCGAGCACCAAAGCCCAATGGTCTCGATGGTGCCGATGATGCCCGAGCACCAAAGCCCGATGGTACCGATGGTGCTCGAGCACCATCGCCCGATGGTCTCGATGGTGCTCGAGCACCATCGCCCGATGGTCCTGATGGTGCCGATGGTGCTCGAGCACCAAAGCCCGATGGTCCCGATGGTGCCGATGGTGCTCGAGCACTATAGGGCGATGGTCCTGATGGTGCCCGAGCACCAAAGCCCGATGGTCCCGATGGTGCTCGAGCACCATCGCCCGATGGTCCCGATGGTGCCGATGGTGCTCGACGACCATCGCCCGATGGTGCCGATGGTGCCCGAGCACCAAAGCCCGATGCTGCCGATGGTGCTCGAGCACCATCGCCCGATGGTCCCGATGGTGCCGATGGTGCCCGAGCACCATAGCCCGATGGTCCCGATGGTGCCGATGGTGCCCGAGCACCATCGCCCGATGGTCCCGATGGTGCCGATGGTGCTCGAGCACCATCGCCCGATGGTCCCGATGGTGCCGATGGTGCCCGAGCACCATCGCCCGATGGTCCCGATGGTGCCGATGGTGCTCGAGCACCATCGCCCGATGGTCCTGATGGTGCCGATGGTGCTCGAGCACCATCGCCCGATGGTCCCGATGGTGCCGATGGTGCTCGAGCACCATCGCCCGATGGTCCCGATGGTGCCGATGGTGCTCGAGCACCATCGCCCGATGGTCCCGATGGTGCCGATGGTGACTGAGCACCAAAGCCCGATGGTCCCAATGGTGCCGATGGTGCCCGAGCACCAAAGCCCGTTGGTGCCGATGGTGCTCGAGCACCAAGGCCCAGCTGGTGTCGATGGTGCCGATGGTGCTCGAGCACCAAGGCCCAGCTGGTGTCGATGGTGCCGATGGTGCCCGAGCACCATCGCCCGATGGTCCCGATGGTGCTCGAGCACCAA
>JAULJL010000018.1:26694023-26696523 GCA_030761205.1 Fremontodendron californicum
GGTGCTCGAGAACCAAAGCCCCGATGGTACCGATGGTGATCGAGAACCAAAGCCCGATGGTGGTGCCGATGGTGCTCGAGCACCAAAGCCCGATGGTGCCGATGGTGCTCGAGCACCAAAGTCCGATGGTGCCGATGGCACCCGAGCACCAAGGCCCAGATGGTGCCGATGGTGCTCGGGAACCAAAGCCCCGATGGTATCGATGGTGACCGAGAACCAAAGCCCGATGGTGGTGCCGATGGTGCTCGAGCACCAAAGCCCGATGGTGCCGATGGCGCCCGAGCACCAAGGCCCCGATGGTGCCGATGGTGCTCGAGAACCAAAGCCCCGATGGTATCGATGGTGACCGAGAACCAAAGCCCGATGGTGCCGATGGTGCTCGAGCACCAAAGCCCGATGGTGCCGATGGTGCTCGAGCACCAAAGCCCGATGGTGCCGATGGCGCCCGAGCACCAAGGCCCCGATCGTGCCGATGGTGCTCGAGAACCAAAGCCTCGATGGTACCGATGGTGACCGAGAACCAAAGCCCGATGGTGCCGATGGTGGCCGAGCACCAAAGCCCGATGGTGCCGATGGTGGTCGAGCACCAAGCCTCGAGAGTGCCGATGGTGGTCGAGCACCAAAGCCCGAGGGTGCCGATGATGCCGGAGCACCAAAGCCCGATGGTGCCGATGGTTTAATTGTCTGAAATGGGGACACTTTTTTGGCATAAGCCATAGAATCTAGGGTCTCGTTGCACATGCCTTGGCCTGGTCATGTGCTGGTGCCGGATTTTTGGCATAAGGCACCGTCGCCGGAGGACCGCCGGAGAACCTGACCGGCGGTGGGAGGGGGCTCCGGCGAATGGGCCGGGCACATGCCATGCGATGGGCGCTGGACAAATGCCATGCCATGCGATGGGTGCTGGCAACCTCGTGTGCCCACCTGGGTCCTCAACTTCTCGCCCCCCCCTAAAGAGCTTAGGAGCTTTTACAGCACTGCCACCAGTAACCATTGAGCTGTCTGAAATGGGGACACTTTTTTTCAAAGCCATAAAACAGCCATAAAATCTTTTATATTTCGAATTTTGGGCTGATTTTTTTTAGGGAAGCCAACAAAAATACAAGGAACAAGAGTACCAAATTTGAGGCTAAAACACCAAGCAATTATTTTTAAAAAATTCTCGGACCGTAAAAATTTCCTAAAATCGTGAAAATTAGGAAATGGGTCATATGACCACGAAACTTCATGTCAAGGCTTATGTGACCATATTATGAATTTACAAGCCATAAAAATAGAATTGGCACGGCAAAAATATGAAGATGTGCCTTAACTTTGGTGCCGATGGTGCTGGAGCACCAAAGCCCTGATGGTGCTGATGGTGCCCGAGCACCAAGGCCCTGATGGTGCCGATGGTGCCCGAGCACCAAGGCCCTGATGGTGCCGATGGTGCCCGAGCACCAAGGCCCTGATGGTGCCGATGGTGCCCGAGTACCAAGGCCCTGATGGTGCCGATGGTGCCCGAGCACCAAGGCCCTGATGGTGCCGATGGTGCCCGAGCACCAAGGCCCTGATGGTGACGATGGTGCTCGAGCACCAAAGCCCGATGGTGCCGATGGTGTTCGAGCACCAAAGCCCGATGGTGCCGATGGTGCCCGAGCACCAAAGCCCGATGGTGCCGATGGTGCCCGAGCACCAAAGCCCGATGGTCCCGATGGTGCCCGAGCACCAAAGCCCGATGGTGCCGATGGTGCTCGAGCACCAAAGCCCGATGGTGCCGATGGTGCTCGAGCACCAAAGCCCGATGGTGCCGATGGTGCTCGAGCACCAAAGCCCGATGGTGCCGATGGTGCTCGAGCACCAAAGCCCGATGGTGCCGATGGTGCTCGAGCACCAAAGCCCGATGGTGCCGATGGTGCTCGAGCACCAAAGCCCGATGGTGCCGATGGTGCCCGAGCACCAAAGCCCAATGGTCCCGATGGTGCCGATGGTGCCGATGGTGCCGATGGTGCCCGAGCACCAAAGCCCAATGGTCTCGATGGTGCCGATGATGCCCGAGCACCAAAGCCCGATGGTACCGATGGTGCTCGAGCACCATCGCCCGATGGTCTCGATGGTGCTCGAGCACCATCGCCCGATGGTCCTGATGGTGCCGATGGTGCTCGAGCACCAAAGCCCGATGGTCCCGATGGTGCCGATGGTGCTCGAGCACTATAGGGCGATGGTCCTGATGGTGCCCGAGCACCAAAGCCCGATGGTCCCGATGGTGCTCGAGCACCATCGCCCGATGGTCCCGATGGTGCCGATGGTGCTCGACGACCATCGCCCGATGGTGCCGATGGTGCCCGAGCACCAAAGCCCGATGCTGCCGATGGTGCTCGAGCACCATCGCCCGATGGTCCCGATGGTGCCGATGGTGCCCGAGCACCATAGCCCGATGGTCCCGATGGTGCCGATGGTGCCCGAGCACCATCGCCCGATGGTCCCGATGGTGCCGATGGTGCTCGAGCACCATCGCCCG
>JAULJL010000018.1:26716523-26719023 GCA_030761205.1 Fremontodendron californicum
CTACGAAGAGTCTCCATCACCGGAGCAAGGCAACAAGTCGCCGGAAATCACAACCGAGAGCCATGCATGGCAAAGGATTTATATCGAGGGACGTTGTCGTGAGCATGCGCCATGCCTAAGCCCATGGCGCACACCTGCCCCCGGGGGGGAGGGGGGGCACGGACCACCTACCCCCTAAAGAGCTTAGGAGCTTTAACAGAATTGCTACCACTAGACATTCAATTGTCTGAAATGGGGACACTTTTTTTGAACAGCCACAGAATCGTCTGATGGTGGCGATGGTGCCCGAGCACCAAGGCCCTGATGGTGCTGATGGTGCCCGAGGACCGAGGCCCTGATGGTGCCGATGGTGCTCGAGCACCAAAGCCCGATGGTGCCGATGGTGCTCGAGCACCAAGGCCCCGATGGTGCTCGAGAACCAAAGCCCCGATGGTGCCGATGGTGCTCGAGAACCAAAGCCCCGATGGTACCGATGGTGATCGAGAACCAAAGCCCGATGGTGGTGCCGATGGTGCTCGAGCACCAAAGCCCGATGGTGCCGATGGTGCTCGAGCACCAAAGTCCGATGGTGCCGATGGCACCCGAGCACCAAGGCCCAGATGGTGCCGATGGTGCTCGGGAACCAAAGCCCCGATGGTATCGATGGTGACCGAGAACCAAAGCCCGATGGTGGTGCCGATGGTGCTCGAGCACCAAAGCCCGATGGTGCCGATGGCGCCCGAGCACCAAGGCCCCGATGGTGCCGATGGTGCTCGAGAACCAAAGCCCCGATGGTATCGATGGTGACCGAGAACCAAAGCCCGATGGTGCCGATGGTGCTCGAGCACCAAAGCCCGATGGTGCCGATGGTGCTCGAGCACCAAAGCCCGATGGTGCCGATGGCGCCCGAGCACCAAGGCCCCGATCGTGCCGATGGTGCTCGAGAACCAAAGCCTCGATGGTACCGATGGTGACCGAGAACCAAAGCCCGATGGTGCCGATGGTGGCCGAGCACCAAAGCCCGATGGTGCCGATGGTGGTCGAGCACCAAGCCTCGAGAGTGCCGATGGTGGTCGAGCACCAAAGCCCGAGGGTGCCGATGATGCCGGAGCACCAAAGCCCGATGGTGCCGATGGTTTAATTGTCTGAAATGGGGACACTTTTTTGGCATAAGCCATAGAATCTAGGGTCTCGTTGCACATGCCTTGGCCTGGTCATGTGCTGGTGCCGGATTTTTGGCATAAGGCACCGTCGCCGGAGGACCGCCGGAGAACCTGACCGGCGGTGGGAGGGGGCTCCGGCGAATGGGCCGGGCACATGCCATGCGATGGGCGCTGGACAAATGCCATGCCATGCGATGGGTGCTGGCAACCTCGTGTGCCCACCTGGGTCCTCAACTTCTCGCCCCCCCCTAAAGAGCTTAGGAGCTTTTACAGCACTGCCACCAGTAACCATTGAGCTGTCTGAAATGGGGACACTTTTTTTCAAAGCCATAAAACAGCCATAAAATCTTTTATATTTCGAATTTTGGGCTGATTTTTTTTAGGGAAGCCAACAAAAATACAAGGAACAAGAGTACCAAATTTGAGGCTAAAACACCAAGCACTTATTTTTAAAAAATTCTCGGACCGTAAAAATTTCCTAAAATCGTGAAAATTAGGAAATGGGTCATATGACCACGAAACTTCATGTCAAGGCTTATGTGACCATATTATGAATTTACAAGCCATAAAAATAGAATTGGCACGGCAAAAATATGAAGATGTGCCTTAACTTTGGTGCCGATGGTGCTGGAGCACCAAAGCCCTGATGGTGCTGATGGTGCCCGAGCACCAAGGCCCTGATGGTGCCGATGGTGCCCGAGCACCAAGGCCCTGATGGTGCCGATGGTGCCCGAGCACCAAGGCCCTGATGGTGCCGATGGTGCCCGAGTACCAAGGCCCTGATGGTGCCGATGGTGCCCGAGCACCAAGGCCCTGATGGTGCCGATGGTGCCCGAGCACCAAGGCCCTGATGGTGACGATGGTGCTCGAGCACCAAAGCCCGATGGTGCCGATGGTGTTCGAGCACCAAAGCCCGATGGTGCCGATGGTGCCCGAGCACCAAAGCCCGATGGTGCCGATGGTGCCCGAGCACCAAAGCCCGATGGTCCCGATGGTGCCCGAGCACCAAAGCCCGATGGTGCCGATGGTGCTCGAGCACCAAAGCCCGATGGTGCCGATGGTGCTCGAGCACCAAAGCCCGATGGTGCCGATGGTGCTCGAGCACCAAAGCCCGATGGTGCCGATGGTGCTCGAGCACCAAAGCCCGATGGTGCCGATGGTGCTCGAGCACCAAAGCCCGATGGTGCCGATGGTGCTCGAGCACCAAAGCCCGATGGTGCCGATGGTGCTCGAGCACCAAAGCCCGATGGTGCCGATGGTGCTCGAGCACCAAAGCCCGATGGTGCCGATGGTGCTCGAGCACCAAAGCCCGATGGTGCCGATGGTGCCCGAGCACCAAAGCCCAATGGTCCCGATGG
>JAULJL010000018.1:26729023-26731523 GCA_030761205.1 Fremontodendron californicum
AGGCCCCGATCGTGCCGATGGTGCTCGAGAACCAAAGCCTCGATGGTACCGATGGTGACCGAGAACCAAAGCCCGATGGTGCCGATGGTGGCCGAGCACCAAAGCCCGATGGTGCCGATGGTGGTCGAGCACCAAGCCTCGAGAGTGCCGATGGTGGTCGAGCACCAAAGCCCGAGGGTGCCGATGATGCCGGAGCACCAAAGCCCGATGGTGCCGATGGTTTAATTGTCTGAAATGGGGACACTTTTTTGGCATAAGCCATAGAATCTAGGGTCTCGTTGCACATGCCTTGGCCTGGTCATGTGCTGGTGCCGGATTTTTGGCATAAGGCACCGTCGCCGGAGGACCGCCGGAGAACCTGACCGGCGGTGGGAGGGGGCTCCGGCGAATGGGCCGGGCACATGCCATGCGATGGGCGCTGGACAAATGCCATGCCATGCGATGGGTGCTGGCAACCTCGTGTGCCCACCTGGGTCCTCAACTTCTCGCCCCCCCCTAAAGAGCTTAGGAGCTTTTACAGCACTGCCACCAGTAACCATTGAGCTGTCTGAAATGGGGACACTTTTTTTCAAAGCCATAAAACAGCCATAAAATCTTTTATATTTCGAATTTTGGGCTGATTTTTTTTAGGGAAGCCAACAAAAATACAAGGAACAAGAGTACCAAATTTGAGGCTAAAACACCAAGCAATTATTTTTAAAAAATTCTCGGACCGTAAAAATTTCCTAAAATCGTGAAAATTAGGAAATGGGTCATATGACCACGAAACTTCATGTCAAGGCTTATGTGACCATATTATGAATTTACAAGCCATAAAAATAGAATTGGCACGGCAAAAATATGAAGATGTGCCTTAACTTTGGTGCCGATGGTGCTGGAGCACCAAAGCCCTGATGGTGCTGATGGTGCCCGAGCACCAAGGCCCTGATGGTGCCGATGGTGCCCGAGCACCAAGGCCCTGATGGTGCCGATGGTGCCCGAGCACCAAGGCCCTGATGGTGCCGATGGTGCCCGAGTACCAAGGCCCTGATGGTGCCGATGGTGCCCGAGCACCAAGGCCCTGATGGTGCCGATGGTGCCCGAGCACCAAGGCCCTGATGGTGACGATGGTGCTCGAGCACCAAAGCCCGATGGTGCCGATGGTGTTCGAGCACCAAAGCCCGATGGTGCCGATGGTGCCCGAGCACCAAAGCCCGATGGTGCCGATGGTGCCCGAGCACCAAAGCCCGATGGTCCCGATGGTGCCCGAGCACCAAAGCCCGATGGTGCCGATGGTGCTCGAGCACCAAAGCCCGATGGTGCCGATGGTGCTCGAGCACCAAAGCCCGATGGTGCCGATGGTGCTCGAGCACCAAAGCCCGATGGTGCCGATGGTGCTCGAGCACCAAAGCCCGATGGTGCCGATGGTGCTCGAGCACCAAAGCCCGATGGTGCCGATGGTGCTCGAGCACCAAAGCCCGATGGTGCCGATGGTGCCCGAGCACCAAAGCCCAATGGTCCCGATGGTGCCGATGGTGCCGATGGTGCCGATGGTGCCCGAGCACCAAAGCCCAATGGTCTCGATGGTGCCGATGATGCCCGAGCACCAAAGCCCGATGGTACCGATGGTGCTCGAGCACCATCGCCCGATGGTCTCGATGGTGCTCGAGCACCATCGCCCGATGGTCCTGATGGTGCCGATGGTGCTCGAGCACCAAAGCCCGATGGTCCCGATGGTGCCGATGGTGCTCGAGCACTATAGGGCGATGGTCCTGATGGTGCCCGAGCACCAAAGCCCGATGGTCCCGATGGTGCTCGAGCACCATCGCCCGATGGTCCCGATGGTGCCGATGGTGCTCGACGACCATCGCCCGATGGTGCCGATGGTGCCCGAGCACCAAAGCCCGATGCTGCCGATGGTGCTCGAGCACCATCGCCCGATGGTCCCGATGGTGCCGATGGTGCCCGAGCACCATAGCCCGATGGTCCCGATGGTGCCGATGGTGCCCGAGCACCATCGCCCGATGGTCCCGATGGTGCCGATGGTGCTCGAGCACCATCGCCCGATGGTCCCGATGGTGCCGATGGTGCCCGAGCACCATCGCCCGATGGTCCCGATGGTGCCGATGGTGCTCGAGCACCATCGCCCGATGGTCCCGATGGTGCCGATGGTGCTCGAGCACCATCGCCCGATGGTCCCGATGGTGCCGATGGTGCTCGAGCACCATCGCCCGATGGTCCCGATGGTGCCGATGGTGCTCGAGCACCATCGCCCGATGGTCCCGATGGTGCCGATGGTGACTGAGCACCAAAGCCCGATGGTCCCAATGGTGCCGATGGTGCCCGAGCACCAAAGCCCGTTGGTGCCGATGGTGCTCGAGCACCAAGGCCCAGCTGGTGTCGATGGTGCCGATGGTGCTCGAGCACCAAGGCCCAGCTGGTGTCGATGGTGCCGATGGTGCCCGAGCACCATCGCCCGATGGTCCCGATGGTGCTCGAGCACCAAGGCTCAGCTGGTGCC
>JAULJL010000018.1:26751523-26756523 GCA_030761205.1 Fremontodendron californicum
TTGCCCTTGTCCTTGGCAACTCCCTCGGACTTGGTGTTGCGATAGCGAGGCCTCTCCTCAGCCTCGTCCTCTGATGAGGAGCCGCTACTCTCGTCTCTACGCTTGGGAGACTCGGGGCGC
Source organism: Fremontodendron californicum (assembly GCA_030761205.1). NCBI lineage: Eukaryota > Viridiplantae > Streptophyta > Magnoliopsida > Malvales > Malvaceae > Fremontodendron > Fremontodendron californicum. The sequence continues at coordinate 26,751,644 of JAULJL010000018.1, forward strand.
TCGAACTCGATCAGAGATTCAGCCACCGCTATAGCTCGACTCAAGTCTTGCACGCCTCGTCGCTGCAACTCGGTCTTTACCCACGGCTTCAGTCCATCCATGAAGGAGAATAATGCCTCCCTCTCACTCATGTCCGGGATCATAAGCAACAGCTCCGAGAACTCTTGACAATAGTCTCGGACTCTACCCCTTTGAGTAAGCCGGCGAAGCTTCCCTCGAGCTTCCTCTTCCGCATACTCCGGCTTGAACTGCTGGCTTAGTTCCCTCACAAACTCGTCCCATGTGGTGATCATACGCTCTCCGCGTCGTACGCCATCACACCTGCGGCGCCACCACAATAGAGCAATATCGACTAAGTACATCGAGGCAGTACTTACCTTGGTAGCATCATCATCGATGCCCGTGGCTCGGAAATATTGCTCCATGACCCATAAGAAATTGTCCACATCCTTGGCTGCTCTAGTCCCCCGGAACTCCTTAGGCTTGGGAACCTCTACTCGATGCCTTGGTGTTATCGCAAGCATGCCACCCCCAATGGTAGCTTTGCAAGCCGAGAGCTCCCTCTTGAGCTCAACCATTTCCTTACACAAGGCCTCGACCATGGCCTCTAAGGCATCGTTCCGCTGGGCTAGGGAGTCTATGGATTCGTTGAGGGCGGATTGCATCCCTTCCCTGAGCTCTTCTCTTCCCGAGTCTAGCTCGTCGATGCGCCCCTCAGCATCCTCGACCCTGTCCACGACCCCAGCCACGGTCAGCTCCACCTTGGCTAGGCGGGTCTCCATAGACGACAACACGTCCCTCGAACTCCCTCTCGATGCTCCCTTTTTGCCCTTGGCAACAGCACGGGTCTCATCCCCTTGCTGGCTCAACACGTCGGACTGAGAAGCCATCGATCAACTAGCACACTCGAGCAAACCTTGGCTCTGATACCACTTGTCACGGGCTCAGACTTTAGCCGAGCAAACGTGCGGCCTTAGGCTCGGATATGTTGCCTCGACAAGCCTAAGTTCAGCCTTGAACAACCGAAAGTTGGCTGAGTTGCTAGAATGCTAAAATGCTAGAGAGCTAGAGAGTTTGGGGAAGAATGCTTTGTATTACTCAACCAAGTTGTTTACAAAGAATGGGATACAAATGAGGGGTGGGGGAAGCCCCTTTTATAGACAAGTTCCCCCTTACAAGTGTGGCTAACAAAATCGGACCAGAAGCTTCCCTTAGTGTGATCCAGCTAAGGCTGCCAGCTAAGGCCGCCCCTTAGTGTGATCCAGCTAAGGCTGCCAGCTAAGGCCGCCCCTTAGTGTGATCCAGCTAAGGCCGCCCCTAGGGTGATCCAGCTAAGGCCGCCCCTAGGGCCTTCCAGAAGCTTCCGTTGCGGGAACCGTCCCTTGGGTCCTCTCGCTGTCTTGCCTCGGACTCGAACTCGCGCCCTCATTCGGGGAATTGCCTAAGTCCGTGGCACTGTGCTCTGGCGGTCCGTGACACACGGAGCCTGCCAACACGCACAACCAAAGTACCACTCACATGCCCATTGCGTACGAGTGGCAGCATCCAAGCACACCGGTCCACAACCCACCCAACCGAGAACTCGACTGGGGAGGCGGAGGAAACGATGGACAAGGCCACGCCACAACCGCTTGGCACGAGAACACGAAGGGGCAGCAAGACCGCCCCAGCACGTCGAACAGGAAACAGCAGCACGATCCCACCGAGACTTGGTCGGGCCAAGGCCACGCGTGCAAACTCTGCTAGCTCCACCCCAGGAGGTCGTTGCCCGAAACAGGGACTTGGTCCTGGGGTCTTGGGCAGCATCGGTTGCAGGCACGGACTTGGCCAGGCCAAGCACTCTTTGTGGTTGCCGACGCAGGGGCCACGAGACTGCACCTGCTCAAGGGGCATGGCCAGGCCAAGCCCGCACCCACAGCTTCTGCGTACACCACCCCAGGGAGCCTTTGCCCGAAATAGGGAACTTGGTCCTAAGGTCTTTGGCAGCATCACTGCAAGCACGAGCTCAGCCTTCCGGCATAGCCATGCCCCATTTCCACACGCATGTTCAAGGTCGAGGCCAGGCAACTAGTGCTCTTGCTGGGATCACATGGGCTACGAAGAGTCTCCATCACCGGAGCAAGGCAACAAGTCGCCGGAAATCACAACCGAGAGCCATGCATGGCAAAGGATTTATATCGAGGGACGTTGTCGTGAGCATGCGCCATGCCTAAGCCCATGGCGCACACCTGCCCCCGGGGGGGAGGGGGGGCACGGACCACCTACCCCCTAAAGAGCTTAGGAGCTTTAACAGAATTGCTACCACTAGACATTCAATTGTCTGAAATGGGGACACTTTTTTTGAACAGCCACAGAATCGTCTGATGGTGGCGATGGTGCCCGAGCACCAAGGCCCTGATGGTGCTGATGGTGCCCGAGGACCGAGGCCCTGATGGTGCCGATGGTGCTCGAGCACCAAAGCCCGATGGTGCCGATGGTGCTCGAGCACCAAGGCCCCGATGGTGCTCGAGAACCAAAGCCCCGATGGTGCCGATGGTGCTCGAGAACCAAAGCCCCGATGGTACCGATGGTGATCGAGAACCAAAGCCCGATGGTGGTGCCGATGGTGCTCGAGCACCAAAGCCCGATGGTGCCGATGGTGCTCGAGCACCAAAGTCCGATGGTGCCGATGGCACCCGAGCACCAAGGCCCAGATGGTGCCGATGGTGCTCGGGAACCAAAGCCCCGATGGTATCGATGGTGACCGAGAACCAAAGCCCGATGGTGGTGCCGATGGTGCTCGAGCACCAAAGCCCGATGGTGCCGATGGCGCCCGAGCACCAAGGCCCCGATGGTGCCGATGGTGCTCGAGAACCAAAGCCCCGATGGTATCGATGGTGACCGAGAACCAAAGCCCGATGGTGCCGATGGTGCTCGAGCACCAAAGCCCGATGGTGCCGATGGTGCTCGAGCACCAAAGCCCGATGGTGCCGATGGCGCCCGAGCACCAAGGCCCCGATCGTGCCGATGGTGCTCGAGAACCAAAGCCTCGATGGTACCGATGGTGACCGAGAACCAAAGCCCGATGGTGCCGATGGTGGCCGAGCACCAAAGCCCGATGGTGCCGATGGTGGTCGAGCACCAAGCCTCGAGAGTGCCGATGGTGGTCGAGCACCAAAGCCCGAGGGTGCCGATGATGCCGGAGCACCAAAGCCCGATGGTGCCGATGGTTTAATTGTCTGAAATGGGGACACTTTTTTGGCATAAGCCATAGAATCTAGGGTCTCGTTGCACATGCCTTGGCCTGGTCATGTGCTGGTGCCGGATTTTTGGCATAAGGCACCGTCGCCGGAGGACCGCCGGAGAACCTGACCGGCGGTGGGAGGGGGCTCCGGCGAATGGGCCGGGCACATGCCATGCGATGGGCGCTGGACAAATGCCATGCCATGCGATGGGTGCTGGCAACCTCGTGTGCCCACCTGGGTCCTCAACTTCTCGCCCCCCCCTAAAGAGCTTAGGAGCTTTTACAGCACTGCCACCAGTAACCATTGAGCTGTCTGAAATGGGGACACTTTTTTTCAAAGCCATAAAACAGCCATAAAATCTTTTATATTTCGAATTTTGGGCTGATTTTTTTTAGGGAAGCCAACAAAAATACAAGGAACAAGAGTACCAAATTTGAGGCTAAAACACCAAGCAATTATTTTTAAAAAATTCTCGGACCGTAAAAATTTCCTAAAATCGTGAAAATTAGGAAATGGGTCATATGACCACGAAACTTCATGTCAAGGCTTATGTGACCATATTATGAATTTACAAGCCATAAAAATAGAATTGGCACGGCAAAAATATGAAGATGTGCCTTAACTTTGGTGCCGATGGTGCTGGAGCACCAAAGCCCTGATGGTGCTGATGGTGCCCGAGCACCAAGGCCCTGATGGTGCCGATGGTGCCCGAGCACCAAGGCCCTGATGGTGCCGATGGTGCCCGAGCACCAAGGCCCTGATGGTGCCGATGGTGCCCGAGTACCAAGGCCCTGATGGTGCCGATGGTGCCCGAGCACCAAGGCCCTGATGGTGCCGATGGTGCCCGAGCACCAAGGCCCTGATGGTGACGATGGTGCTCGAGCACCAAAGCCCGATGGTGCCGATGGTGTTCGAGCACCAAAGCCCGATGGTGCCGATGGTGCCCGAGCACCAAAGCCCGATGGTGCCGATGGTGCCCGAGCACCAAAGCCCGATGGTCCCGATGGTGCCCGAGCACCAAAGCCCGATGGTGCCGATGGTGCTCGAGCACCAAAGCCCGATGGTGCCGATGGTGCTCGAGCACCAAAGCCCGATGGTGCCGATGGTGCTCGAGCACCAAAGCCCGATGGTGCCGATGGTGCTCGAGCACCAAAGCCCGATGGTGCCGATGGTGCTCGAGCACCAAAGCCCGATGGTGCCGATGGTGCTCGAGCACCAAAGCCCGATGGTGCCGATGGTGCCCGAGCACCAAAGCCCAATGGTCCCGATGGTGCCGATGGTGCCGATGGTGCCCGAGCACCAAAGCCCAATGGTCTCGATGGTGCCGATGATGCCCGAGCACCAAAGCCCGATGGTACCGATGGTGCTCGAGCACCATCGCCCGATGGTCTCGATGGTGCTCGAGCACCATCGCCCGATGGTCCTGATGGTGCCGATGGTGCTCGAGCACCAAAGCCCGATGGTCCCGATGGTGCCGATGGTGCTCGAGCACTATAGGGCGATGGTCCTGATGGTGCCCGAGCACCAAAGCCCGATGGTCCCGATGGTGCTCGAGCACCATCGCCCGATGGTCCCGATGGTGCCGATGGTGCTCGACGACCATCGCCCGATGGTGCCGATGGTGCCCGAGCACCAAAGCCCGATGCTGCCGATGGT
>JAULJL010000180.1:20000-22500 GCA_030761205.1 Fremontodendron californicum
GATGGTGCTCGAGAACCAAAGCCCCGATGGTGCCGATGGTGCTCGAGAACCAAAGCCCCGATGGTACCGATGGTGATCGAGAACCAAAGCCCGATGGTGGTGCCGATGGTGCTCGAGCACCAAAGCCCGATGGTGCCGATGGTGCTCGAGCACCAAAGTCCGATGGTGCCGATGGCGCCCGAGCACCAAGGCCCAGATGGTGCCGATGGTGCTCGGGAACCAAAGCCCCGATGGTATCGATGGTGACCGAGAACCAAAGCCCGATGGTGGTGCCGATGGTGCTCGAGCACCAAAGCCCGATGGTGCCGATGGTGCTCGAGCACCAAAGCCCGATGGTGCCGATGGCGCCCGAGCACAAAGGCCCCGATGGTGCCGATGGTGCTCGAGAACCAAAGCCCCGACGGTATCGATGGTGACCGAGAACCAAAGCCCGATGGTGCCGATGGTGCTCGAGCACCAAAGCCCGATGGTGCCGATGGTGCTCGAGCACCAAAGCCCGATGGTGCCGATGGCGCCCGAGCACCAAGGCCCCGATCGTGCCGATGGTGCTCGAGAACCAAAGCCCCGATGGTACCGATGGTGACCGAGAACCAAAGCCCGATGGTGCCGATGGTGGCCGAGCACCAAAGCCCGATGGTGCCGATGGTGGTCGAGCACCAAGCCTCGAGAGTGCCGATGGTGGTCGAGCACCAAAGCCCGAGGGTGCCGATGATGCCGGAGCACCAAAGCCCGATGGTGCCGATGGTTTAATTGTCTGAAATGGGGACACTTTTTTGGCATAAGCCATAGAATCTAGGGTCTCGTTGCACATGCCTTGGCCTGGTCATGTGCTGGTGCCGGATTTTTGGCATAAGGCACCGTCGCCGGAGGACCGCCGGAGAACCTGACCGGCGGTGGGAGGGGGCTCCGGCGAATGGGCCGGGCACATGCCATGCGATGGGCGCTGGACAAATGCCATGCCATGCGATGGGTGCTGGCAACCTCGTGTGCCCACCTGGGTCCTCAACTTCTCGCCCCCCCCTAAAGAGCTTAGGAGCTTTTACAGCACTGCCACCAGTAACCATTGAGCTGTCTGAAATGGGGACACTTTTTTTCAAAGCCATAAAACAGCCATAAAATCTTTTATATTTCGAATTTTGGGCTGATTTTTTTTAGGGAAGCCAACAAAAATACAAGGAACAAGAGTACCAAATTTGAGGCTAAAACACCAAGCAATTATTTTTTAAAAATTCTCGGACCGTAAAAATTTCCTAAAATCGTGAAAATTAGGAAATGGGTCATATGACCACGAAACTTCATGTCAAGGCTTATGTGACCATATTATGAATTTACAAGCCATAAAAATAGAATTGGCACGGCAAAAATATGAAGATGTGCCTTAACTTTGGTGCCGATGGTGCTGGAGCACCAAAGCCCTGATGGTGCTGATGGTGCCCGAGCACCAAGGCCCTGATGGTGCCGATGGTGCTGGAGCACCAAAGCCCTGATGGTGCGGATGGTGCCGATGGTGCTGGAGCACCAAAGCCCTGATGGTGCGGATGGTGCCGATGGTGCCCGAGCACCAAGGCCCTGATGGTGCCGATGGTGCCCGAGCACCAAGGCCCTGATGGTGCCGATGGTGCCCGAGCACCAAGGCCCTGATGGTGCCGATGGTGCTCGAGCACCAAAGCCCGATGGTGCCGATGGTGTTCGAGCACCAAAGCCCGATGGTCCCGATGGTCCCGATGGTGCCCGAGCACCAAAGCCCGATGGTGCCGATGGTGTTCGAGCACCAAAGCCCGATGGTGCCGATGGTGCTCGAGCACCAAAGCCCGATGGTGCCGATGGTGCTCGAGCACCAAAGCCCGATGGTGCCGATGGTGCTCGAGCACCAAAGCCCGATGGTGCCGATGGTGCTCGAGCACCAAAGCCCGATGGTGCCGATGGTGCTCGAGCACCAAAGCCCGATGGTGCCGATGGTGCCCGAGCACCAAAGCCCGATGCTGCCGATGGTCTTGATGGTGCTCGAGCACCATCGCCCGATGGTCCTGATGGTGCCGATGGTGCTCGAGCACCAAAGCCCGATGGTCCTGATGGTGCCGATGGTGCTCGAGCACCATCGCCCGATGGTCCCGATGGTGCTCGAGCACCATCGCCCGATGGTCCCGATGGTGCCGATGGTGCTCGAGCACCATCGCCCGATGGTCCCGATGGTGCCGATGGTGCTCGAGCACCATAGGGCGATGGTCCTGATGGTGCCGATGGTGCCCGAGCACCAAAGCCCGATGGTCCCGATGGTGCCGATGGTGCTCGAGCACCATAGGGCGATGGTCCTGATGGTGCCGATGGTGCCCGAGCACCAAAGCCCGATGGTGCCGATGGTGCTCGAGCACCAAAGCCCGATGGTCCCGATGGTGCTCGAGCACCATAGGGCGATGGTCCTGATGGTGCCGATGGTGCCCGAGCACCAAAGCCCGATGGTGCCGATGGTGCTCGAGCACCAAAGCCCGATGGTCCCGAT